>JANIWA010000054.1:0-49887 GCA_030556025.1 Pichia sp. NRRL YB-4149 | reverse complement strand
GCTGTTGTCGACACGCAACCGAGGGGAGGTGGTGGCCGTCAGGATGAAGCGGCCATCTGGAGACCACTTGCACACGGAGGTGTTGGACGCCTGGAAGGAGACGACCTTGGAGAACTGGCCCCCGGACCCCGGGTCCCGCGCACCCGCACGCTGCGCTAGCCCCGGCCATGTCGCATTTCTGACCCCTGCGCCGGCGGACCAATCGCACCCCCCCGCGACGTCAGCGGACCCGTCGCCGGGCTCGTCTCGGCGATACCTCCCGCCGTGGTTGGTCCGCTGGCGGCTCTGCGCCTGCCCCCTCTTCGGGGCCCGGGGCCCCGGGCCCCGGTCGCGCGCTCGGCAAAATCTGCGGCATCTTCTGCTGTCTCTATCTATCTATCTATCTATCTAGCTATCTATCCACAGTTACCTATCTGCTACATCTATCTGGCTCCCTCCCCGTTCCTACTTCCGCCTCTTGTGGCTCGGACGGGCGTTCTTCTGGCGTCTCTGGTCCTTCACGGCCCGCTGCTTACGGATACTCTCGCTATCGCGGATCTCGTTCCGACCTGCACCCTTGCCCACGTACCCCTTCACCTTGGCCCCCCGCTCGACAGCCTTCTTCACCTTCTCCATCTGGCGATCGTAGTCGTCCCGGCCCTTCCCTGGCATCTTCGGCGCCTTCTCGCCATGGTGCTTGAACCGGCCACCGATGCGGCTCCCGTTCAGCCTGCTCTCGAACTTATTGCCGGCGGCAGTGGCGGCGCTCTTCTCAAGCCCGCCCACCTTGATGTTGCCCACCTTGTGCTTCTCCTTCCACTCCTCAAACTTGCCCGACCGGAAGCTGGCGGGGATCCGCTGACCGCTCTCGCTGATGATGAACTTCCGGTCGTCCTGCTTGCGCACAAACTTGTTCTTCTCCCACACAACCCGCGGACCCTGTCTCTGCATCTGTGTCTTGTCGTCCTCTGCGTCGATGTCGAAGGCAGCACGGCTCGCCTCGCTCACAAAGTTCCCGTGGCCCCCGTTGCCGCCGTCCACAGTGAGCTGCTGGTCCTCGATCACGTTCCGCGGAGCGTAGTAGGACATGTAGAAGTTGGGGTCTTTGTAGCTCTTGCGTCCTTCACCGAGCACGGCGTCGCCGTCCTCGAAGTTGCGGAGCAACTCCGTCTCGTTGACGGCAAATCCTACTTCTTCGCCGTTGCCATCCTTCAGCAGCTCGTCCTCCAGCGTGTGTGACAACCCAAGCAGCCTCTCCTTCTCAAGCAACGCCCGTCTCTCGCGCTGTCTCTCCTGCACAGGGGCAATCTGCTTCCGTCTCTTGTTCATCAACTCGATAAGTTTGTCGTCACGCTTCCCGAACTCAAACACCGTCTCCTTGTTGTGCCGGTTTTGTAGCTTTGCCAAGAAGTTGTTCTTCTCCTCCTCGAGGTTCTTCCCGAAAAGCAGGTTCTGCTCATCCCACCCGACACTCACAAGCTCCTTCGACCGCCGCATCGACTCCGCCGATGCAGGCTGCCGGGAGCGCATGTACAGCTTCTCGGCCTTCTCACACACCCCTCTCAGCGTCCGAATGTCAAAGTGGTGGCGCAAAATCGTCTCGTACAAGTCTTCCATGGTCTCCACGAGAAGTCGGGGGACTCCTCCTAATACTATCCGCTTGGAATAGGACACCGCTGGGGCTGTGAAGCCATTTACGCTGCCGCCATGCTGTTCCGCATACTTTTTCTCCAGCAATTCAACCCTCTTTTCCTGCATCCTCGTCAGCAGAATCTTGCGTCCAAGGAAAACCTCCAAGTCAAGCAAGTACGGCAACTCCTGTTCGCTGACAATCGAGTACGCCCACCCCTTGTTCCCTGCCCTCGCAGTTCTACCCACACGGTGGATGAAGATCTTCGATGACGAAGGGAGCGTGTAGTTGATCACGTTCGCAAGCACAGGGATATCGATACCTCTAGCGGCGACATCTGTAACAACCATAATCGAACTCAACCCGACCCGAAAGTTCTGAAGCTGCTGTCTTCTTGCATGCTGGTCAAGCGACCCGTAGATGTACGACACCGCGTAGTTCGCAGCCTTCAAAATGTGTGTGATGTACTCTACGTGGTGACGCGTGGGAACAAACACAATCGTCGAATGCTCAGTAGGTAGCTCGTTGGCCTTTGGCAACTTGACCTTCTTCTTCGTAACCTTCCGTTTCCGATTCTTCTTGGCGCTCTCGTTCTCGCTGTCGCTGTCCGAATCGTTGAACCGGTCATTAGCATCTGTGAGCTTGTCCAGCTGCTCTTTCGTCGCAGCCGGCATCTTGATCACGTCCTGCAATATTGAAAGCAAATTCGCTTCTCTCTCGTTCTTCTTGGTCGACAAGAAGCACATCTGCAAGTGTTCACTGATCTTTGCCTCCGCATCCAACCTCACCAACACAGGGTTGACCAACCCGGCCTTTGCGAAATCAATCAAGTTCCGAGGAAGCGTTGCAGAAAACAACATACTCTGTCTCTTTTCGGGCAAACTGGCCAACAACTCGTTCAACTGCTCTGCAAAACCCATCTCAAACAACCTGTCCGCTTCATCGTAGATCATGAACTCGATACTAGACAAGTCTAGCCTCATCTCGACTTTGAGATGGAGGAAACGACCAGGAGTGGCAATAATAACGTCAGGATTGTTTACCATGGCTCCAAACTGATCTTCGAGGGAGTCACCACCAATGAGCAATAGACTTCTCAAGTCGGTCCCCTTGCTGAACTCTTTGAACTGCTTGTGCGTCTGCACAGCCAACTCTCTCGATGGCGAAAGAATCACCGCACGGATCCCGATTTTGGCACTATGCGTCTTCAACTTTTCGATCAAAGGTAATAAGAAGGCAGCAGTCTTACCACTACCTGTTCTTGCCATACCAACAACATCACGATTCTGTATGATCAACGGAATCGTCTTTCTCTGAATCGGGGTAGGTTGACGGTATCCTTTCTTCCCGATGTTCGAAAGAACCACTTTCGAAAGTCCGAAGGACGCAAATGATCCTTTGTTCTTGGCCTTACCTTGCTGGGCTTGCTCCTGAGTGATGAAATACATGTCTTCATCGTGTACATCGGCGTTGGATTTTTCGTCGTCAAGCTCTAACGATGGGAAATCGAGCTTAGCAGCTCCAGAGGCAGCAGAATTGCTACTCTTAGTTTTTTGCTTCTTTCTTGGCTTCTCCTTCTCTTTCTCTGTATCGTCGTCAGATGAGATGATCTCATCCTGAAGTGTTCCTGTTTCTCTATCGGAACCACTGTCATCAGAGTTTTCATCCGAGGACCCGTTGGCGCCATTGGTGGCCACAAGAGATGACCAGATGTCTACTGTATCTTCTTCGTCACTGGACATTTGCTGTGCTGTGAGTAGATACTATCAATGTGCTGAAAAGAACGACGACGGTTCCAAAGTTTAGCATAGTTGACACCTATTGCTGTTAACTTTTTAGATGAAAAAAAAAATAATTAAAAAATGATAAAAAATTTTTAACTGTCTGAATTTTTTCTCTTTTCGGCACTAGCGAAAGACTGCTCGGCGTTTTCACCCACCCCGATAAAACAGCACCGGTTTTCTGATCTATTGGGTTTTCAAAGCAATTCAACTATACATCGAAAAAAAAAGATAAACAAAGAGATAGATACACAAACCTGCCAAAGGCACACACGGATGTAGGAGTGTAGCAATGTTGGTGGTCCCTCATGAGAAACTTATCTACGATAAGGATGGTAGTTGTTTTTTCTTCCACTTCTGTACTTTCCGCTTCTTCTGCCTCCTCCACCTCCACCACTTCTTCTCTCGTTGAAACGGCTACCACCGTTTCCGTTACCGTTTCCACTACCATTACCGCTACCGTTTCCACTTCCACTTCCATTTCCACGGTCACGGTCACGGTCACGGTCGCGATCACGGTCACGGTCACCTGAACCTTTCTCTCTGAATTTCTTAGGGCCAGATGGCAAGTTTGGGATGTTTCTGGAGTCTTCGTCGTCATCACGACGACTGTTTCCACGTTCTTGTGGATTTGGAACCCCATCGTCATCGTTGTTATTGCTGTTGCTGTCATTGCCCATCTGGTACATGTTTATTTGAGCCTCCTGGGAGTTTGGCGACATCTGTTGCATCTGCTGCTGTTGTTGCTGTTGTTGTTGCATCTGCATCCAATACTGTTGCATTTGTTGCATCTGCTGCATTTGCTGCCAGTATTGTGACATGTCTCCGTAACCATTCATCATGTAGCCACCGTTGTTCATTCCACCCATTGGATTACCGCCCATTGGACTGGATCCATCGGCAGTCTTTCCTTGATTTCTCAGGTGTTGAGTTCTTGGTTCAGCCTTCTTGATTTCCATTTTCTTACCATGAAACATGACGTAGTTGTTTCTGGTGACTCTGTCAACTGCTTCAGCAGAGTCGTAGGTCACAAATCCGTAACCTCTCGACTTACCAGTATCCTTGTTGATCATTAACTGGGAATCGATGATAGTACCAAACTTCTCAAAGTAGTTTCTGAATTCCTCTGGTGTAACGTCAGCTGCGATACCACCAACAAAAACCTTACCCACTTTCTCTTGTTCATCCTTAGGAATTGCTCTTTTAGGATCGATCAATTTACCATCAAGAATGTGCTTTTCTCTCAGGACAGCATCGACACTGTTACTTGCTGCAAAGGTTAAAAAGGCAAACCCTCTTGATTTACCCGTGCTGCTGTCTCTCATGACATTAGTCTCGAGAACTTCACCATACTTGCCGAAATATTGTTTCAATCTATCCTCGTCTGTTTCCCAGTTTAGACCACCAATGAATAACTTTCCAACGTCTTTGTTGGACAAGTCTGCCTTCACAGTATCTTTGAAATTGGTTGGAACTTCAACCTCTGTGATATCAGGGATGTGTTCATTGGTTTGATCTTGATTACGATCTTGGTTTTGGTTCTGATCGTGGTTCTGGTTCTGGTTTTGGTTTTGATTTTGTTGGTATTGTTGATATTGCTGGAATTGCGACATTTGAGGCATTCCGTGCATTGGCATTTGGCTTTGGCCTTGGCCTTGCTGCTGCTGCTGCTGTTGCTGCTGCATCATCTGGAATTGCTGCAGCTGCTGGAATGCAGCAGTGTAATCTGGTTGACCTGGAATCTGTCCTTGTCCAATAACATTAGTAACTGAACCTTGGGGTTGTTCAGAAGTGTTGCTGGAGTTGAACTCGGCTGCAGGAAGGTTATTATGAGGTTGCAATGAGACGCTTTGGTTAGTAGATTCACTTTCTGGAATCGTGCTGGTAGCTGCCCCATTACTGTTAGTATCAGCAGCAGTTTCCGGCTCAGTAGTGTGGTTTGATGATTGTTGGGCATCAGAAGTTTCCTTCTCGGTAACATTTGAAGGTGCAGTGTCAACAGTAGTTGGTTGATCACCTGCATAAATGTCATCGAAAAGGGCTTCGTCGTCTTCAAAATTGGACATGCTGAAGGGGTCGATAGTAGATGTCAAATGAAACGAACCTGCTATAGACAATATAAAGCTAGATAATAACTAAATCTATCCTAGTAATATAAATTATTGATGCAGTAGATAAATAGATGATGATAGTCAAACAAACTCCAGATTTATATAGTTATAACTGGATATAGATTAAATATAGTTTACAATTGAATTATCTGTGATGTGTTTGTTTGTAAAAATGCTTTCTATCTATGGTGGATCCAATGTAACCGAATATAACTTGGTATTAACTGTCTAAGTCTATAGAAGTAAATATGGAAGTATATATCAAGTATACTATGAAGCAAGTATATCTGGTAGTATTTGCTGGTTGGAGTCCGGCGATTGAAGGTCAGCTTGTCCTGTCCACAGAAGAAAAAGGATGAGCAAGCAGTACACCAATTTGCCCTCAATGTCGGCCACCACGTCAATTGGGGAGTGCCGCCTATTTAAGCGACCTGAAAGTTTTTCTGGCCCACCGCTCGATTTTTCTTCTCTTCGCGATAGTTGCCTAAACGGGAGTTTCCGGAAATGGACATGACGATTGAAGTGAAAAATTTATTTCAGCAAACAGGGGAAGCAAATTCAAGATAAGAAAGGAGTATCATGAAAGCCCAACAAAATACCTAGAAAAGAAGTTGAAGGTAAAAGTGATTGGCCAATGAAGGATTATCTTATTTTTCTTGCGCAAAGTCATACAGGATTCAGGACTGCAGAATTGGAATCTTTGGCTGACCTTCATGGAATCAAGGCAGACTTCTCGGCTCATGAAGAAAGACATCCTTTTTTGGTGGTCAGATTGGAAAATGACGAAGCTGCATACAAGCTGATAGACAGAGCTATTTTATCAAAGGGTATATACGAACTATGGGGTCACGGAAACTCCTTTGAGGAATTACACAAAAGTGTCAAATCTAACATGGATCAGCTTCGAGAGCCATATCTGCATTCCACATTCAAATTCGAAAATCTCACATTCCAGGGAGGTAAAAAATCCAGGGAACAGCAGCTTAAAATGTATGAGGGATTTTCGTATTTAGCTTTTAAGGGGAAAATACGGATGAAAAACCCTGATGAAACGTTTGCTATATTAGAACAATATTCTCTTGGAGCAGACTTACTAGCTCTGAATCACCCTGATCATTGTTGGTTCGGAAGACAGATAAATTTGAGTGCAAGGAGTAGAGGGGCTGTTGAAAAGTACGATATCAAAAAGAGACCTTATTTTGGCACAACTTCCTTTGATGCTGAGCTATCGCTATTCACATGCAATATGGCCCAGGTTCGTCCGGGTGAGTTAGTTTATGATCCGTTCGTGGGGACGGGGTCATTTTTAGTCACAGCAGCGGAATTCGGAGGTATTACAATTGGCTCAGATATAGATTTCCTAACATTGAAAGGTAAGGGCCCAAAGAGAAGACTAAAGGACAATTTTGATTACTACAAAGACCCATTGAAGTTTACAGATGTTCTTTGCATGGATTTCACAAATAATGCACTTAGAAAGAATCTCACTTTTTGCTCGATTGTATGTGACCCTCCATATGGTGTCCGTGAAGGTGTTAAAGTGTGTGGTACCACAGATAAAAAAGTTGGCCGTGAAACAGTCGTGATTGACGGAGAGTTGGCATTTTTGAGAAGGGACTACATTCAGCCCAAGAAGACATACTCATTGGATCTTCTATTGGATGACTTACTACAATTTTCCGCCGAAAGATTGGAGGCTGGATCAAGATTGTGTTTTTGGATGCCAGTTGCAAATGATGAGGATATCCCAACGATGATACCACAGCATGAACAACTCGAACTAATTTACGAGTTAGTTCAAGACTTCCACAAATGGTCAAGAAGGCTGTTAGTATACGTCAAAAGAGAAGATGGGTACAAAGGACAAACGATAACGAGTGAGAATCGAGAGGGTGTAAACAACTTCAGAGAAAGATACTTCAATAAATTTTCCAAGGCTAGCAGAGTGCAATAGTGACTAGTGACTAGTGTATAGTTTGTTCTTTATTAATGATTTGCAAAATTTGTAATTGTTTTAAGAATTAGAAAGGGGATTAGCTATTTAAACAACGTGGAAGATTTATATAAAATGTTATTTATAAGACAGTTATTCGTCATCTTCAGCTTCCAAAGTTTGAGCAGCAATACGGTCCAAATCTCTTTGACCGTTTTCAGAGATCTTTCTACCACCGTTTTCAGCGAGTTCCAAGACACCAATCTTTTCTAAGGCTTGGACGACTCTTCTGTTGACAGAACCGGAAGCATCGACGTGCTTACCTGGCTTTGGACCTCTGTTCTTGGCACCACCGTAGACTTTATTCAACTTACCGATACCAACGGTCTTTCTCAAGTAGATGTGTCTTGCAACAGAAGCAGCTCTTTTGTAGAACCAGCCTTCTGCGTCTTGTGGTGGCAACTCGTTACCAGCAGAGGTCTTGACTAATTCAACGTAGGCTGGAACTTCCAACTTACCTTGTCTTTGCAAGAATTGTGCGTAAGCGTTGATGAAATCTTGTGCAGAAACGTCTCTGTAGGAATAAAGTGATTAGGAAGATGGGGGGTTGTTAGTATACTTATTCGACGAACTGGAGAGTTAATAAACAGTAAATGAGGTTTGCCGTCGTGCAATATTTTTGATCACTTTTTGATTGGAACTATGATAACGAAATTTCGTACCTCAACTTGTATTCAGTTGTCGATTTCTATTAGATTGAGTTAATTTCCTTCAAGGACCACATTAATACTTTTGCGTGGGAAAGTCCTCCGTAGGCTTAGATTCTTTTTAACTATGTATCACTGCGGACATATGATCTAATCTAGCTGTCACAGACTTTGGGTCCAAATATGATGATAAAATCTGCGTTTCGAATGCTGTAAGCTGGAAATCTCAATGACTGTTCTTCAATAGTCCTTTACTTCGTTTATTCACAATTCCAGTAAAGGTGTTTGTCTAATTTAGGTCATATTATTGCACTTCACTGTTTAGAGCTCGATAGCTTTCATTCGGCGTCCTTCTGATCTGTTCCGCGTTCTATTGGCAATGTAACATACCTAACAGTAACACCTGGCATGGTTATTAGTACTTGATGTCTAGAACACTTCCAAAAGCTTTCCCTATGTATGATATCAATGTCGTTTACTAGTAAAACATGGGCAAATTTTTCAACACAGTTCACCACCTCTCTCCAGACAGTGAGGAACTGAGAGAGAGAGCTCACAGCCAGAGCGAGACGGCCGCAGCGAGAAGGAGATTTTTCCTCACCCCTGGCAAGCTGTGTGAGGTGTCGCGTGTGAATTGGGACGCGGTCGGGAAAAAGAAAAAGACCCGCACACCGCACATCACAATACTTGCTGACAACTCGAAATAAACACAGTCACAGGCTTGCCATATGCTGACATAAGCGGTTTCCTGATCAATAAAGGCTTAACACATATTGCTTATACAAAAACAGGCACAATCAATATCTCTACTCTATTACCGTAAATTATAGATCTTTGATTAGAAAATACCTAGAGAGATAACACAGTGTTGATTACACAAGTTTTAGAGCTATACATAAAACATACACCGAGGCTAAACAACTAATTCCTAAAAATTAATTAGATTAGACCTTGAAACCTCTTGATCTTCTTCTACCTCTAGCTCTCTCGAACTTTCTACCCTTGGATTGGACCTTTGGAGCCTTACCCTTGTGTGGACCGAAACCAAAGTGTCTGACAGCTTCTCTGGAGTTTCTTGGACCTCTCAAGATCAAGGTGTTCTTACCGGTTGGAGCTCTCAAAGCCAATTCATCTAAGGTGATGGCTTCACCGCCGTTCTTCAAGATGGTAGCCTTAGCACCCTTGGTGAACTTCAAAGCAGCAACAGTAGCCTTTGGGAAAGCGTGTAATCTGACATCGTCAGTGACAGTACCGACAACAACGACGACCTTCTTGGAAGATTCAGTTGGCTTCAATGCTCTTGCAATTCTAGAAACAGAAACTGGTGGTCTGTTGATCTTAGACAAAAACAAAGACTTCAAGACAACTTTGTTGAAAGAAGCATCAGTTCTACCTGTGGAAAAATAAAGGAAAAATGAAAGGAAATGCCAGAGTTAGTATTTCTTGCCTCGAAAGACGGTCTAATTGAGTAAGTACTACCTTTGCTCAACTAAACCACCTTCCTTCAATTCTGCTCTATAATCGCGCAAATATTAAGAGTAATACGCACTTGCAGAATACGGACAACGAGATATCTCTACCCCGGATGTCCACCTATGAACTTTAGATGGTCAGGTTTATTTCTATAATAAAATCCCCGATTGATATCCTTTGTCGGACAGGTGTGATATTATAGACAGCAAGAATTGAAAGAAGAAAAAAACGTGAGCCTGTAGTCACCAGTTGACGCTCATGGCTTCATATTTGTCTTGATTACTTACGTGCCAAGAAAGAGTACAACTTGACAAGGGATGCCAAGTAGACGTTTTCAGACTTTGGAGCGGTTCTGTGGCTGCTCTTTTCGTGTGGTCTGCTAAAGTGATCTCTACCCATTATGAAAGTTGCTTGATGTTTTAAAAGAAAGTTCAGAAGATTACCACGTCAACCTCAATACCTCTGAATAGTAGACAGAAGTTTGAAAGAAGGAAGACTTTTCACCACACTACTCGCTCACTGCCTCTGTCCTCGCCAGTACTCACAGCAGGGAAAAAATGCGGAAATGCGTGGAGGGGGAAAATGATTATTGCGCTAAGAAAAGAGGGTTTTTCTCAAGCACGTGATATTTATCCAGCCCTTTTATTGCGTCGATCGGCTCTGGCATGTCTCGCAAGAAGATATTCGATACAGATGAAATCAAAGATGAAGTGGGGTGTAGATACGGGACAGATGAGCTGCTGTGGTGGAGAACTGACTAAAAGGATAAACCAGGGGCAAGCAAAGAAAAAAAATGGCAACTGATCGTCTGAAAACGGGAAAGACCAATCCAAGAGGGATTCCAGAAGCCAAATTTATTGAAAACATCGATGACTTCATCAACCCTAAGACGTGTACTGATGCCGACGTGACGAACTTCTTGAACGAGTTACAGATGCGTTTGGAACAATACAAATATATGGAGGAGAGTAAGAGAACCGCCCTTTCAAATTTAGACACAAAGATACCCGATATAAAGAACACTCTCACTATGTGTAAATTTCTAAAGAGCAGAGCAGACGGTGATGGAAACGAGGACGAAGAGGAGAAGGGCAGTCTAATGATAGACTATCAACTCAACGACACAATATACGCAACAGCACAGATACCGACTGAAAATTGCAAAACGGTGTCTCTCTGGCTCGGTGCTAACGTGATGCTTGAATATCCCGTGGACGAAGCAATCGAGATGCTCTCGGAGAGACTTGAAAAGACAGAAGCTTCCAAAGCAAGCACTTTAGAAGACTTGGACTATCTCAGAGTGAATATCACCACTATGGAGGTCAACACTGCACGTGTATACAATTGGGATGTCCAGCGTAGGAAAGAACAGAAGAAAGTTGAGGAGTCCAAGTAAGTCTTCTTAACTCAGTAGAGAGATTTGTGCTCACTTATAAGTAGGATATATTTCATAAATATCTAAAAGATATATGTTACTCATCTTCGGAAAGAATCCAACATCTGCTGTCCGAATGTCCTCACGGGAGTGTCTTCCCTGCTGGTACCGTTGGCCTCCTCGTCAGCTAGATCAATCGCCTGGGATTCGTGATCGGATGCGTCGTTTGCAGTGCTACCCGATGCAGAGTTGAAGTTAGAGTTCCCCACAGAAGACTCGTATTCTTTTTGATGTGTCAATTTGTAATACAATGGATCAACGTATCCTAGCGCCGTATCTGTTATTGGCACCAAATCGTGGAAATACAAGTATCCGACAAAGTACCCGATTGTGCAGAGGATCATCGAGGGGACACCTTCATTGAAGAACAATAGCAGATAGAGTATCTGACAGCTGAATCTGTCACTTATGGAAATGCTGAGTGACTTCCCCGCTGTTCCGGGGCTGGCAAGATCGCCAAAATCGAACTCAGCGACATATACGTCCGGTATATATTTCATATAAGGATGGTATAGTCCAAATATAATTCCGAATGGACCCGACGGCATAAATAAATCCCAACCAATACTTCGGTAGAGGAGGAAAGATAGTACTGTCATCAGCACAAAATTGTAAAAGTAGAGTAAGATGAGTATCTTTAGCGTCTTCAAACTTCCAAAGACTCTTTCTAATCCTTTCAACTTCAAGATCGTGATCACTACCGAGATTGTCACTTCAGACTGATTCTGAAATTGGAGTTGTAGTATAGGCAATCGCCAGAATTGATTCCACTTAGTAATGAACGGATCCCATGCGAACATGAAATACGGTTTCCAATTGGATATTGACACAGCTAGCGGTACAACAATAAGAGCAATGGTGAGCCCAGCCGTCACTGGCAGGAATTTGAAACCTCTTGGCAATGACATATTGGCGTTGGTAAACTGTTGTCCCTATTTTCATGCCCAGGTCGGGTATATGTTGCCTCTCTGGGGCCCTCGATGTAATTGTGATCTGACGCAATCTAAAACTATCAGGCCTGAGGAGTCGCCTGCGCTGTCGCTAAGATTGTTATCGTCAACTAGCAGAACCCGTCTTCGCAACATGGGGATGAGGGGAGTGGCTACAAACAGGTGATCTACACAAATACTATTTATTAAGCAATACACACAAACAAGAGTAGAGGATGAATGGCATGGGCTATAAGTTGGGGCTACAGGGACATCAAATACTCAATTCAAACAATGCCTCCGCTCAATTCCGTAACAGCGATCCCTCATTTGCTCCGAAATTTCAACCTCCATCCGAACTTGACTACCTTTTCTACGACATTGCCAATCCAGGACCGTCCACATCAGCAGATAAAGTTTTTTCATACTTGGTTCACTATTATCCACGGCTGAAGAATACGCAAAATGTTAATCTGTTGACCACCCATTTTTTAAGATGCCCTCTCTTTTTCGATTCACCGGAATTGATGACAATACAAAACATCACAAAAATAGTCGAATGCTATCAATATATAATAATAACTAAATACAAGATCAGCAATCCAAGTTTAACTTTTCATGAATTCTACAGCTCGATCTATGATTCCATACGACTCCTTCTCCAACATGAACCAACGTCTCGTTGGAAAGTGATACCTCTGTTAGCAGGCTGCATCTCTGCTATAACTCCCGCAAGGCATTACAACCAATACCCCTCTCACTCTAATGTCATCTCAAATTTGGACAGACTAGTGACCGATTTGTTTTCTGATTCATTTCTTTTCGTGGAAAGAACCCTTTTACAACCTGCCGTAAAAGACTCTTTTTTGATTTCTTTGTTATACACCCAAGAGCACCTATCGGATGGTTTTTACAGCGATTTATCAGAAACAAATCCTAAAATACTAGTAGCATTGATGCGTATTCTTTTTTTCTCCAAGGACGGTTTGGATAAAGGATCACTTTTAACTTCAAATGTGCCATACGATGAAATCATTAAAACTATGCCTTTGATAAGGTTTCTTAATAAGTCGGCCTTTCTTTATCAGAGAATAGTAAGAATTTCACCCAATAGACCGCAACAGCTGCATGAGATATCGGACTCAATCAATTTCATTTTATCCTTTTGCGTGAATATTTCCAACAGTGGACTCGATAAACTGTATCTAGCTTCGGATAAATGGGATTTGGTCAAGTACATTTTCTTCACCATTGTCATGATCTTCGAACACGCAACTGAAACAATCATTGTACAGAAATCAAATCTTCAACAGCCTATATTTGGGATTTGTAGCCAAATTTTACGTTGTCTTTTTTGTCTTTCATATATCCTTGATAAAATTGGCACAGGTGGTTTCGATTCATACAATTTTATTTTTTATTCTACAACATCGCTTCTTGCTGAAAACAACCCTAAAGTTACTGAAGCTCTCATGTATTCTTTTTTGAATGAAATACCAGTATCTCAACAACAGACACTTGTGAATCAATCCAAACTAAACTTCTTCTTGAGAACAACAGAGGCTACACTCCTGGCACTTACAAACTCGTTCAAAGACGCCACCTTATTCCCCCTCCTAAAATCCATCCTCACAGCAGATAGTTGTTCTTTTTTGACAGTGGAGTTTTGCTATTCCATTATTGTTAAACACTTGAATTTACTAACTGCGAGTAGCTCCAATTTTGCATCTGATCAAGAATATAAAAAGCGTATTCAAGACATTGTGTTCCCATGCTTCAGCCATGTATTGTCACAATTTCCAAGGAGTTTATCTCTTGATCAAGCCTCACTGATAATTCAGACGTGTGGAAAGGCTGCTTCTTTATCCTTCAATACTAATCCAGAATTTTTTACTTCTTTAGTAGATTTGATTCGTTTTCAGATTGCAGTCTCTGCGTACACTCCTTTACCACCTAGGACTATAGTCATGAATGGCAATGAAGTTGTTACACCGGAAAGGATTCATACACGCCGTGCAGGACTTATCTCTCTTTACATTGATCTCCTTCAAAACGGTGATTTTTCGACGTTTGTTGAAACTTTAGAGAATATAAGACACCATATTGATAAACTCAATGGTAGCGAAGACATTTACTCGCTATATGACCATTTGTGGGACACGATTCTACTGATCAATAAATTCGACTGTCAGAAGGGACAAGTAGGTATTGATTGGTGGTACCGGACAGTTAATGGTGGGCTAGCTCCCAGATTATAATATATATCTAAAACTCTATATAAAACTGTAATTAAATTAATCCTCTTGTACTTCAACTTCTTTGTCAACCTCTCCAAGTAAGTCCTCAATGGAACAATTTGGATGAATAATGTAAATCAACTTTTTGCTCAATTCTCTCTTTCTACGTCTTCTCCAGTTGTTCTGTTCTTTTGTCAAATTTTCTTTCTCCTCAGCGGACATATCCGGGGTGATAACTAAGTCGGCAGGAATCTCATTTTCATCGAAATCGGTAGGATCTGGGTTGACACGCATCAAAATATTGTCTTTCACGAGCTTGCTTAACACTTTCTTAGCAATTTTGAGCTCATCCCAGTACTCGCTAACAGAATCAAGTTGGTCCTCAATCGCATTCATGTACCAATCCAAAAGCGCTTTCTGGGTGTATCCACTTATTCCGTCATCATGTGTACCTTCCTCTTCGGCAGCTATAGCAGAATCGGCCTCTTTGTCTCTGATACGTTCGAGGAATACATTTCGGAGATTGATGAACACACTGTAAGGGATATTGTTAGAGCGTTTTGCCTTTGCTTTATCTTCTCCTTCCCCTTGTCCTATTATACCGTCACGATCATCTTCGCCCTCATGATCAATATTGTCATCTTCTGCATTTCCGCCATCATCTCCGTGGTTGTCGTTGCCGTCCTCACCACCACTCATGTCATCTTGATCATCGTCCAGATCCAAATCTTCCTTTTCGACTCTGATGATGGATTGTTTCAATAAGTCGTAAGCTTCAGCGACAAATGTTGGCGTAACATCATCTTTACAATTAGCACGAGCAATAGCTTCTGATAAACGAATAAGAGACTCTAATTGTCTAACAGTGATACGATAACTCGATCGTCCATCTTGGCTATCGTCAATCCGTAACTCTTTGTATCTTTCGATTAAATATGCCCTGGCTTCAGGGGTGAGCTTGGGTTTCACATTTCTTGCGTACTTGATATATCTTAGCACCTGCTCTTTTGAATAGGGTGGGTTCAATGCCTCGTCTCTAAATAAGTGTAAATTCACAATATGGGTTGCTAGTTGAGTATCCACACGTTCATTACATTCGTCCAATATAACAAAGAATAAGTCGAATCTCGACAAGATTGGACCAGTCATGCTCAAATTGCTACGCAACCCGACTTTCTGATTGTAACGACCACCGATAGGATTGGCAGCTGCAAGAATAGATGTTCTAGCATTCAAAGTTGCATGAATACCAGCTTTGGCAATGGAGATGGTCTGTTGTTCCATAGCTTCGTGAATGGCGACTTGATCTACAATGTCCATTTTGTCAAATTCATCAATACAACAGATACCATTATCCGCTAACATCAATGCACCTGCTTCAATAGTGAACTCACCACTCTCTTCGTCTTTGACAACAGTGGCAGTCAAACCTGCAGCAGTTGACGCTTTACCTGACGTGTACACGGATCTTGGTGCAAAACTATTCACCCATTTCAAAAACTGAGACTTGGCACATGAAGGATCACCAACAATACAGACATTGATGTCACCTCTCAAGTTGATTCCTTCCACAGTCTTCTTGTGTACACCTCCCAACAACTGGAGAATGATACCCTTCTTGACGACCTCATGTCCATAAACGGTAGGACAGATCGATTGCACCAACTTAGAGTATACGTTTCTGTCTGACACCATATCTCTCAATTCGTTGACTTCGGAGGGGGTGAGATTCGATAAGAACGTTTCCAACGAGGTGCTATCATCTTCGGAGTTCTCCAGTTCTTTGCCACCTGAGGAATTGACGTGACATCCCAAAAATGCAATTTTGTATGTTAAATCTCTTGCACCAAGTGATCTCATTGAGATACCTCCTGTCAAACTGTCTGAAGGACCGCCACCTCTACTACGAACCGTAGCCGGCCTCACGCCTGGCAACTGATATTGTGAAACATCTGGGATGACGATCTCCGTACCAGTGAACTTACATTTGTCCCCAGGCTTAGCCTTGTCGACAAGTTCGCCTCTTAGGATTATGTCTAACGTACGAGGCATGGAACCGTTGGGTATTTCACTGGAATTCTCTTGTACTCTGACCTTCTGCCAGTCTAAGAACTGTGATTTGGAAATGTTTAAGGTCCACTCGGACTGGTTCACACACGTACTATTAATACACGAAGTTGGTTCCGTGTATCTGAATGTCTGCTCGATATTGGTGACAAGGGCTTTACATATATCGCATGTAAATGCCGCCTTGTACAACTCTGGCCTGATTTCACTCGTTCTTGTCACTGTACCAGAAATTGCCATCAACATACCAATATTCTCCGCTTTCAATTCTCTGATTCTGTGCGCCACAGTTAAGTTGTAGAATGAGATCTGGAAGTTGTGTTCAATTGTCTTGGATGCGTCCTCCGAGGCTGCGTTCGAGACTGGGCGTCGTAGAAATTGTGGTTGGTGTTGCGAAACAATGTGACGCAAGCCATTTTGTAGAAATGGCAAAAATCTGTAAAATTGTTCCGTTATAGCGGCTGCAAGAATACCATTCTGGTAAGATTGTAGATGCTTGAAGTCGATGTTGAGTAAGGTACTATCATCATTTACCATTTTGGCAACTCTCTCGAGGTATACTTTGCCCTCGAAATGAGGGTCATACTCATCATCGTCCTCTGCAACTTGAAAGTTCTCCAGGAACTCTTCAAAAGACTCTTGGACGGTCTCTGAAATTTTATCTTCGACCTTGGGAATGTTCGAGACACCGGCATTGACACGGATTCTGTGTGCCGTTTCGGCGCCACCTGTGGCGAGATCAGACTGTTCGTGTCTGATGCCACGTGGGGCATCACTAGAAGGGCCTCCTCCAAAGAAGGAGGATTGCGTATTGTTGGTCTGTGGGTTCATGGTATCGTCGTCCAGGTTGAAGTCGCTGAGCTGCGAACTAGGGGCACCCACGGTGGGGCCCTGCGAAAGCAAGGGGGAGGAAGCAACGTTGGACATGGCTTTGTGTGGCAATAATATGGATGCTTCTTCTGTCGATTGGGCTGTTTCTATAAGTGCCTCTACTGTCCCGTGGTCCTCCTTCTACTACCCGAAATGCCATTTTCCAGTTGATGCTGGGACCCGTTCTCAAGCTTCATGCACTGCGACGCGAGAAGTGGGAAGATGAAACGGGTCGCCGTTTCTGGTGAAGCAAGCGGTTGCGGTCGCGTCGCCTTTCTCAAGTAGGCCCGGATTACGGAGAGGTGGGTAGATAGCTCACTCGGAATGGTTTAGGCAGCAGAGGCTGACAGAGTAGAATATAAAGTAGATAGAGAGGAAAGGTAGAGGAAGAAAGGTAAACAGTAGAGAAGTGTAAGCAAGGAAAATAGAAAACGAAAGGACAGAAAGCGCTAACAGAGCCAGTAGTAAACCTTCATCAACCAGTTCTTCGCCACTGGCGCTACGTAATCGGCCTCCTGCTGTTCAACCTCGGCAAGACCAGTGATGCAGTCGATCTCCTCTAGCGGCGCAAAGATCATCCAGTTCTTGTACCAGATCATGTGGCCGAAGTAAAGCACCAGCACGATTGGAATGGTGACGTATGCGGCGACGAAGTCGCTACCGTTGAAATCGAAGAAGACGGCGTAACCGTTGGTGAGGGAGATCAAGACAAAGAAGAAGACACTGAAGTAAGCGCATGGGATCTGGAACTTTGGTCTGAACGTGACTCTGTCGTTCAAGTTGTGGTAGTCGATGGCCTTCCTGAATCTGATGTAGACGATACCGATAAAGACCCAGGAGATGAAACCAGACACGGTGGAGATGTTGGTCAACCATGTGAAAACGATCGAGGAGCTGTTGGAGACGTTCAAGTACGAGACCAAGCTGATCAACGCTGTGAAACCAACAGAGTAGTAAGGAACACCAAAGCGGTTGGTTCTCCCGAAAAGTCTAGGAATCTGTCCCTTGATAGCCATCGAGTGGAGCATTCTCGTTGCAGAGAAGAACTCAGAGTTACCACAGGAGAAGGCGGAGGTCAAGATGGCGGCGTTGACAATATGATCCAAGACCTTAATACCTGCGTTCTTGATGCCGATGACAAAAGGAGATGCTGCTGCGCCGGTGGCACCGTCGGCAATTGCTGCCAACAACTCGGTGTCGTTGTAGGCAACAATGACACCAATGGTCAAGGAGCCAAAGACATAGAAGAAGATCATTCTGTAAAGGAATCTGGAAGTGGCCTTTGGCAAGTTGACCCTTGGGTTTACCGACTCGGAGGCACATGCTGTGATCAACTCAGGAGACAAGACAAAGGCGAAAGCAGACTTGATGATTGAAGTCCAGCAAGCTAAGAATTTACCGGTATTTCCCTTGACCAAATGTTCAGTGAAGGCACCAGGATGCTTCCAGTAATGGAAACCTAGAACCCCATGGGAGGCTGGTGCACCACCGAAAAAGATGATGATACCGAGAATGATCAAACCCGTTATGGTGAAGATCTTGATAAGGCCGATCCAGAACTCGACCTCGCCGAAGAACTTGACTGCACAAAATTCCAACACAACCATGGCCACCAACAAGATAGTGATCCAGGCGCCCGGGTTTATGTCTGTCCAGTACTGAATGACAAAGGCGGCAGCAGTGACTTCGGAAGGGGCAATCAACGCTTGGGCGTAGAACAAGTTCATACCAGCAGCAAATGAGAGAGAGTTATTACCAGTGTATCTGAGACAAAGAGCAGGAAGCGTGGTTTGGCCAGGAACCGGGATGAAAGTAACCATTTCGGAAATCTGGTTCATCACCATGTAGACCATCAAGGACAAGATCATGTAACCGACAAAGAGACCTGCCGGACCGCAGGTAGCAAGACCAGAACCGGAACCAACGAAAAGACCAGTACCAATGGCACCTGCCAAGGCGATGATCTGAATATGTCTCCCCTTGAGACCCTGTTTCATTTCCGTCCTGTAGGCCGGCTTGCTGTCGCCGCCTTCGGCGGATTCGAGATCGACCTCGTCAACATGGTATTCGTAGTTGTCCTTTTCATTTTTGGAGTCTCCCTGACTCTCGTAGAGCTCCCCGTTGGAGCCAACTGAATAGTCGGTGACGGTCGACCTAGGCATAGGGTCTTTGCTGTTGAAGGTGTTTCTGCTTTTCACCGAACTCATCTTTGCTGGGCACTAGGCTATCTACAGGAAGGGTACCTGAGGGGAGGCCGTGGATCTCGAGGGGTCTCTGCATGCAGGAGCAGGCATTACTTATAAGTCTTCTGGGATGGGCAGCATCGACACTCGAGACGTCCCTTCCCCAAGATGCCAGCAGTGAGGCGATAGGAGCAAAACTACTTGATTAGGCATTAGCAGGCCGCTCGGATAACGGACCACATGGGGCATTCCTGAAGAGAGTAGGGCGCAGTGTGGATACGAGGGGGGAAAGCGCAGTATCGGGTTGCTATCAACGGCTAACAGCACGCAGGAGTGCACACGCCCGAAGAGATAAGGCAGCAGCAAGATGAAATCTGGTGTTTCAATTTTCCATTGTTTAGGGGGGTATTGTTTTTCTCATTTTACCTTTTTCCCGGATTTCCTTCTGCCTGCCTGCTGGGGCCTGGCAGAGAGAGCAAGCGGGGTCGTCTTCCGAACAGGCGTCGTTTGAGAGACCGTAAATGGACACCGTCTAGCACTGCTTCTAACAATGTGCAGTGGTTTATTGTTAGGAAATTGCAGAAGCATACAGCCCTGCTACGTGGCCTGCTGTTTGTATGTGTGTGCACACTGATAAGGGCATTCCGTCTGTCAACGGTCTGATCTGTATGCAGACTTCCCACTGCTGCTCAACCCCGCCGCAAGGCATTACTGGGGTATGCCAGCGGCATCCCTCTGCCTTGCCGCTGGGAGAGAAGCAGTTCATGCAGCAGGCTGCTGCCCATGGTCGACATTCGGACTTCTCAGATAGCGGCGGCACGATAAGACGCTTATCTAGGAAACCGCTCTCGAAAGCGGCAAGGCATCCTGGGCGCCTTTGCACGGGCTAAGGCGTTAGGGGAGGGAGGCTTCTCGGCATGGGCGTGCAGACGGGGGGTTCCCGTGGGCCGGGGGAGAGGGGCCTTATCTGGAGAGAGCAGGGGCTGCAAGCCTAGATGGGCTTTAGCCACGGGTGCATGGCCTGGATCGAGAGTATGGGAGCTGGTCCTGGCAGTTGGGGAAGGGTGGTATAAATATCTACTGTTTCCCCTGTGGGGGAGCCAAAAACGGCTGAAAGCCAAAAAAATAAGCTTTGTAAAGGGGAAACAATAGGGAGAGGGGGGGAAGGGGTGGAGGCATCGCAGCAGTTTCTTATCTGGGAGGTTACCCATTTCATGACTGTCACGTCGTCGCATCGGAGATCGGTATGTGTGGCTGGAATATGTTAGTCGGATGCCAAGACAGATTACAATGGGAGAACAAAAGCAAAAAGCATTTATATTTTTCTATCAAGGAAAGGAAAAAAAGTCAAATAATATAGGGAGGAAGGAATGGAGAGTACGTAAAAAGAAGTAAAGCGGTTGGCTCTTTCTAACAGAGCCAGTAGTACACCTTCATCAACCAGTTCTTCGCCACTGGCGCTACGTACTCGGCCTCCTGCTGTTCGACCTCTGCTAGGCCAGTGATACAGTCGATCTCCTCTGGAGGGGAAAATAGCATGAAGTTTCTGTACCAGAGCATGTGTCCGATATAGAGGACGAGGACGATCGGGATGGTGATGTATGCTGCTACAAAGTCGCTGCCGTTGAAGTCGAAGAAGACGGCGTACCCATTGGTGAGGGAGATCAAGGTGAAGAAGAATATGGTAAAGTATGCGCCCGGAATCTGGAACTTTGGTCTGAACGTGACTCTGTCGTTCAAGTTGTGGTAGTCGATGGCCTTTCTGAATCTGATGTAGATGATACCGATGAAGACCCAGGAGATGAAACCAGACACGGTGGAGATGTTGGTCAACCAGGTGAAGACGATCGAGGAGCTGTTGGAGACGTTCAAGTAGGAGACCAAGCTGATGAGGCCCGTGAGGACGACAGCAAAGATGGGCACACCGTGTCTGTTTGTTCTGGCAAAGAAGCGGGGCACCTCGCCTCTGACGGCCATGGAGTGGAGTGTTCTTGTGGCAGAGAAGAACTGGGAGTTACCGCAGGAGTATGCGGAGGTGAGGATGCATGCGTTGACGATATGGTTCAAGACTTTGATGCCTGCGTTCTGGATGCCGATGACAAAGGGAGAGGCGGCAGCACTGGAGGAGCCGTTGGAGATTGCGCTCATCAAGTTTGGGTCGTTGTAGCCGACGATGACGCCGATGGTCAAGGAGCCAAAGACATAGAAGAAGATCATCCGGTAGATGAATCTGGTGGTGGCCTTGGGCAAGTTGACGCGGGGGTTCTGTGCCTCGGAAGCGCAGGCGGTGATCAACTCCGGGGACAAGATGAAGGCGAAGGCAGACTTGATGATGGACGTCCAGCATGCCAAGAATTTACCGGTGTTGCCGTGGGTCAAGTGTTCTGTGAATGCACCCGGGTGTTTCCAATAGTGGAAGCCGAGGACGCCATGGGAGGCCGGGGCGCCGCCGAAGAAGATGACGATTCCGACGATGATCAAACCTGTGATGGTGAAGATCTTGATGATTCCGATCCAGAACTCGACCTCACCGAAGTACTGCACGGCGCAGAACTCGAGCGCAACCATAGTCACCCAGAAGATGGTGATCCATGCTCCGGAGTTGATTGGGGTCCAGTACTCGATGACAAAGGCGGCAGCGGTCACCTCGGAGGGGGCAATCAACGCCTGGGCATAGTACAAGTTCAATCCGGCGGTGAAGGCGAGCGAGGAGTTGCCCGTGTACCGCTGGCACAGGGCGTAGACGGTGGTCTGGCCCGGAATGGGGATGAACGTGACCATTTCTGCGAGCTGGTTCATGACGAACCACACGAGGAAGGAGAGGATCAGGTAGCCGACAAACAGGCCTGCCGGACCACAAGACGCTAGCGCCGACCCCGACCCGACAAAGAGACCCGTACCGATGGCGCCGGCTAGTGCAATGATCTGGATATGTCTAGCCTTGAGGCCCTGTTTCATCTCCGTGCCCTTGTGTTGGACGATGGAGTCCTCCGACTCGTCCAGCTCGTTGTCCACCTGGAACTCATAGGTGCCCTTTTCGTTTTTCAGGCTTGGGGAGGACACGTTGGTCTCATAGAGCTCGCCGTCGGACGTGGTGGTGACGGTGGACTCGGGCAGTGGTTGGCGGCTGGAGCCGAAGACGTTTTTGAATCTGTCCATATGGGAGTAAGGCTTGTGTGAGGTTGTCTACGTGAGGGAAGTTTAACAGCAAGACAGACCATTGTTCTGCAGAAGAGAGGAAAGAAAGAAGAGCGGAGAGAAGAAGAGCAGGGTTATATAGAGGCCTTTAGGACCATGGAGGCCTCCTCTGGCCCCGAGGCCAAAGTATCGGAATGATGGCTGCAGTTGGAAGCAGCTGGCGTTGCAGCGATAACAGGCACGGTTGGAGAGAAGCTGATAAGCGCGCAGAGCAGGGTGACGAGATAAGCAGAAGGCAGGAGATACGAGCAGGGAGGGCTGGAGAAGCGTCGGAGAGTCGAAGAGCAGACGACGACAATAACAACGACGGCTGAGAACTGGAGGGGGGGTAATCTTAGCGAGCAAGCGAGCCGGCAGAGAAAGGGATGCGGGCAAGGCACGTTGCACTCTTGCAATCGGGGCCTTTTCCGCCCGTCCCCGTATCTTCTTCTCTCTCGCCATCTGGGCCGATGTCTGTAGCACGTAGTGTCTGTAGTGCCCTTGCCATGGCCATCGCCATCGTCGTCCTGGCCCCCCACTCCTCTTGTGGCGCGGGCTCGGAAAGCCCCCCCGAAAGCGGCAGGCTGCGGGACGGCGTTCTGCCGGAACAGCCTACCGGATCGGGCGGCCGCGATAAGCGGGACGCCGCCCACGCCACGCCGCCAGCCGTCTGCGCCGATCGACCCGGCCCGTCCTCGCCCCGCCCCGCCCCACACGCTATTGCCCTGTCTGTCCCCCGGCCATTGTCCGCAGGGCCAGTCACGCCCGGAAATGGTCGAGGGGCCGTCAGGCAATGCCCGGCGATGGGGTGTGTCCAGGCAGGCAGGCAGGCAGGCTGGCTGGCTGGTGGGTTGGTGGGTTGGTGGGTTGGCAGGCTGGTGGGTTGGTGGAGGTGCTACGTTAGACTTCCGGGGGTTTGACAGACACAGCAGCTGGTCTGGTGTGGTCTAGGACGGGGTGGAAAGGTGAGAGACACGGAACAAGTCACAGCTAAGTAAGGCACGTGATGAAGGGATTGTTATACTACGGTAAGGAGCAGCTCAGATACTCGGAAGAGATCGAGGAGCCGCAAATCAAAAACGCCAACGACGTGAAGGTGAAGATTGCGTACTGCGGGATCTGCGGCACAGACTTGCACGAGTACTTGGACGGGCCGATCTTCTTCCCGGCACCCAACTGCAAGAGCGAGATCTCGGGCAAGGAGTTGCCGCTGTGTCCGGGGCACGAGTTCTCCGGCGTGGTGGAGTCGGTCGGGTCAGGCGTCACTGCGGTGAAAGCGGGCGACCGTGTGGTTGTGGAGGCCACGTCCCACTGCTCGGACAGAGAGCGCTACAAGGCCGACTTGGAGAACAAAGACCTGTCGTTTTGCGCGGCATGCAAGGTGAAGAAACCTAACTGCTGCAAGCGTTTGAGCTTTGTCGGGTTGGGCACGGACCACGGTGCGTTTGGTCAGTACGTTGTGTACGGCGAGGACCACATGTTGAAGATCCCGGACCACTTGCCGCTGGACCTCGCCGCCTTGGTGGAGCCTCTAGCGGTAGCGTGGCACGCGGTGAGCTGTGCAAACTTCAAGCCGGGCCAGACCGCGGTTGTTCTGGGTGGAGGACCTATCGGCCTCTGCACGATCTTGGCATTGCAGGGCCACCAGGCAGGCCGGATCGTGTGTTCCGAGCCTGCTGCAATCAGAAGAGAGCTCGCACAGAAGTTGGGTGCAGAGACCTTCAACCCAATGGAACACGACGACCCGATCCTCACTCTCAAGAATTTGTTGCCTGAAACGGAGGGTTTCACCGCGTCCTTCGACTGTTCCGGGATCCAGAAAACCTTCGACACCTCCATCGACGTTCTCGGCCCGGGCGGCACTGCTGTCAACGTCGCCATCTGGCCCAACGTCCCCATCCAGTACGTGCCTATGTGCTTGACCTACCAGGAGAAGCAGGCCACGGGCTCCATGTGCTATGTCACCAAGGACTTCAGGGAGGTCATCGACGCCATCGACGCCGGGCTCATCGACAAGGAGGCCATGAAGTTGCTCATCACGGGCAAGGTCGAGGCCAAGGACGCCATCGAGGGCGGCTTCATGCAGTTGATCAACCACAAGGAGACCAACGTCAAGATCATGATTGCGCCAAACGGTCTAGACATGTAAGAAGAGACTTCACCCCGCTATACCTTAATCCCAATCCCCCCCCTTCCATCTCTATGTACCTTGCGCCTTCTTCTTCTTCTTCTTCTTCTTCTCTTTCCTCCCGCCATTACACATTTCTACCCTTCATTCAAAACCCTTGTGATCACCTGGACACGCTTCCCGCCTTTTCCCCCTCCGTCGCGTGGCGGTGGTGGTGATCCCGCAGTTTTTATATCGGACCTCCCTATGTGTCTCTCTCTTTCTCTCTTTCTCTCTTTCTTTGTTGACGCTTCCTCTCCGGAACCAGGAGGGTGGTTATCCTGCGGAACCGTCTTTGGCCGCCCCTTTCTCCACCAACCATGCAATCGTTTGTGCTGCCTCCGCTGGGATCGCCCCTCCCGTTCCCAAACTCCTCGGACTCGGCCATCTTGCGCTACGTCGGGTCCGTGTCTGGCCACGACGGCGTCTTCTGCGGC
Source organism: Pichia sp. NRRL YB-4149 (assembly GCA_030556025.1). Classification (NCBI taxonomy): domain Eukaryota; kingdom Fungi; phylum Ascomycota; class Pichiomycetes; order Pichiales; family Pichiaceae; genus Pichia; species Pichia sp. NRRL YB-4149. The sequence goes on along the minus strand of JANIWA010000054.1, from coordinate 24,771 downwards.
CTCGAGCTCTGCGGCACCCTTGCCGCCAGGGGCAAGAACAGCGGCGCCGTCAACGGGACAGTATACTTCCAGGTCGACGTTCCGAACAGCGGCTTGTTTGTACCGCTGCGTAAAGTCGTCGGATGGCTGAACGAAAAATCAGACCCGGCTCGGAAGAAGGGCTTTTCGGACTCCAACAGCTACGGTGGTTCCTCCCCAACCGTCCAGCCGAGCAACGCCTCTCCGCGTGCCAGCACCGACAACAACAACAACAACGAGCTCCGCCGACATATCAATGTGCTCGAGAAACGGCTTGTGCAGCGTGAGAACGACTTGCGAGAGCTGGACGTGCAGCTCGACGAGCTCGATGCCACGCTTCGCACAAATGACGCTCGGCTTGTACGCAAAGAGGAGCGTTTTGCCCGGTACAGGGCCGACAAGGAGGACGAGATCAAGCTCCTTGTGAGTACGATCGAGGCACTGGAAAAGAAGCTCGGCGACGCCGAAGACGTCTACACGGCGAAACTCAAGGAGGTTGAACGGGAATCCGGCAATGCCAGTGAAAGTGGTAATGCTCTACTTGAAGAAAAGGTAAAACAGCTCGAGAAGGAGCTCTCCATGCAGCAAGACCTCTATGAGACGTTCAAGGTGTCGACAACAAGAGAGATCGATGAGCTACGCAAGGCCGAGATGGAGACATACAAACTCAACGCCGAACTCGAGCGGCTTCGAGAAGAGAGCGTGGACGCTCTCGAGTTGGAGAACCTGAAAAGGGAAAACGCACAGCTCACCAGGGATATGGACAGCATGAAGCTGGATATGCAGCTACGAGATAGCAAGATCAGAAACCTCGAAGAACTCTTGAAGTCTTCACAGCTGGAAAACGACTCGCTGAAAAATCAACTACAGAACCTTGACATCTCGAGTCGGCAGCTGCAAAGCAGTGTCGTTGCATCTGTCGCTACCACCGCCAGCAATGAGAACATGTTCGATGGGAATGGGGGCTTGAAAGTCTTCGTTCCGCAGGAGAAGATCGATCCTTCCGCCGGCAGAGAGGACTTCTGCTCGTTCTGCGACAGAGAGGGACACAGCACTGCCGACTGTCCGTACGAAAAGGACAACATCGAGATGTTCTGACGCACTGTATCTTATGTGCTTGCTTTATATAATGTATATGCTCCGGATATATATATATATTTATATATATATATTTATATATATATGACCTATGTACACGGGAAGGGAAGACACCATCGCTTATATCTTGTATCTGTGCTTTGGGTCGACGTAGAATGGAGACCAGATGCCTCTCACCGAAGGGTTCGTGGACACAACGGTGTGCTTTGGCTTAGAAAGCTTCTTTCCGGTGGAGTTTATGAGAAGCTTGAGCTTGTTTTCCACCACGTCGATGTTCCACTTCCTGACACAGACCTGCTTGATGGTGGCTGGATTCCCCTCGGCGATAAATGTGTTTGGGGTGGAGTACTCACCCTTGAGAACAGGATGCTTCCCCGGCTTCTCCAAAACACGGAACTCGACCTCCGGGTACTGTTTGGCGAAGCTGGCGAGTCTGAGCCGCAAGAAATCTCTGATGCCGTTGGACGACCCGCCAAAGTTGCAGTATGTGATCGTTATGCGTTTGCAGGGGAGAACAAAGGCACCCACCCCATTGCGGGCACGAGACACCTGTTGCAAGACGTTTATTCCAACCATCGCTGATTCTCTCTATGTGTTTGTCTGCTTGGGAGACTCTTTCATAACCCCTTTCCCTCCTCGAGCTTCTTCGTCCAACATGGAAAGAAATCTGGTGAAGACGGTAAGAAGGAAAAAGACGACGGGGGGGAAAAAATAAAAAGGCCCGCGCCGATCGGCGCGGGAATCCAAATTTCACAGAGAACAAGAGTGACATGAAACAGCAGAGATCGATAGATGTAAGAGGAGAAAGGAGGGCGGGGATTACAAGACAACAAGTCACGCAGAACTGGGACGGACAATACTACAACGATGCAGATCAGAAGACTGATGCATACGACGGCCCGCGTGTCGAGACACTACACGACGACGTTCAAGGCGTCAAACCTTGGCCAGAATTTGGCCAAGTACGACATCTACGCCCTAGCAGACAAGCCCGAGAACAACGTGGAGATGATCTCGGACGACTCGATCGTCTTTTCAAACCTCAAGGTGATCCGTTCGCCGGCGCCTGGCAAGGGCGAACCGGTGGGAGCGTTACTTCTAAACAACCAGATCTTCGAAGTCAGTTTGAAGGGCCTCGAGCTGCAGCACGACGGCGTCGTCGTGGAGTTCAACGACGAGGTGATGGACATACTTGCTCTAGTTTACCCAAAGCCGGAGTTGCTTGTGGCCGGGCTAGGAAAACGCACAAGAATGCTCGGTGCCCGGACGAGAGACCGGTTGAGCAAGCTCGGGATTCGAGTGGAGACGGGCGACACGAGGAGCAGTGCCTTGAGCTACGACTTGTTGGCAACGGAGCGGTCCCCGGCGCTTGTGGCGTCGATCATGCTGCCGCCAAATCTATAGTGGAAGATAAGACATTTATTCATCTGTTCGTTCGTTTGTCATTCCGGTTTCTTTGTAAATAATAGAGTTAAAAGATCAAAATAAATAGCGGAAAACGTGTATGCACAGGTCGGAGAAGGGAGCAGAGCAGAAGCTCCCTTTTCATGGGATGACTCTGAGCTTGCCGCCGAGCACAAACCCGTAGGCGGTGATGGTGAGGATGCTCACCAAGTTGGCAGCCATACTCAATCCGTGCCACTTGCCGAACTCCTTGTCAATAGCCTTCAACTCGCCGCTGGCAACAGCCTTCTCGTTGTCGCCGCCAAACTTCTCGTCGACTATCTTCCAGCGCTGGTCCTTGAGCTTGTTGCACACTGGGGTGAACCACGCCCAGTTGATGACTCCGCCGGCCGAGCTGGCGAGCAAACGTCCCAAGCCGATGCTAGGTATGGTGTAAGGGGCCGTGGCACCGATCACTGCTGGAGCAAGTGACTGGGTGATGATCTGTATAGGCAAGACTGCGCCCTGGAATTCGCCGAACTGGCGGCGTGGAAGCACCTCGAGACCCTTGATGGAGGCCACGAAAGAGTGGAACGTCGTCGACCCGAAGAGGTAGCCGTATGCGAGAATGTGTACTGGTAGTAAGAGGCCCATTGCAATTGCTGCTGTGCTGTCTGACCAGAGAGGTTGGGTAGAGAAGAAAAGAGGAAGGCAAGAGAAGACGGTCAGCTGAGCTTTTGTCCGGAAGAAAGCTCGGCCGATTTGATGGCAGTGCGAAGCGAAGACTTTGTCAAGTATGGCATGTTTGGGGACGAATATAGAGATAGAGAGATAAAGATAGTAGCTGGATAGTTTACAAAAAGAGTCTGTGTGTGGGAAATGGGGGTGATGGCTATGCAGGAATGGTAAAGGAGGGGCGCCATCAGAGGATCCGGTCGTAGACAGGGGCTGGGGCGGGACGGGCGGCGCAGCAGCAGCGGCCGACCATGATGAGGACGACTGTGAGCAAGGAGATACCGGTGCCGACCCAAGTGAGGACGAGGTAGTTTCTAGAGAGCTTGGCATGGATGCCGAAGGTGTCGCCGTACTTGTTGAACTCGGTCTCGATGTACTTGAAAGCGCCCGTGGCACAACCCGAAGAGATGATGGCGGCGAAGAACGACAGTGTCTGGAAGAAGAGGACGACAACCATGCTGCCGAAGAACCAGCAGAGCAGTTCGCACAGGATGGCGATGATGCAGAGACAGATGGCGATGATCGAGCAGATGTAGATCACCTGCGAGATGTGCTCGGCGGTCTTGATGTAGTTGCCGAGTGAGCCGGGAAGGGTGACCTCGGAGGAGGTCACGTTGATGCCAAGCGTGTTGTACCCGTTGACCTGGTCCACGATGAAGGAGACCGGGTCAAACTCGTATGTGATGGACGACTTTGTGCACGACGACGACGTGAAGTGGATGTCCTCCCAGACCTTGTCGACAACCTCCGTCGTGCCCTGCGTCCCCCTGCAGTACCCGTACATCCCAAAGATGTATGCGTCGGCAAAGCCGAGCTCCGTCGCCGTGGCACCCGACGCTCCGGAGTAGATCTGGGACACGTCCAGGTCGGCCATGCTGAGCTCGAGCAGGAAAATGGAGCTCTTGGCGGCCTGCTCTCCAATGGTGCCGACGTTACTGGCGATGAGCAACGCCAGTGACACAAGTGCCGACAGCACCACGATGATGGTTCCCATGCATCCGCAGCAAACCATGTTGTATGTGTGTGTGATATGTCTTTGTTTCTTTACTTTCTTGCTTGCTCTCGTTTAGTGAGCGGTCCTGAGTGTTGCTATTTTTGTCGCAACCGTTTCGTCGGTGTTTGTTCGTTCGTGCACAAACCTCTCTCCGTGGGAAACACCCTTCAGCAGAATCAACCAGATGACACACAGCAGCAGAAAGCGACACCAACAGCAACCTCCTAAGTACCCCCCGGCGGCGGGCCTCAGCACGTCCAGCGGTAAACAAACAACAACCCCAGATCAAGCCTACAGAGACACGGAAAAATTCTTCGCCGGAAACGGTGAGCCGCCTCGCTGGCGGTGGCTGGCTGCTATTGTTGACCTTTCAGTTGCTGTCTTCGACGACGACGACGACGACGACGACGACGGACAATTGCGGACGGGGTCTCTAAAAATAAACGTTATCGTGGGCTCTATACAGGGGTGTTGCTACTGCGACTTCTACTGGTACAACGCTAGTACCCCGCAGGGAGGAGGCCCAGCTTGTCCATGCGGACTCTCACCGCATTGCGGTGGCCGTCGAGACCCTCCACCTCGGCAAGGTCCATGACGGCACAACCGATGTTCTTGAGCCCCTCCACGGTCACGACCTGCGACGTAATGAACTTCTGGAAGGTCGCCGTGTTCACGCCGCTGTACATTCTGGCATACCCGTAGGTAGGCAACGTGTGGTTAGTGCCGGAGGAGTAGTCTCCGCACGACTCTGGAGACAAGGCGCCAACAAAAACAGAGCCAGCGTTGTCCACCTTCGGCACCCACGACTCGGCGTCCTCGATCTGTAGGATGAGGTGCTCTGGGGCGTATCTGTTGGACATCTTGAACGCCTCCTCCATCGTTTTGACCTGGATTGTCGTCGAGTGCGCAATGCACTGTCTGACAATGTCCACTCTTGGCAACTGAAGCGCCTGTCTGTGGACGGCCTCGTCGATGCGGTCGACCTCCTCAGTGGTCATGTCCACGGCAAGGAGGATCACCTGCGAGTCGATCCCGTGTTCCGCCTGCGAGAGCAAGTCTGACGCAACGAAGTCGGCGTCGGCGTGCTTGTCCGCAATTACCAACACCTCTGAAGGCCCGGCAGGCATGTCGATGGCACACAATGCATTCGAGTCGTTGGAAACGAGCATCTTTGCTGCAGTGACAAACTGGTTGCCTGGCCCCATGATCTTGTCACACTTCGGAACGCTCTCGGTACCGTACGCCATGGCAGCAACAGCCTGGGCACCACCGGCGAGCACAATGCATTTGGCACCAACCTTGTGGGCCACGTAGACCACCTCCGGCGTCAACTTCCCGTCCTTGCCCGGTGGAGAGGCAAAAATGATGTCGCTACATCCGGCGACGAGCGCAGGGACAGACAACATCAACGACGTCGATGGGAGAACGGCAGTTCCACCGGGAACGTAGCATCCGACTCTTTCGATCGGTCTGGCAAATCTAGAGCAGAACACACCCGGACATGTCTCAACGGTCATCACCTCGCTCTGGTTCTGTGCCTCGTGGAAAACCCTGATGTTCTCAAAAGAGATGTCGATAGCCTTCTTCACCGCGTCCGAGACCTGCATCATGCTTTCGTCGAACGGAGCGTTCAAAATAGGGGTCTCGAGCTGCACTCTGTCAAACTTGGCAGTTAACTCCAACAAAGCCTTGTCACCTTCCTTCTTGACCTTGTCAACAATCGGGGTGACCAGGGACATGATGTCTGCAGACTTCTGGATAGGTCTCTCGAGACATGCCTCAACCTCCTTTGCAGTGGCAGTTTCAGCGTTGATTCTGTTAAGATAGATCTTGTCGTTAGGACCAATGACTCTTTCAGGAACCGTTTCATTCACCTCTTTCTTCTGCTCGACAAACTTAGGCTTAGCATCGCCCTTTCTTCTAGAAACCTTCAAGGCCTTCATGTCCAAGTTCTTTTCAATATCGGCAATGGAGACGCCGTACTTGGCGCATCTGGCAAGGGCGAAGTAGAACAGGTCTGCAGCCTCCCAGGCAATCTCCTCCTTGGTAATAGCCTCAGTCAACTCTTCAGCCTCCTCCTTGATCTTAGCATTGAGCAATTGCTCGTTGTCAAACAAACGCTTCGTGTATGAACCCTCTGGGGCGTTGGCCTTACGGGAGAACAAGGTCTTCTCAAGAGCAGGCAGACCCTTTAAGTCGCCAAAGCAGGAGTTGGTGTTCAGGTGGCAAAAACCTGCACCAGCCTGTTCAACAACGACTTTCAAGCAGTCGTCGTCGCAGTCCACATCGAGAGAGATCAATTTCTGCGTGGCACCAGATGTAGCGCCCTTGTACCACAACCCGTGTTTACGGGACTGGTACACGCCAGTTTGGGTCTTGATCGACTCAGAAATGGACTTCACGGAAGAATACACTAGGCCGAGACACTGGTTGGACTCGTCGAGAACCAACGTAGTGAAGAGCCCGTCGGCACGGTCTGTTACCAATGCAGGAATAAGGAACTCCACAATCGGGTACGCAGAGGCGTTTTCATATTCGGTAGTGAGGAGCTTCGATGGAACGATAGGGACGAAGCCGGCCTTGACGGCCTTCTGCAATTCAGATAGAGTTGCAGAGGTTGGCGAGTAGACGAATGACAAAACTGACTCCTCAGCCTTTTCTGGAAGCGCCTCTAACGAGGTGTAGGCGACCGAAGAAGACTTCTTCACATCAGCGATTGCAGATGCCACTCTCAAGGTAATTCTGGCATTGGGGATCTTGTCGATAATCTGTGCACCCTGTTCTTCGGACGCAAAAATGCTCACCACGCCGTTGTTGTAGAGCGAGAGCACTGCGTCAACAGTAGCATCGGTGACGGCAGACACCTTTAGGTCGACATAGACGCTATACTTGGCGTATTTAGTGTTTTTGATGATCGACTCGGCGTTAGTGCCGTCAAACTCGAAGATGGCTTGGCCAACAACTGAGAGACTGGAGTCCTCTCTGTCTGCAGCGGTGAAATAGGGTAACAAGGGATACACCATGGTGCGTTTTTCTTTAGTCTTCTTTTCTGGGGAACGAGAAACTAGTGTTATATTATAGATAGGTAAACAAAACGGGTGAAAGATACAATAGATCGGACACTGGACAGGCGGGTGGTTATATACAATGGGATCCGCCGATATGCTATCGCAGCATGAATCCACCAAATGAGTCAGCACCAGTGAAAAAAAAACCACTAGCAGGGGAAATTTTTCCAGCGAAAAGTTGAAAATGGCGAGACGCAACGGAGACGGACTTGGCTCCCGGAGGTTATCGTCGGCTACGTCTCAGCTCAGTTGTTGAACAAGAACTGCATGTCGGCCGTGCTGAGCTGGTTGGCAGCCCGCTCGTCCTTATCCAAAGTAGCCTTGACCATGTTCGCCTTCTTCTCCTGGAGCTCGATTATCCGGGACTCGATACTGTCCTCGATGACGAGCTTGACGATCCGGATCGGCCGGTGCTGCCCGATACGGTGGATTCTGTCGGCAGCCTGGCCCGTGTCCAAAGACGGGTTCCACCAGCTGTCCAAGATGAACACTTGGTTCGCCTCCACGAGGTTGAGCGCCACTCCGCCAGCCTTGAGCGACACGAGGAACACCTCGACGGAAGGCGTCTCGAGAAAGTACTTGATGGTGGAAGCTCTCTGCGTCGGCGTCATGGAGCCCTGTAGCTTGACAGTCTCGAAGCCCGCCCGCTTTAGCCGCCACTCGACAAGGTCGAGCATGGACGTAAACTGCGAGAAGACAATCGACTTCGTCGTCACCCGGTCCGATCGGGATTTGTACAACTCCTCCATCAATGCCTCAACCTTGGTTGACGACTTCCAGCTGCCGCCCATGTCGATCCGGTTCACGATCGAGCTTTTTTCGACAGCATCCATGTCCATCTCGATAGCGGCTGCCTCTAGGTCAATGCTGAGGCCGATGTGGCACACAGGACACTTCAACTTGGTCGTGTCCCCGTTGAAGCTCTCGACGTACTCGGAGATGCAAATTCGGCAGAATTTGTGGTGGCACTTCGACTCGATGGGCTCCTCCGCCTCGTCGTCACACAACTGGCAGATGATGACCCCGGGCAACGCTTCGATTCCCAAGCCATTGTCCTTGCTCCGGCCGCCGCTACCGGCTCCTCGCTTCCCAGGAAGCTTCATCCTCTTGAGGACGAGGTCTGGGTGGTCGGCAAGCTGTCTCATCCGGGTGATCAACGTGAAGATGTTGGCATAGTTGTTCAACACCACACCTTCGGCAACGTAGTCGTCAAACTGACGCTTTGAGTTCGAGTAGAGGGACTGGTACAAGTCCTTCTCTTCGGGGTTGAAAAAGTCTCTTCTGATCTCGACAATCTTCGGTGGCAACCCTAGATCGTCAGCTCTCTCTACTTTCGTTCTCCGGATCATGATCTGTCTTAAGAGCAGCTGGATCCGATGGAAACTCTCCTCTCCTTCAAACTGTAAACCATATTTCTGGATGTTCTTCAACATGAAGTGATTGAAAAAGTTCATGTGCTGCATCGGAGCGTGCCCACACTGGGCACAGACCTTGTAATCTGGGAAGTTCCACTCCTTCGATGCGCACGGACACTTGGTACAGAAGTACTCGCAGAAAGGTGCAATGTCCAAGAATCTAATCAAAGAGTACAGTTCCCCGATCCGGTTCTGCAACGGCGTACCGGACAAACACCAACGCTTGTCACAATTCAAAGAGTCGCACGCCTTTGCCGTCGAACTGGTCCTATCCTTGATATTGTGGGCTTCATCCAAGATGACTCTGTAAAATTTCTTCTGATGAAGAATACTCTTCTCCTTCACCTTTCTGCCCTTTTTTGAGAACCCATATCGCTCTTTCCGATAACAGCTCTCTACAACCGCATAGGAGGTCAAAATCACATCGAATCCTTCCAACTCAGATAGCGCCTTTGCTCTGCTGGCACCGTGAAACAACCCGACCTTCAAAAAGTTGTTGGTGTGAATTTCAATTTCAGACTTCCACTGCATCAACGCAACAGTTGGGGCAACTACCAGATTCGGACCCTTCGTGGTGTCGTGCATCATAAGTGAAAGCATCTGGATGGTCTTACCCATACCCATCTCATCCGCTAGAATGCCTCCCTTGTACTCGTTGGCTTCTTCTTGACGAATCATCCAAGATAAACCTTCAAGTTGGAAATTCAAAAGCGTGACGGCCATATTCGTCGGCTGCTTTGCCCTTTCAACCTTCTTTGCCGATGTTTCCTCCAATCGTGGGAAAACATCACGTAGCTCGGGGTGTGATTCGTAGAGTTTGTTCGTACGTCTTTCAAAGGGCGTCAACTTTGGCTTTGGCTCCTTCTTCTTTCTGGCACGCTTGGCCGGGGCCTTCCTTTTAACCCTCTTCTTCTTCTCTTCCTTTACAAAGCCTCCTCCTTCTTCATTTCCATCTCCCTGTGGCTCTCCTTCTTCTTGCTCCACCATTACCTCTTCGTTACCATCTTTATCCTCGAGCAGCTCGCTGATCTCGTCTTGAAGCTCGAGAACTTCTTTGCTCAGAACACTTCTTATGTTGCCCTTCGCCGGGGTCCCCCTGATTACAACAATGTCGTCATCACTCAGCTCCACCGGATTAGACTTCTGGCCCCGTCTCTGATGTCCCGTGATGATAATATCGTTATCAATGTAATCTTCGTCATCATCATCGTCGTCATAGCCGTTACCGTCTGCCCCTGCTTCTCCATCCTCCTCGATCAGGAAATCTTCGTCCTTGTCAGAAACACTTATCTCCTCAGAGTCTTCCTCGTCGAGATCGTCCACATCAATGTCTTCTTCAGCCTTGACCTCTGCCTGCTTGGCCCTGCTTCTCGTCTGCCTTGATCTGGCAGGAACAACCGTTGGTTTCTTACGCGTCCCGGATCTTGTTCTCTTTCTTGACGGCGCCATCTCCGTTACAATAAACCCTCCGTCGAAGTTCTCTTCGATATCGTCGGAAAGCAAAGCCATACTTGGTAAATGACGCTGCAGATGAGACCAGCCTGTCCTTATTGATCTAACTCGTTTCTTTTTCCCGGCAGATCGACCGACGGAGATGCAGAAGGCAAAAGAAAAAGTTCCAAAATGGCTTTTTCCGGTATCTTTCTCTCGATAAAGCGGGCCGTTGCTATCGCGAAGCCTTGATTTGTCACCCGGGGCGGGGAGATTAAGGTAGATGTTACACAATTAGGGGGGGAAAAGCACAAAATACAGAGGTGGAAACACACACGGGGGTAGAACGTAATAAATAATAAATAGGTGGAAGTAATGAACACAGTAATAAAAAAAAATCACAGAAAAAAAAAGGGTCCCCAGCAGGATCAACTAAACCTGGTCGAAATCCCATAATAGATCGTAATCGGTGTCCTCAGTCTTGAGTTTCTTGACGGCAGCAGAAGAATCCTCGTTTTTGGCCGGATACACGTTTTGAAGCTTCCGCTTCTTGGCGCAATCTGCGTCCTCTGGCGGCGTTGGGTAGACCTTCAACTTGTCGGTAGGCTTCCTCGTGTTCCAGTTCCAAGGACTGTCTGCATCGACTCCCCACTTCTTATCATCTCCCTTTCCATACAAAAGCAACATAGTCTTCCGTTTCGATTGTCGTTCATGAACGAGCTGCAAAAAACTCCTCGTGCTTCCAGCGGACATGGTTTGGGAGTTTTTGTGGTTGGTAGAAGTTGAGGATGGGGCAGAAGTAAGAATAGCGGGCGAAGCATTCAGGTTGAGGTTGTCGATGGCTCGGAAAGCGCTAGCAATGCAATCAGCAGGAACCTTTCCTGTCCATGGTAGTACTCTCAGTTCCTCGGGGGACAAAGCGCTAGGGTACTTGGCGACTGGAGTCTTGGCGTTCAAGCCGATCGGAGTGGCAAGAACAGCAGAAGGTGTCAACACCTTGTTACCGGTGCCGCCACTGCTCTTAGATCTGATGAAACCAGAAATCCCCGCATTGTTGGCTTCTAACGCAGTAGCGTTGGCACTGGAAACGATACTCTTTTCCTCATTCTCCAACCCCAAAGTATCGCAAAGCGTAGATATGAAATAAGCAGCAGCTCCACACAATGGCAGAGGGTTGGTGGTAGCAACAGGTGATGATCCAGCATTGGAAGCCTGAGAGCCGGATGACACCAGCACGCGTCTGCGGGCTCTGGCCAGATCTATGGCCTTAAGTCTGGCTTCCTCTTTCTCCACATTCTCGTTATTTGCCTTTAAGACAGCCTGTATTTCAGCATTGTTGACAGCTGCAGATGCAGTGGCAGTAGATCCCACAGAAGTAGTACCCCCTGCAGTGTTGTTTGTAGCAGCGCGATTGGTTGTGACAGTGCTAGACGTTGGCGTACTTGCAACAGTATTACTCGAAGCAGGAGTATTGGGGTTGGAGATTTTCCCTGAAGTTTTCGAAGGTTTCCTTTTTGGCTTCTTGGCCAGTGCAGGGGTTGAAGCTGCGGAAGAAAGAACAGACTGCTTCATAGGAGCATTGTGTAACAAAGGAGCATTCATTGCAGGGTATTGCTGAGCGCCATTAGGCTGCAGATTGTTCATCGCTGGCTTCATGTTGTCTCCATTAGGCTGAATTGGAGCAGGAGTAGTCATTGTAGAGCTACCGGTTGCATTCATGTTATTTGCCTTGACATTGCCCATCATCTGCAGATTGATCTGAGAAGAATCACTGTTGAAACTATCTTGCATGGACCTCGATTGGAAGTTCTGCACAGTGGAAGGAGTCATGGTAGTGTTAGGAGCTATTATCTGGTTGAAAGTTCCCTTAGGCGGCACATTACCGGCAAGTTCCATCTGCTGCTGCATCTGCTGGGCTCTCACTTGTTGAGCTTGAACCTGTGCTTTTACAATTTTGCTACTCTGGTCCTTGACGAATTGCAGATACTTCTTGATCTGGTCATGGATCCGATGGATTAAATTCTCGTCTGCAACGTATTTCCCTGAAAGGCTCAATTTCTCCAAGATCTGCTTCAACATTAGTTCACTGTACATGATTCTCTTCGTCGCATCGCGTTGTTTTGTGAGGAAGTAAAAGTTTGGTATAATGATACTCTGGCATAGTATCATCAACTGCTTGGATTGTTTAGCCAACCCCAACACTTTTCTCTTGTCGTCATCTGACAGAGTATTGGTCATATCTTTCAGATTGATTGGAGAGTTCAGAGTCTCATGGTAAATCTCCTTCAAAGTTGCCCAATCCTCGTTGGTAGCCTTGAGACCAGGCAACAACTTTGCGCCTGAAGAATTCGAGTTTGAGAACTGGTTGCCTTGAGCCTGGTTTGCCATAGGGTTGCCAAACTGGTTTTGATTTGTTGGTAATTGTTGCACGGGATGAGTCGGAAGCTGCTGCGGTGGATAAACTTGACGCTGTTGTTGTTGCTGTTGTTTCCTTGCTGATGACTCCTGAGCTGCCTGCTGTAACGAGTATTGCGGTTGCTGCTGCTGCTGCTGCTGTTGTTGTTGTTGCTGGTAGTTCTGAGGTATATGTGATTGCATTTGCTGTTTCTGAGTAGCAGGCTGCTGCTGCTGCTGCTGCTGAACGGGAATCTGATTCTTCACCATCAACTGAGGATTTTGAACCGTTGGAGAAGCAAAAGTTGAGAGACCTTGGTTGGTGGCTGTAGTCAAGTTCTGCATTCCAATTAAAGGACTTGACAGCGTGCTGATGTCAATCGAATTCGAATTAGCCATGTGCTTGGGAACTTGCATTGGCATTTGCATGTTATCAAAGTTTGCGTTTTGCTGGTACATGCTTTGCGGGTGTGCTTGCTGTAAAGCCGGAGAAATCATTGGATTTTGGTTGGCTTGGACATTCGATTTCATCTGTTGCTGCTGAGGTTGAGGCTGTTGTTGCGGATAATGAGGTTGTTGCTGAGGCTGCTGCTGCATCTGTTGCTGTGACTGTTGGGGTTGTTGCTGAGGTTGCTGCTGCTGTCTCATCATCTGCTGCTGTTTGTTTGGGTCTTGAGAGTCCCTGTTTGTATTCTGCAAAATGTGCAGCAGATATTTACGAACATAGGCAGCTTCCTGTTCCGGAGTCAAAGTAGCAGGTAACTTTCCCAGGCTTTGGAGTTTCCTGATAACCTGCAGAGCCTGGATCTTGTAGGCGTTTATCTGTGCCTGCTTGACCTGCGACATTTGATGGTTATTAGGATGATTCTGAACTTGAGCTGCCTGTACCTGTGCTGCCTGCGCTTGCGCTTGAGCTTGGGCCTGTGCTGCCTGTGCTTGGGCCTGTGCTTGGGCTTGAGCTTGTGCTGCCTGTGCTTGTGCCTGCGCCTGCGCTGCTTGTGCTTGTGCTTGTGCTTGTGCTGCCTGTGCTTGTGCTTGTGCTTGTGCAGCTTGAGCTTGCGCCTGCGCCTGTGCAGCTTGAGCTTGAGCTTCTCTTTGTCTGTTCATCATGAGGATCTGCTGAGGATTCAAAGAGGTACTTTGGGCAGAAGGTTGTTGCTGCTGTTGTTGTTGTTGCTTTGGCTGCATGTTTGCGTAGTTTTGCTTGAAAAGATTCACGTGCATCATGTGGACGTTTCTGATCGTCTGCAATTCCTCCTGGCTGAGCTGGTTGTTTCTCAAGTAGGGCATAATCGCCTGCCAGGTGTTGAGCATTGGCGGGAACACCTTTGGAAGCTTATCCAACAACTCTTTCGGAATAGGAGCCGTGTGTAAGTTGATCTTACTCTGCTGTTGCTGCTGTTGTTGTTGTTGTTGAGGCGCTTGTTGGTGGTGTTGATTTGGATTCTGTTGTTGTGGTGGCGGTAACTGCTGTTGCTGGTTTCTAGACTGCTGCTGCAACTGGGGAGACATGTGTGGTGGGATCGGCTGCGGCATCTGCTGTTGCTGCTGCTGCTGCTGCATCTGCTGCGAAGCTTGTTGAGCCATCTGAGGGGGTGCCTGTTGGGACATCTGTTGAGGCATTTGCTGCTGCATCTTCTGAGAGCTCTGCTGAGGCACATGTTGTGGCATTGGCTGTTGTTGCTGCTGCTGCTGCTGCTGATTGGCCCTCTTGGCCTGGGTCAAGCTGGCGATCTTCGACTTCAAGAAGTCCACGTACTGTGACTTGTCGGAGGAGTGGGAGAAGGCATACTTCTCGAACTCCTCTGCCACAGGTCTGACCTTCTGGGCTGAGAAACTTGGTCCTTGTATCTTCTGCAAGGACGTGATCAAGACCTTGATGAACTGCATTCGGTCGTTGGGGGAGATCTGCAGCCGGAAGTGCTGCTGCTGGTTGTTGGGCAAAAAGCCCTGATTGTTGGAGCCATTCATGGTGTCAGGCTGGGGCTGGAAACAACGAGGCTCTTTCTCTTCTCCTGTCTGTCTGTCCACTGCTGCTGTGCAAGAATGGATGGGTTGGTGGATTATGTTTTCAGACTCAGATATCGGCTTTAACAGGCGGAACGCAGGGTATCTACTGAGGGGGGCGTATGGGGGGCTCGTAGGGAACGACGGACGTGCAAACGGGGCCGGAGTGACGTGGTCTGGCTGCTGCTGCTGCTGCTGTCGTTGCTGTTGCCGGTGCTGCCGCTGCTACTGCTGGTGTGGTTCCTGCCCTCCCGACAGAGCCCTCTTCTCCTCCTGCTCTTGGCAGACGGCCACGGAAAAAACACTGCGGGAGAATGAAATTGGCCCTGAGGAGATTGAGACGAGATTGCAGGAGGGCAGGCGGGAGCCGTTGGGGGCCCAAGAAGGGGGGTTACGGACGACGGAGGGGGCAATGCCGGGGGTATAGACGGCCGTAGGGCGTCGGCGGTACATGTTGGAGTGCTGTAGTGCTACACAGAAAGAAAGGAAGGAGGAGGGAGGGGAAAAGGGGGGAGGAAAGAAGGGATGAAGAAAGAAAAGTGTCTATGGAGGGACTACGGAGGAGCCGATCAGACACCAGCGGCGCCCGGGACGTTCTCCTTGCCCTTGAGCGCAAGCAGCAGGTCTCTGAACTTGGTCTTGTCTCTGAGGTTCTCTGTGTCGACGGCGTCGGAGTTTCTGTCGAGCTTGAGCAGCTCAATAACGCGGTCCCACTGGGTGCCTGTCTCGAGGAAGTGGTCCCGCTTCTCGAGGAAGGCCTTCTCGGCCTTCTTCGTCTCGGCAATAGCGTCGTCCTTCTTATTGTTGTAGTTTTCGTAGAAGTCGTCGATGGCCTTTTCGGCCTCCTGCTGAATCTCCTTCAGCTTGCGGCCGGCGATCTCGTCCCGCTTGGCCACCTCGAGCTCCCGGGTCTTCTTCCACTCCTGCACGTGCTCCGACTCGTCGAGGTTGAGGTTAACAAACTTGTTGACCACGGTGTCCTGTTCAGGCTCAGGCTCAGCCACTTTGTCGTGCTCTGCGGTTGGGGCCGCCTCGGCGGCCGCAGCGGCGCTTTCCACGTCCGGGAACTGCGACTTGAAGTCCTCGAACTCCTCATCGTCATCGTCAGCACCAGCCTGCTGCAACAGCTCTGCGTCGTTGGCGGACGAGAACTCGTCGCCAAGCACCTCCTTCTCCCGTGAGAGGAAATCCGAGCCTGGGGCCACGTCTGCAGCACCGACCGCTGCGTCGTCGATCTCGGGAAACTTGTCTGCCATCGTGTGTGTGTGTATATATCTCTGTGCTGTCTCTAGCGGTTTGCACCACCTTTCTGCAGCCCCGACCATCCGTCAATGGCCCTCCGGCACGCCCCAACACCCGCCTCAGGCCCTCTTTAACACCCCGTCGCCGCCACCGCAGCCGCCGCCGTCGCCCGCGTCTCGTTTCGTCCCGTTTCGTCTCACTCTCGCCCTGTTGCAGATGAAAAGACAGCCGAGCTCCTCGACGGGTTTGCTGCTCTTCATGCGGGGGTGGCGTCCAAACAGTCTGCGGTAGTGGCTGCTGGTGGTTCTAGGAACGTTCCCCGACAGGCTTGTCTAGCTCCAGGATTTCCCTCCCCCTTCTTTCCCCTCCGAGAGACATACCCTGCAGATTTTTCCACGATGTCTTTCTCCGAAGATAAGGCGAGACAGAAGCTGAACCAGCTCGACAACACGCAGCAGTCGATCCAGACGACGTCGCAGTGGTGTCTCTTCCACTACCGGCATTCGAACGACATTGTGGCGCTGTGGGTGACGATGTTTCTAACGCCAGACCCGGCGCTGGAGCAGTCGGAGCCCAACTACCGGCTCGCCATGTTCTACCTCTGCAACGACCTCGTGCAGTTTGCCAAGAAGAAGGAGGCCAAGTATAAAACGTATCTCGACGACTTCCGCGAGATCATGCCGCAGATCATCGAAAACGTTGCCCTTGATAGCGCCAACGCCCACTTGACACAGAAGTACTCCAGGGTACTTGACGTCTGGAGAGAGCGGTCGATCTTCCCGGCGGCCTTCATTGGCGAGCTGCAAACGCTCTTGAACGGCTCCTCGGCGAAGAGCGTCGGTCCAGACGCTAGTGCTGGCGCTGCCAGCATCACCCCTGCAGCTGCCGTCACGGCAGCAGGGGCGTCCAATACGAGAAAAGCCATCCACGACCAGGGTCACGACCGTGACCGGGAACGGGTCCTCCCACGTGGCCCTGCTGACCGTCCGCAGAACCTGGACGCCCACATACCCGAGGAGCTAGTCCCCACTGTACATAAATACCGCCAGTTGGACGGCCTCCACAGATCATACAAGGCCAGCTACATAGAGTTCAACAAGTTAGCGTCGAAGCTATTGACTGAGGACGGCGAGAACCAGGCGGAGAAGACGACGCAGCTCAACAACCTCTTGAGCTCGCTCTCGTCGCTTCAAAACAGCAGCAACGGTGGTGCAGCAGGAGAGAAGAACCCGAACAGCGTCCACGACAGCACGAACCTCGAGCTGAAAAGACTCGAGGACGCCGAACAGCTCGGCGTAAGCATCGAGTCGCAGTCGCAAGCCATTGCCACGCTCCGCACTGGAATAGCGGCAGAGCTGAGACGGCTTGCAAGCGAGTTGGACGACTGGGTCATGTTGGACCGCAGCAAGCAGCAGCAGATCAAGAAGCTTGTTGGCGACGTCAAGGCGAAGAAAGACGAGCTCGTTGCCGAGCGGGAGAGCGTCTCCGTCTACCACTATGGCGATGACGACGACAACGCGGAGAACGTGCCTGCGTACGCGGACGACGACGACGATGACGACGACAACGACAACGACGACGATGCCGACAGCGACAGTGACAGCGACAGTGACAGCAACCGAAAAAGAGCACACAGCGACAGCGACAGTGACCACGATCAGAAGGAAGAAGCCAGTGACGACGCAGTTCCCGGTACCAAGCGGACACATGGCGGGCACAGCGACGATAGCGAGTCCGGACAGGACGACAACTTGCACAGACGCAAAAAGAAGAGCGTGTCCTTTGCAAACGACACGGAGACGCGGGTGTTTGACAAAGACGACACAATCAAGCCGTCTGAGTCGCCCGAGCCGGCTCCTGCCGAAACTTCGACCGACCAGGACCTTGAGACCCTCCTGGGCATGCTCAACTGAGCTCTCTCCCTCTCTATAGACCTTTGTAACCAGCCGATATACATGAAAACCCCTCTTTCCCAAAACGGAAGGCGGAACCGGAAAAACATGTCCTCCACAGCCCAAAAAATGACCCGAGTCGATCGACTTGGAACCGGCCTCCTCCTTGCTTATGTCAGCAGCTCCGAAAAACGGATAAACCGCTTTCAGAGGTGCATGACCTGGATGTTGCAACGGGGGGTGCCAGACGGACGGAGAGCAGAGCAGGGAGGGGTCCGGGAGGGGAAAGAGCCCCCGGCAACGTCAACACACCGGCACACGGAAACAGCACACCCGTCGAGGACAGACACAGGCACGGGCACACTTCTGGCACTCGTGGAGCAGGCACCATCACGCAGGGGGTACTTCCGACAGCAGACGTTTCCAAGACAGGTAGATAGGGAGCACGAGAGGAGACACTCCACAGGTATTGCATCGCATCGCATCGCATCGCAACGCAACGCACCGATGACGACGTACTTCGACACACGGAAGCGACCTATGCCCTTCCTCGAGGTGTCGCAGTCCTCGATCGAGTACATCAGCTCGCATCTGAGAGAGAATGTCCACAGCAACACCGGCAAACACGATGCGGCCTCGGGCTTGTCCACCGAGAAGGACGTGGACCACATCATCACCTTCTGGACGACTCTGACGAAGGCCAGTGAGGTCATCCAGAACGGCAAGCGGCTCGAGAACATGAGCTGGCGCTTGATCAACAGGAAACTCATTCTGGACAACGACATCACCACCTCCGACTTCTCGGCCATTGTCAGCGTCTCCAAGGGCACCAGGTGCAAGGAGCTCAGAGAGAGCCAATACCACCGTCGCAAAATGCAGAAACGAATATCCAGCATGACCGGCTCCAACGAAAATATACCCACCTCTTCCTCTTCCATCCACACAGACTCCTCCTCCTCGCTTAACACCTCGCTGACATCGAGCCTCTCCAACCCAAACAACGTGAGAGCAAACTCGTCCTCGAAGAAGAAATCGAGTTACACTTCCTCATCACTGCAGGCACCACCACCCGCTTCTGCACTTCCTCCTCGGGTGCCGAGTCTCTTCAAGAAGGCTCCACCAGAGGAAGTCTCCGACAAGTCTGAAAGGAAAACAAAGTTCTTCATAGACCACTCTTCGCCAGAATCCTCCTCGATGAGTCCTCCGAGCCTATCGCCCCAACTAGGAGCAAAGGAGTCGATTGCAAACGTCATCGAGAGCTCGCACGACAAGAGCAGGCAGGAGAAATTGCTTGCAAAGGCTTCGAGCAACCTGCACGGAGGTACCGTTGTCGCTTCACTTTTTGGAGCTAAGAACAACAGCCTGCACTCCTTGGTCAATCAGGTCCAGAGAAACCAATTGCGGCGCCCTGATCCAGCATTACCAAACAACACAGCAAAGCAGCACTTTGACGTCAAAAATCAAGCAGCACCAGGTACTGCCAATTCGGAGCAGCATCACCAGCAAGAGGCGAAAACGAGGCCTACTTCTCTTTTCAACGGCAAAGACAAAACGCACACTCCAATTAGATCGCAGAATTCATCCACCGACGCCTTTATCCAGAAGCATCATCATGAATCACCACAGCAGCAGCAACAACAGCAACAATTACAGCAACTACAACAACGGCACCAACAGAGACTACAGCATTTACAGCAGCAGCAACAGCACTTGCATAATGCACACCACCCACTGTTGCGGAATAATTCAGGTGATGTTAAGGCACAGAACCCACAAATCAAATCCACCGCATCCCAGGTATCGATGGTGTCGGCAGCATCCTCGACAAAATCCCAGATATCCCAAGCATCCAGAGCGTCACTCTTTCCTACCACAAAAAAGCCTAGTTCTGCTGTATACTCCATGTCGGGAGATAGGTACGATGATGATGATGACGACGACGACGAAGATGATGACTACGACTACGACTACGATGACGACTCTGGCTGGTCGTCTCTGAGTGATGATGAGGACGATAATGACGACAATGAGGAAGGCGGATTAGATTTCCAGAAACAGAGCGTTATCACTGACGATGAGTCAGGAAGTAAGCTGAAACCGATTCTCAAAAGAAGTTTATTGAGTGGATTATTTTTGGATCAAATGGACAAACAGCATAGCGACAACAACCAGGACGATAACGACTCTATTGGCAAATCCAAGACTACTAGGGGTAAGTTTGAACTTCATTCGAACCCTACGTCGCCAAAGCTGAACGATTCTGCCCATAATGCGACTACATCCCTGTTCCATAGCAGTTCAAGGCAAACATCCACTCAGAAGGGCCACTACGATTCGCACCACAGATCTAATGCCCCACCAACTGCGGCCACTCTTTTGCCAACCGCTTTGTCGACTCATATGTTCTTACCCACCAAGAACTTCCAGACCTTCCAGAGCGTCCAACGCCAGCAATACTCTGGACAACAACCGCATAAGTCGCATGTGAACCAGCACAAACCGCATGCGAATCTTGAATCTCCAAACCCCCAGCCCCACCAGCACAAACCCGTGCCATTTGCAGATGGAGACAACCATATCACAAAGCTTACCCGAGATAACATTGCAAAATACGCCGACCCTCAAACGATCAAGTCAGGCGTAACTGCAGATGGTGAGGTTGAGTACGCATCGAGTATCAAAACTTCAACGTCTTCCATTGATATTCCTGGTTCGCAGAGTAGAATCATGAAGGAGCAGAGAAGGAAAGAGCGACAGCGTGAACTCGAGAACAAGAGATTGGCAGCTGTGGAGAATGGCGGCAATGTTTCTGGTCCTGATCAATTACCTTCTAACTTGGTCGATTCTATAAACAAGGAGAACAAGCTTTTGTTCGGACATACGACAAGGAATCCAAACTCGTCAAGTGGACATGGCTCAGACGCTGGTGATGATCCTGATTCGAGCTCTACGATTATCGAGGTTCCTCACCAACACCTCCATCATGTGAGTCTGATTGGGAAGGACGATGACACGACTTCTCCCTTGGATAAGAGAGCAGCGATTTTTACTTCGGATGGGTTCATCGACGATAGCATTGTGAGGCAGATCTACGGAGGTCCCACGGATGATGATGAAGACGATTTGAACTATCATGCCAGAGGATGGTGATCTTACTTTGTAAATTATGTATTTTGAACCCGCTATTTATTTGTGTGTACTTACCTTCAACATCAAGCACAAATAGATGCACCTGATCTGGTCGTTTTCAGTTCCAGTAAGCTATTTATAGGCTTATATATATATATATACATATGCGAGGGCTTACACAAGTATTTACATGGGGGACAGGGAACTCTAAAGTTTCAAGTCGGCGAAAGAGACTATCTTGTTATTGGAAAAACTTTTTGCGGCGACAACAGCTGAGTCTGCATTGGCGGCTGCCTCAACTTCAAGGTCCAAAGCAGTCTTTTTGGCAACCTTCTTTGCCTTGCTACCGCCAACCGTTATCTGTTTGACATAGTCTGAGTCTGCAAGGTACCCGTTTTTCTCTGCATTGGAGTAGAACATGATGTCTCTTCTTGCGATAGGCCTAGCTCTGAGAGGAATGTAACCCTTGTTTTCGATGAACCATTGTGGCGAATGGTGTGCTCTGAAGCCGAGCCCACGGCTGTAGTATGCAGCTGTGAAGTTTCCACCAGCCTGCTTGATGGTTTCAAGTGCAGGTTGTGTTGCTTTCGTCGATTCGATATTGATTGGGGCAGTGTACTTCACTGAGTCGCCTAAAAGGACGACTCCGTCCTTCATCGAGCCTGTTATCAACCCGCAGTCCTTCATGTGTTTCATAGTGAGGACTTCGCCATCAACAAGGAAATCGAGCTTGCCGGCGTCATAGAACTCTTGTATTTTGCCCAGTTTCAACTCGTTGAGGTCAAGCTTTTGGTGACGGTAAAACCCACGCTTAGGGAAGAGCTTCCACAGAGGGGTCTGACCACCCTCAAACCAGTTTGGAACGGAACCACGGGCCTTCTGACCCTTCTGACCACGGCCAGAGGTCTTGCCGAGCCCGGAACCGGGACCACGACCCACACGTTTCACACGGTTCTTGGAGTCCTGTGTGGGGGTCAAACGGGCCAACATCGACACCGACCTGCTCTGCACGCCGGTCTGGATATTGAGAGCCTCAAATGAGCGGGCTAGCAACATGAACATGGTTTGCAACAATATTTTTGTCTCTGTCTGCTGTTTTCGTCGAAAGGAGTGCCTACCGTTCTCCTCGACTCTTACCTCCATCTCTCTTTCATGGTCCCTCTCTTCAACCTCCTCGACGACGATTTTTTCCTTCCGCTTTTTCCTTTTCGCAAAGAACGCTTACGTAATTTCTCATGACAATCGGTTGATTTCTCTACAGGCCATAATGGCCTTACAAAACATATACGTTAATTAGGTGGGTGCAAAATGGCTGAACGCAGCTCAATTCAGTAACCACTTGGCGAACACCCAGAAGGCCCCAATTACTGGCACCACGGAGAGCGTCGGAAGGTAGACGTGGAGAATTTCCCACGGCGAGTTCAACTTCAGGTCGAGCTCGTACTGGTGGGTCTTCCCGGCCTCAAACTGGCCGTGTTTGTAAAAGTACTCCATGTCCTGCTCCTTGATCTGCCACTTGTCCATGATCCACGAGTTGACAAGCTCCATCTCACGTTCCTCCTCCTCTGCAGGCACGATCTCGTGGGCGCCACTCAAGTTAAATCCTGGGATATCCTCTCTCAAATCATATTCGTCCACCAGGATGCTGATTTCCCGTGGCGAAACGCCCTCAATGTAGATCTTCCACAAAGTGAAGATATCCTGAGCCATTTCGTCCTTGCCGTGCTCGGAATAGCCAATGGTGAAGTCGATGATCTTCGTCGTGGCCGGTGCAAGCTCCTTGCAAGCGACATACAGGCCCTTGACGCGGGGCAAGAGGACGCAGTCCTGCTTCGGGAGGTTGTTCTTCTCTGCAAACGTGTGAGACTTGTTCCGGTTGTTGTGGCTCATGTTCGTCCCCTCTGGGAAAATCAACATCCAGAACTTGCTGCTCAATTGCTTTATCGTCTTGAACTGTCTCGTCATGTAGTTCTTATCCAGCTGCCAGTTCCGGCTCAAGAAGACAAAATGGTAGTTGGTCATCCCGTAGCCCAACACGGGCAGTTTTTCCAAAGACTTCTTCATCACAATGAAGAAGTGGTCGGAGCAATCGTTCAGGTATGCGATGAACCAGAGGAAAAACCAGTCGGAGTAAATTTGGTGATTGGAGATGATGACCGCAGAAGGGTCGAAGTGCAATTCGTACTTGCTGTTGCCCTTCTTGCTTGGCTTCACCGTGAGATACTTCTCTCTCAACTTGTCGGACTTGAAGCTGAGGATGATCTTCGATGGCGAGGAAAACATGCTGGTGCAGAACGTGAGCAAGATGACGAAGTTGCGCTTGGTGTAGTCCACCAAGTTCTGCAACCCGTTCTTGTCGCCCATGTAAAACCTCAAAAAGAGGAACTGGCTGAACACAATCGACAAGCAGCCTGTGAAGAAAAAGAACCCTAGCAGACTCAACCTGATCAGCGTCAGGGGCAGGTACACGGCCGTTTCCAACGCCCTCAGGCTCTTTGAAATGGACATCCTGACTGGTGCGTTCCCTAATGTGTGAGTGTTTGTAGTCCGCTGGCGGAAGTTATGCTACAGAGACGTCTATGTACATATACAGGCGGCGGCGGAGGGTAAACACGGGGGCAGTAAGTAACAAGGCCCGCAGAAAGGTTTCCTTGTCTTCCCGCCCCCTTCTTTATCTAAGCCGTCAAAACGGGTCTCACTCCCGGTCACGTGAGCATCTCGAAGAACCGTTTGCTCCGGAAGAAGGACCCGACTACGCTGAGTTCGACGACGAGGGGCTCCAGCTCTGCCAGACACGCCGTCAAGGTGTCCTCGTCGCCGCCGTCCCACACCTCGACGAAGAAGACGTACCGCCAAGGCTTGTTGATGCTTGGTCTCGTGGTGATCGTCTGGAGGTTCAGATTGTACTTCTTGAACTTCTCCAAGATGTCGCAGAGACTGCCAAAGTCGTCGTTGCGCTTGATGAGAAAGGTAAGTAAGTGCATCTTATGGTGGGACGTGCTGCTGTTTGTCTGCGGGGTGACGTTCAGTGTAGAGCTGCTGGGATCGTTGCGCAAGCCGAGACACAAGAATCTCGTGGTGTTCCCGGAGAAGTCCTCCACGTTGGCAATCTTTATTGGGACTTGATGAATCTCACTTGCTGTCGAAGAGGCGATTGCTGCTGTCCTCTGTCTCTCCTCTGGGTCTTGTATGTGAAGTAAATTTTCGACAGCTTTTGACGTGGAGGAGGTGTCGAGCTTCTCCACCTTGATGTTGTTGTCCAACTCATAGTCTGCAAGAAAACGGCGGCACTGGGTCCAGACCTGCGGATGCGAATATATCTTGGTGATCTTGGTGACGTCGTCTGCGAAGGTGATGAGGTTGTGGTGGATGGGGACGAACTGCTCGGAGATGACCGTGAATTTTGGGGTCTCCGTGGAGACGACGTTTGTCACCGACTCCGAAGCACTGCTGGTGAACCAGTCACGGAAGAGATCGTACGTTAGCACGACCTGGCCGTTCGATGAGTTCTCGAATGGAACTAGCGAGTAGTCCACGGCTCCGTCCTGCACAGAGGTGAAGCATGCGCCGATGCTTTTCTGCGGCTTATACACCACGTCTGTGAGGGGCTGGGACTTGTACTCTTCAAATTGCTGGATCGCAGCCTGTGTAAAAGTATGGGGGGTGTATAGTTAGTATCGGGGCGCTAGGCGGAAGTGTGATGATGCGTTTCAGGACATTTTTCACTCTTGATCTGGAGTAGCGGAGAAGTCGACATACCTGATGCGAGTAGGTGCCTGGAGGCCCCAAATATCCGACGGAAATTGTTCTCCTGTTCTGTGTCATGTCTGGCTGTCCGTCCGGTAGCTGTCTGCTGGTGAGGCCACGGGGTTTCTTCTAGAGTGCCATGACTATAGGACCGTGGCTATCTGCTGCAACCTCTCCCCGAGTTTACTATTTATCAACCATCGCGCTGGCCGACATGT
>JANIWA010000053.1:0-60369 GCA_030556025.1 Pichia sp. NRRL YB-4149 | reverse complement strand
AGTTTATGGTATAGTTCTGGGACGGAGGACCAGCTACTGGCGACGGGCACGCTTATACGAGTAGTTGTTGCTATTGCTGTTGCTGTTGTTGTTGCTGCCGCTACCGTAGTAGTCGTCCCGGCCGCTGCCGCCGTGGCGTCGTTTGTGGCTGCCCGTTCCGGAGGAAGACGACGTCGATGTCGAGGACGCAGATGGGGGTGGAGGAGGAGTGGCAGGCGGTGGTAGGGGCTGTGGCAGCGTCCGCTGGGCCTGCTTGCCGCTGGTCCTCGACGGGCGGGCAGCAGGGGCGTTGTACTGCGAGTGGGAGCCGGACCGTTTGCCGGAACTGCTGGCGCCGGAGGACGTTCCGTTGTAGTAGCTGCCGTTGTCACGGGTATTGGCGTTGTTGGCATTGTTGGTGCTGCTGTCGGTGCCGGTTTTGCTGTTGTTACCACTGGCGGAGTCGTTGTTGTGGTACGGGTACTGGCGGTCCCTGTCCCGGCGGTCCTGACTGTTGTAGTACTGGCCTTTGTTACCGTAGGAGGACGACGAGGAGGAGGATGAGGCAGGTCCACCGTTGTCATACCTGCTGGTGCTTTCGTGGTATCGCTGTGGCTCGTTGCGGTACCTTCCCCAACGGCCGTTGTCTCTTATGTCTCTGCTGTTGTTCTCCCGAGCACTACTGTCTCGGCTCCTGCCAATCTCCGCGGACCTGCTCTTGGTGGAGGTCGACGCAGCTGGTCCCGAGAGGCCTCGAGAAGAAGATGGAGATTTCGGCAAGTTGGTGGCGCCTGTCCGCTTCACGTCTTTCAAAACAGGAGCAGCAGCAGGCTTTGGAGACGGTTTCTTTTCCGCAGAAACTTCCTTAGCGAGCACCTTCTTGTCAGCTGGTTTGGCAACAGGCTCGCTGTCGACGTCCATTTTGTCGCCTTCATCGGGCTTCGTTTCGGTTGTCTTAATGACAGGCTTAGCAATTGCAATGGCGTCGCTCTTCTTTGCCGGCTCTTTCTCTTTTTCAGCCTCCTTACCTTCCTTGGCGGGCTCCTCCTTCTTGCTCCTCGACATCAGCCCGACCAACCCGTACGGCTTTGCAGTGGTGGTCTTGCTGGCTTGTTCCACCTTTAGCTTCTCCCGCTCCTTCTTCTCCTCTTCCAACCGCTTCTTGTCAAGCTCCTCCTGTCTCTTCTTCTCGGCCTTGTCCTTCTCGGCCTTCGCCTCCACGGCCTTCTTCTTTGCATCTTCCTCCATTTCGTAGAACTCCCATACCGAAATGAACTTGCTCTGCTTGAACTTAATCAATCCGATTAATGCCCTCGATGCAAGCTTGATGTCTTCGCGGGCATCTTCGTTGGCAATTTCTTCTAACTTGACTGTCAGAAGATCAGCAAGTTCTTCAATGACAGGGAAGTTTGAGAGAATCACCTTCAAGAACAAAATCGCATTGTTACGAGTAGTGTAGCTTCCGGAACGCAAGGATTTCATAATCTGCTCGAAAAGATTATCGTGCCACTTGTATAGCACCTTGCGGTATGCATTGTGATCCAAACTCTCATCCAATCCTTTTGCCTCTTTCTCGTAAATTTCCGGGTTGGCCCACCAATCGTGGAGCTTCTCAAGTGTAAGCTGGTAGAACAATGCAAGGTTCTCGGTCTCCATCGTGGTGTTTATGAATAGGGTCACGGGTAAGATCTCAAGCATAAAGAATTTTTCTAATATCGTCTTTAGCGAGTAGCCAGGAACGTCCAATGTATTGAGAAAAAACAGATATTTGGAGACAAAAACAGCATCAAACGATGAATGCTGTAGCCTTGGCAGAGCACAATGTTCCAAGAAAATCATTGCACGTTTATTATTCTTCTCCTTCAATAACTCCTCGGTCGATTCTGCCTCCTCATCTGCAAACCACCCGCTTTTTTCATTCTCTAATCTTTCCTTCACCAAATTAAAGTTCGATTCGTGGACCTTCATATCTTCACGTATGCGGGTAAGAATGGACGTCAACTCGTTACTCTTCTGTTCCAATGCACGGGTTTCTTTAGGAGCCAATTCCCGCATCTGCTGTCTCAATTTCATATTGATCCCTGTTATCTGAGACCTAAGATCCGAGTACTCCATCATATATGACAAATCATTGAAATTGATGTCATATAGTGATAATTGCCAGAAGGTGAAATAGAA
Organism: Pichia sp. NRRL YB-4149; assembly: GCA_030556025.1. Taxonomy (NCBI): domain Eukaryota; kingdom Fungi; phylum Ascomycota; class Pichiomycetes; order Pichiales; family Pichiaceae; genus Pichia; species Pichia sp. NRRL YB-4149. The sequence continues at coordinate 58,212 of JANIWA010000053.1, read as the reverse complement.
GTTGACGTTCAAAAGCTTCCAATCCACATTTGGCATGTGTTCCTGAAATGGCCTCTTGAAATCATCGAAAACAATTCCACTCTCGTTTCCACCTAGTTTAATCTCTCTTGACCAGTGTCTTCTCCATATTTCAAATGCCCATTGGGGTTGGATCTTGTAATCCTTCACTAATGCAAGAACTGGAATCATGTTTTCCTGGAATAGGGACGCATCAAGGTTAAGGTCCAATGCTTCAGTGAGAATGTGAATCAATGATGAAACTTCATCGCACTTTTGATTGACAAATTTTAAAGGTTTGTCATTTGCTTTGTCAATCAAGCTGATCGGTACATGGCATAATAACACGAAAAGTTCAGCGAACAACTTATCTCCCATAAGAGTCTCAAGAAGTTTGACGCAACTTTTAACACAATTTTCACGATTGTCCTGGATACCCATGTAGGTGAATCTTCTAAGACTGATTTCGGCGTTCATTCTCATAATCTGTTTCGTTGTAAGATTAGTGATGGCCTTAATACCAGTCATTGAATCTAATAACTCTTTGACAACTGCTAAAATGTTGGTGTCTCCCGAAGTCAAGCTTTTCACAATATTCAACAAGATAGGAGAGAGTTGGAAAGACTCGGGATAAAATTTACCCAGTTTGCCGATGAACTGAGAGAGATTGGCAAACCATGATGAGTAATTTAGGCCGTCGTTTTGTACTGCCATTCGGTTACTATTGAGCTTATTCAAAATCTGAAAAGTAATGACGTCCCACGAAAAGTCGTTGAAAAACTCGGATGACTGACAGACCAAATCTATCAAACTGCTATAACTTTCAATGTGTGAGATAAAGGCATTAGATGCGGCCAATGGATTAGTGGCACATATTTTGTTGAGTGAGCGACTAATGGTGTCAACGTTTTCCACTGAAAGCCTTTTCAACAGGTTCCTAGTGTTTTTCTCAGCAGAATCATAGTTCAATTTGGTGATTGGATCTCTTTTGACCACTTGCTGATATTCGCCATATAAATTGTATCTTGTCTCTAATGGATAATTGGTAAGTAGCACGTCGAATGCTTCGTTAACAAGTGGAATATTGGTAGTAAATGATAGGCATGGGAAGATGTAAAGTCTGTAAAAATTTAGCCAGAAATCTGGACTTTTTGTATCTGTTTTCAAAGCTTGCTTCATTATTCTGATTAGTTTGTATAGTAAACGTGAATGTCTTGAGGTTTTGTGTTTGTTGAAAGTGACAAATCTTACAATGGATTTTAAGAAATCGTCAATAGTATCAATTGATAAGGGACTTTCCGAAAAATCAGCAGTGTTTAGGGTTGTAATATTCACGTTATCGACAAAACTGAAGTAAAATGGAGATATTAATCTATCAACCAAACCATTCAACTTGTCAGCAACGGAATCTGAAACCAATGAAATTTGTGGATACTGTGTTAGTATAAGAAGTACTTCATCAATCATTTCGTAACCAATGAGATGTTGTAAAAAATCCACTTTTCTGAACAGTTTGGCTTTTTCTAGGATAGATTCTTCTTTCGGGATGTTTTCCTTTTCGCTTGGTGAATCCTTTGGCCGACCTCCCCGCGGTTTTGAAGTTCTCTTATCGTCTTCCTCGTCATCATCAGAGTCGGGTATAAGAGGCGCTGCTAACGCTAGGGCTGACGTACTGGAAAGTTGTGCTTTTTCCAAGATATCCTTCTGGGTGGCATCATATAGTTCTGAAAACTCATTGTTTTCGATCAGACTAATTGAGCTTGAATCAATTAAGGAGAAGTCAAAGGGACCGAGAGAGTTATATATTGAATCGAATTCTAAGATTTTGTGTTTGATTAGCAAAGTTATTAATTTTAGTTCCTTACATTCGATCCCAACGTAATTCAAAAGATAGTCCACGATAGTGGTCTGGATGGATGTGTTGAATTCGCTTGAGTTCCACCAGGGAGATTGCTGCAAAATTGATACGACCAAGAGTTCCCTTTTTTCGACATACCCTGAAAGGATATTGAGCAAAATTAGAAAGCATCTGCTATTGTCTAAGCTGAATGTCGCAATGATCCTGTTCAACACGTCGATCAATACTGGAATATGTTTATAGTCAGATGATTGCACGTCCAAGTAGGAGAAAATCTGTGAAATGAGTTTGGCATAACCTTCGCTTGCCTCGTGTAAAGATGAGTAGCTGTCCACGGAGAAGATTCGTGTCCTGGCATCATTATACTGATATTTGCCGTAGTCGGGAAAGATCGACTCTGTTTTGAGGACAAGTTTGTCGAGATGGAGTATTTTAAACCGCACATCTATCGAGCAGTCTTTGATGAAAGAGCTGATGTTTTTGTTCATTTTGAAAGCCTGGGCCATGATGATGAAATTTTCCGAGACATTCGCTCTAGCCTCAGGGTTGTTCACGTTGGCTATTACTTCAGAGAGAAGCTGCAGAAGCATTGCACGGGAGACCCTTTCAGAAAACTCAGAGACGCAGAAGAGAATTTCGTAGAAGACATCGTCAATGTTAATCTCTTCGGTGGAAAGTTTTGAGAGAAGAGTGTTCTTCACCGTTCCTGGAGACTGGATGAACTCGTCTGTGATGTATTTCCATGGATAGACGGGTGAATTTTGAGTCTGGGAGGACAACTGTGTGGGTGTCTCTGCAGGCTCACTCAATGTCTGCTCGGAGCTCATCTTGTGGATGATCTCTATAGTAAGCCTGGTTCTAGAAGTTGGATTTGGCGTGTGTTAAGGGAAGGAGACGTTCAAGGGTTCTTGAACGTACATTTCCATCAAGAGCCTTTTTTTTTCATTTTTCGGCTGAGCAGGCGCTGCGGCAACATGTTTTCGAAAAAAGGATTGATTCAGTCAGTACAGTTGGATGTCGAACAGAAGGCCGGGGTGAATGGGGAGAGTGGTGATGTTTGGCAAGACGGCTACACGCAATAATGGTATGTTGAAAGAGGTGGTGTGTGAAACGGCAGAGTGGATACTAACATGGGAGCGCTGCAGTCTGACAAAACGAGGGAGAAACAGATGTACAACAGCCTCAAGAGCAAGTACGTTGGGCTTGGGGATGCGGATACGACGCGCAAGGAGTTCATTGGCAACGTGAGGCGAGACACATATGCGAGTTTGATCGGCCACGACTCCTTGCTGAGGCATTTGAGCGTCAGTTTGGGCAAGCCGAAGCAGGTTGTGCGGCACGAGCTGATCGACAAAATGGCCCGGTCGTAAGCAAAAGTGGAGAGGGAGTACAGATAAATTTTTTTCAAATAAACAGAGGTATAATATCGGTAGGTAGGGTAAGCGTTAGCGTAAATACTGTTTAGGCGAGGAGAGGAGCCTGGTCTCTGGCAGAGGCCTCTGTGTCGACCTGCCGGATGGCATTGTTGAACATGTAGAGGACAGAGAAGACAAAGTCGACGCCGGCGATGGTGAAGGCGAAGATCCACTGCAAGGCAACCAACTTGGTGAACATCTGGTAGAAGCCGACGCCCAACATGAGGAAGCTGGTAGCGATGCCGATGGACCAGTCGGAGTAAAACACGAGCAGGGCCATTGGGACGAGCAAGAACTCCCAGATGAAGATGTTGGCGAGGAGTCTTGGGAGCAGGGACTTGTTGTGGGAGTGGAAGAGGGCTGCGCCATTCCAGAAGATGGCGTAGAGCGTCCACGAGAGGGGCAAGCCTGTGATCGGGAGGTGGACGGTTAGCCAGTCGGGGATGCTCTTGATTGCGATCGTCTTGTGGGAGAAGTAGAGCGTTAGGAGGTTGAGGAGGTTGACCAGAACCAAGATCTCCGAAATGACGAAATGCTCTCTGGCAAAGAAGTAGCACCAGAAAAAGTGGAGGAGGTTGGAGAAGGCAAAGTGCGGCCCGACGACGGCGATGACGTTGGACTGGTTGGAGGCAGACACGTTTTCATTGAACAAGGTCTTGGCGATGAAGAGGAATTGGGCGAGGAGGGTGACGATCCAGAAGATGGATGTGACGAAGATGGAGGCGCTGAACGGGGTGACCAGATGCTTCGACGACTGGGCCGGGAGCAGGTAGAAAAGGGTAGCAAAGACGGAGAGGGCGTAGGAAGCCGAGATGGTGACCTTGCTAGCAGTGAGACCCGAGGACATGTTGATGGTTGTTGAAGGTTGTTGGGGCAACTATCCTTTGTAGGGCCGGAGGAGCATGTTCACGAGAGAAACAGGGCCCTCGAGAAGCAATTGGCTGCTCTTATATGGGGATGGCGCTTGCGCCGGGTTTGGTGGTCATCTTATCGGAGAGAGGCCTGTCCCTGAATGTCCCAATCGAAACACGGCACGTGACCACGAACAGCACGTGACCCGTCACGTGCCACATATCTCCATATATGGATATATATATATATATAAATAAAAGGCGTACGTAATATATTACCATATGTTTTATAAAAGACTAGGATCAAGTCCTATGAGGCAAGAAGCAAGATAGTGGGAAAACTGTTGTCTTAAAAGGGTAACTCAGACTGAAACGATGAGCCTCATAATTGGCTCCCGAATATGATCGGTTACGTAATACTCCCAGATATATCGCATTTGTTTCTCTCTTCTCTCCCTTGCTTTGTCATCTCCCGCTTCCGCTTTTGTCAGCGCACCCCCTGCTGGAAGCTTCTCGGGCCTTCGTCCGCCCCAACGGCTCGGCGGCCCGGCCCTTTTCGCACGTATATCCGTGGACTACGTCCGTCGCGGGGCAAAAAGACGGCAGCTCCGCCACGCTCGGCGGACAGAGCTCACTCGGAGACAATGCTCGGGAATTACTAATCGGCGGGCTTGACTCATCTCCGTGGCCGAGAGCACGGACGGGGGGCACAGGCTCGAGGGAGGACATATAAGAACACGCTGATGCGGCCATGGAGGGGTGGAAGACGACGTAGAATGCTGTAGGCATCCACTGTTTCCTGTAAGCAGTCACTCGGGACACGAATTAATACCAACACACCACACAATGAGAGCGTTTAGAAACACACAACTACGTAGAGACCTAGTGCAGAACTGCATCTCGATAACACAGAACAACAACACTACTACTACGGGCAGTAGTACGACCATGGACTCTGCTGGGCAGCCCACTGCGGCCTCGTTCAACCCGGACGTCGTGGAGGACAGACTCTTCAACTCGGCGTTCCACACGGCCCACCCGCAGACAGAGCAGCAGCTGCTGCTCTCACACCGCAGCACGTTCTACTCCCAGGCCCAGCTCGACCGCATGAAGAACTATATGGGCAAGCTGCCTATGCAGACCTGGAGGTGAAAGAGAGTTGTTGGAGAAAATTTCCAGACACATGATTAATATTCAGTGCCATTCGCGATCATGGCGATCGTCATAGGACGGACATACATATAGGGCTCTTTAGAGGTTCTTGTTTAGTCAGGAGACCGGTACAAGAGCATTGGATGCAGCTCCCTGCCATGGGGAGGGGGGGCATACTCCACTTGCAGGCCGTTTCTGTTTTTTTGAAGGTTGCGTTTACACTTTTTTGGCAACCTCCTTTTTTTTTTAGATTTTATATTGATCGGTTAAGTTAATTCAACATACTTATCCTATTGTCAGAATGCATTCTATATATACAGAGTAAAAAGATTATATAACAAAAATAGAATAGAGTATCAGATCGGGGTGGCATGAAATAAGTGTCGGAGAAGAAAGAGGAGAGGGGGGAGTGCCAAGAGGATTAGTAGCTATCAGTGACAATAGTGATCAATCGAGGCACATTGAAAGAAATTACGGGAAGGAGGAGCAGGGGATATCGATCTAGGCGTCGTTCTTTGGTTCGGCGGATGTGGACTTGGCGGCGGCGGCGGCGGCGGCGGTGGTGGAGGTGGTGGCGGCGGCGTCCGGAGCAGAGGCTGCTGCCTTCTCTGGAACGGAAATCTCGCCGTGGTTGTCGAGCCAGTCCTTGAACGAGCCCGTGTAGTTCAACCTGTGCTGGTAGCCGAACGTGGCAGCCAACTCCTCGCTCATTCTCGCTCTGACGCCCGCCAGGCAGTAGAACACCAGGGTCTTGTCGGTGGAAGGCTTCTCGAACCCAAACGTCAACTTGAACTCCTCAGGGTCCAAGCCAAGCGCACCAGGGCTCGACTTGCATGGGATGTTGATGGCGTGCGGAATGTGTCCGGCACTGTACTCGTCCGGCTCTCTCACGTCAACAATGACGTACTTGCCCTCGGCATTGGAGGCAATCTCCTTCATCTTGGAGAAGTCGATGTTTGGCGCAGCGTCCTCGGTCTCAATGATGCTGTAAGCTCTCGTCTGGCCCAGGGCCGTGTTCTTCTTGCCCATGTTTATGCTGGCAAAGGTGGTGGATGGGGCTCTTGCGCTGGAACGCTGGACGGAGGCACGCAACACAACGCTGCTAAACCGTCTCAAGGCGGCGCTCTTGACGCTGTTTCTCGCAACGAGACGGGCAGACTGGAATAGTGATGCTGACATCCTGGTATGTATGTATGATGTATATGTGTGAGTGTATCGAACTGTGGCTCTGCGGTCTAGCTGTGTACGGACAACTACTGCTCTCTGTGGTGTTGCTGTGTTCTCTTGTGCTGGCGCTGCTGCTGCTGCTGCTACTGCTGCTGCTTCTGCTTCTGCGGTGGCGGCTGTCTGCTCCTGGCCCGCTGGTCTGCTTGCTCTGAGGGGAAGAAAAAAAAAGACGCTGCGGGCCTCGTCGGTCTTGTTCCCGGCCAGGGTCAGGTGAGGCGCCATGGAGGGTTCTCAGGTCTGGGAAGCAGGGTTGTCGGGGGATGGGGCAGGCCGGGGACGGCACGGAGAAGCAACTGAGGGGGTGCCAGCAGATAGTTCTTCAATGGCAGAAGGCCGTGTGTTGGCGGGGAAGGGCCGCTGGCCGGACGTCCCTCGGAGAGAGCCCCCCGCAAAGACTAAGGGTCCCTCGACCGAAGAGATAAGAACGTTACGAATAGTAATAGAAGTACTTGGGGTAATAGTGTAGAAATGTACAGAAAAGGAGACGAGGACAGGACCCCAGTCACATGCCGAACTGCTTGCGCATCTGCTGGGCCATCTTCATGATGTTCGGGTCCTGCATCATCTTCATCATGTCCTGCTGCGAAGGCATGCCGCCCATGCCGGGCATCCCAGGCATCCCAGGCATCCCGCCGGCGCCGCCCATACCGCCCATCATCTTCTGGATATTCTCCATCATGCCTGGGTTCGACTGCATCTGCTGCATGGCCCGCTGCATCTGCTGCGGGTTCATGTTTTTGCCCATCCCACCAGGCATGTTCTGCTGCATGTTCTTCGTCGTCTGCGCCATTCTCGCAAACATGTTCCGCTGTAGAAGCACGGCCTCCACCTCTGTGACACTCGTGCCGGACCCGCGGGCAACACGCACGATCCGGGAAGGCTCATCAATGAAGAGCGTTCCGTCGCTGTCGAGTTCCGTCTTCGTCATCGAGTCCATGATACAGATCATCCGCTTGAACCGCTTCGACGTCTCCTCCTCGCCCACCTGGTTCATCATGTCGCCGATCCCGCCAGGAAGCATCTGCGCAATCTTCGACAACGGCCCCATCTTGAGAATGTTGTTCATCTGCGACTGGAGATCCCGCAGCGTGAACTTACCCTCCTGGAAGTTCTTGATACTGTCGTTCTGGTCGAGGTTGAGCGTCTTCACATGCTCCATCAACCCTTGGATGTCACCGATCCCGAGAAGCTTCGATACAAACTGTTTCGCCGTAAAACTCTCAAGATCGTGGATGTGTTCACCTGTACCGATGAAGACAATCGGCGTCTTGCTGGCAGCAACAGCAGAGATCGCTCCTCCTCCCTTCGCATGACCGTCCATCTTTGTCAAAATGATCGCACCAAAGTTCGACGACTCCTTGAAAGCTCTTGCCTGCGCCTCTGCAGCCTGACCGATCGACGCATCCAACACCATGATCGTCTGGTTCGGCTTCACAGCCTCGCCAATCTCCACCATCTCCTTGAATAACTCTTGCTCTTGTCTGTGACGACCGGACGTGTCCACAATGATGATCTCAAACCGCTCCTTCTTGAACTTCTCCACACCCTCGTGTGCAACCTTCACCGGGTCACTTTCCGTGTAAGAACCAAAATACGGGATTCGGGCCTTCGTGGCGTTCTGCTTGAGCTGGTCAAACGCACCCGCTCTGAACGTATCCGCACATACCATCCCCACTTTGAACCCTCTTCTCTGATAGTAAACGGCAAGCTTCGTACACGTCGTGGTCTTACCAGAACCCTGCAAACCAACGAACATGATCACGTTCGTCTGCTTCTTCTTAGGCTTGAACACCTCGGCGTTCTTCACGTCCACGAGGTCGCAGAGCTCGTCAAAAACAGCCTTCTGGATCACCTTCTTCTTGTTAACGCCGGGCTTCTCCTCCTCCGCCTCAATCGTCCCCTTCAACTTCTTTCTCAGCTGTATCACGAGCTTGATGTCCACGTCCGCCTCCATCAAAGCATTCGAGATCTCCTTGAGCATCGCATCCACCACACTCTGGTCCACCACATTCGACCGCGTCACCTCCGAAACGGCATTGTTGATCCGTCTCCCCAAGTCCGCTAAAACCATGTTTGCTGCTGTCTTGTTGTGGTTTTTGTTAAAACCCTTATACTTTTTTTTACCCTCTATCTCCCATTTCAACCCTCTTCGTTCCTATTCATGTCTCCACAAGAGCTTTACTTTTCCCGACGACGGGCGCAGGAAAATTCGTAGTCCAGACACCTGTGCACCTGGAAGAGCCCAGCCTTTCTGGCTAACATGAATCGGACTCTGCACGGTTTCAAGAGACGGCAAACAGGTCGCAAAAGGGAGGGATGGGACAATAGTAAGGCAAAGAGGCACACAGAGCCAACGATGCAGAAGGTGGAGAGTCAATCCCCGCCGCAGGTGCTTTCGTTTGCCATTATCTGCCCGCAATGGATTGAAAACGCACGTGCAGAAGATACCGAGTCTTTGCTGCTGCAGATCCTCTGCTACATTGATGCAGCATACGGAGAGAATGCGAACGGAGTAGAGGCAGCAACAGAGGGTTTCGCAAATGCGCAGTGGTTGCTACCGTGGACGAAGAAAGCCGGCTCGGCGACTGAAGAAGCGGATGCCCGTCAATGGAACACGTTAAGCGCTACCGTGTCCGATCACGAGATCGTAAAGCAGATCGGACTTTTGCAGGCGATCACAGACATCTCCGGCAAGTTCAGTGCGGGAGGAAATGACACCCAGATTTCGTATATCGATACAGACAAGACACGCACCATCGTGGGCTGGCTGCCGTCTGCTGAAGGTGGTATATCCAGTAGCTTCTGGTTTTTCTGCGAGTTCCAGCTCACAAAGGTGACCCTGACCAACGGCGACGTGCGATATATCCAGCGTGGTTTGGCATCACCAGAGTACCTAAGGGAGCAGATTTTCAGAGGATATGAGCTGTGGTGTTTGAACCACGGTTCGTTGGAGTTCTGTGACTCGCAAATGGAGAGGCTGGACTTACGACGCGTGGCGACACAGTGGTGGCAGCAGTGGTTCCTCAGCAAGTTCGAGTTTGCCTCGTCGTATGATGCCACCGACGATGCCTTGTTCCAACTTCTCCCGGGAATCCGGTATTCCTGCGTGGATAAGCCGTTGGGGTTTTCAGAAAATATCAGCAAAGAGTTGGACTCCCTCGTTGCAGAAGAGGAAGGTTTGAAGGATATCATTGTGTTAAACACGAACTGGACCCCAGAAAAGAATTGGGGGGCTATCCATGTAAACAGCGAGTCGATATACTCTCTGTGGAGCTTGCAGAGCTTGATCTCCTTCTTCAAAGATATCGATCTTACGTTTGGTTTGAGCACATACGCGTTGACCTACGGGAACAGGCCGTCGTTGAAAGAATACCTGGACAGTTTGCAAAGAATGAAGTCGATCAAACCGGATGGTGGGTTGTTGGAGCGGTCGTTGATGGAGCCGGCGTTATACTTACACGAAAAATTTGCCAGCTCGGTGTTCAACCCGTTCGGCAATGTCATTGACACCTTCGAATCGTACATGCCCACCATACCCAACATCATGAACATTTCCGAGTATGTCCCCTCTGTTGTTCCTTCCATTCCCGAACAGGTCATGAACGCCACCCTACATCCATGGAGCTCGCTTGCCTCTTACTGGACCACACCGCCGCCAGAAGTGATACCACCCGCTCACGAGGAGCAGAATGCGGAAGATTTGGAGCATTCACCTTCCCAACTGCCATTTGATGATCAGGTATCGGAGCATGGTGGTGCTGCGGGCGAAGCTAGTGGCGAGTCGAGAAGTCCGTCAAGGAAAACTATGCAATCAAGCATATACGAGAGCATGGAAATAGCACAGAAGTCTGGGAGTTACTTGCTCGGGTGCACGAAGCAGGGCTCGATAGTGCTACATGATTTTTTTCTCTACAACACAGCAAAGCAAGACTGGGAAACGGTGAAGTTGATTATCTACGAGATCAACGGCATTCTCTTCGTGTTGTTCTTCGAGTCCACACATGAATCGCTCCAGCACTCTGCCGACCTCTACGATGGTCTCTCGAAGAAACTGGATTCGGTCTACGAAGTCTACTTTACGGACCTCATCTTTAACCAGCTCAAGTCGCTCGAGGACGACATGAAGAGCAAGAACAGAGATGACTTTGCATTCATCGTCTACGACAAGGAGAAGTACTGGACAAACATCTCGAACATCCCGCCAGATCACGACACCCTCATGCACCAAATCCCAGAAAGAGTCCACTTTCTCGAGCAGAACATCAACGGAACAGACCTAGAGTTCATTCGCACACTCGCGTTGATGCAGGACAGACAGCTGCAGGGAGTTATCACCAACAACATCACCCCTTCTCCCGGATGGGTCGGCAACGAGAAAATCACAAAGTTGGGCAAGACCCGCTGGTGTCTCTTCCACCGCTACTCCGAAACCAAGTGGATCGTTGTAGTGAAACAGATCGCCAATGTGGACGGCACTGACGGGTTCATGTGGGGGGAAGACGTGAAGAGGTGGATGTCCTGGGTCGAAGCGAACGGCTATCTGTAGAAGAATAGGGCCATTTTCTGTAACTAGTATAATTTATGTAATTTTTGGCTAATCACTGCAACTTTCAGCTGGAGATTTAAGGGCTACAATCAGATATACCGTCCTGTCGTGTTGTTTATCTCCCCGGCACACTCCATTGCAGATCGTTTTTGCTGCCTAGACAAAATAAACAGGTAAACACGGTTTCTTTCGCTATCAAAAAAAGCGGGTGCGAGCTAACGATCTTACATGTTCCGGTTGGCACAAGAAAAATGTTTATTGAGCTCTCTGCTGTGGAGCTGGAGTCGGGGCTCTTCAAGTCCAGCACGAGCATATGCAGGATAAGCTCGGAGCAGACAGCAAGGCCGACAACTTATATATTACACGATGTCAACGGGACTAGTGTGCCGCAACTGCGGTGGTACGACGTTTACAAGAGAATACCACACGGCTTCTGGCGACTTGTCATGCACGGAATGTGGTGGTGTTGTTGAGGAAAATCCAATCGTCTCTGAGGTCACCTTTGCCGAAAACGCAGCAGGTGCAGCTACTGTTCAAGGTTCGTATGTCAGTAATGATCAGACTCACGCCAGTTTTGGAAATGGCCGTGGATCCATGGAGTCGAGGGAACAGACCATTCAGAACGGTAAAAAGAGAATCAGAAACGTTGCACTATCTTTGGGTATACCTGATCACATAGCAGAAGAGGCACACATGTGGTTCAAGCTTGCGTTGAACCAGAATTTTGTGCAGGGACGGAGAAGTCAAAATGTTATTGCCGCTTGTTTATACACAGCGTGCAGAAGATCCGAAACCCGCCACATGCTCATTGATTTCTCCTCACGGCTACAAGTCAGTGTGTACGCCGTCGGTGCAACATTCCTCAAGATGGTTAAAGCGCTGCACATAACAAAGATTCCTCCAGTCGATCCTTCCATTTTCATCCAGCATTTCGCAGATAAACTAGATTTCGGTAAGAAGACAAACAAGGTCATCAGAGACGCCATCAAGATTGCTAAGAGGATGTCCGATGAGTGGATTCGTCAAGGACGTAAACCAGCAGGAGTTGCAGGGGCTGCGATTTTATTGGCGGCACGTATGAACAATTTCAGGAGGACACATTTGGAGATTGTCGCAGTGACTCACGTTGGAGCTCAGACTATCCAGAAAAGACTGACTGAATTCAAAAAAACGCAGGTGTCTAAATTGACTATTGAAGATTTCAGAGACGATAAAAAGGAAAGCAATATCAAAAAACAACCGCTCCCGCCTTCTTTCAGCAATGGGCGTGCTGAATTAAAAAAGAGGAAGCAAGAGCTTGAGGAGATACAGAACATGGAAGGTGAAATGATGAATGATCCTATCTTAGGAGCAATGTTGGAAGAATCGGAAATTACAGAAGACGAAATCCAGTATCATATCAAAAAGATATTAGGAAGGAAGAAAAATGAGTTGAACCGCAAGATAGCGTCGAAGCTGGTGATCAAGGATGGAACGGCTCATGTGGAGATAGACGAAGAGGAATCCATCAAGATTGAACCAGACTTGGACTTCGACTTGGATGTTGCAAGCGATCCAACCACAATCATCCAGAAGCGGGAAGTTGAGCTGAGACGAATGATAGAGCTCAATAGGCCTAGAAACTTGTCGTTGGCGCTTCCCACCACCGAGGAGATATTGAGCCGTATACCAGATGATGACGAAGACGAACGATTCAAGGAGCTGATCAATGATGAAGAGCTCGACTCTTTCATTCTTTCAAAGGAGGAGAGTGAGCTCAAGGAAAGGTTGTGGACTGGGTCGAATCAAGATTTCTTGATCGAGCAAGAGAAAAAGAGATTGAAATTGGAGACGGACAAGATTGCAGGTCACACGACGCAGGTACGGAAGCGTCGAAGGAAGAATGCAGACCTTGAAGCACAAGACGCTGCTGCTCAAGCTGGTGATAAGAACGGTCTCAGTGGTTTGGCAGGACTCATACGAGCTAACCTCTCCGGTACTTCCTCCGCATCGGACAACGCTAAGGCATTGCTCAACAGCAAGACTCTGAGTAAGAAGATCAACTACAACGCTGTGAACGACTTGTTCAGTGACAACTAACCTGTTGATAGTTTTATATACTTGTCGTAATTTTATAAGTCCTTCTTGGCTACAGGAGGACTGGAGATAGAAAGAATGAAAGAGATGAAAAAAAATTCGAAACCTAAATCGAAATGCAGCTCTCGTAAGTTGTGTGCTCGTCAAATATAAAAGAAAAGAAAACGTTAGAATCGTAATATTGCAAACTAGAACCTAAGAAGCTTCTCTACCACTATAGCGGTCTGCCGTTCGAGCCAACCCGCCCCAACCCGTTACATTTGGAGCAACGTTCCAAGTCGAGGAAGAAGTGCACCATCCCACGTCCATTGCACTTAGTACAGAGAACACCACCAATCCTTGGATCACCAGGTTTCACCACCACAGGTCCCTGTGCAACCGGGGCGGTGGGTGGTAGGATCGTTGCTCCCGGTGGCAGCTTGTAAACGTTGGGATTGATAGGTTTCGGAGCCTGGCGATGTTTGACTATACGCTCCAATTCGGCCCTCGTCGAAGGAGGCACAGTCTGCGGACGGAATCTGCCCCAACAAGTCTTGCACGGATGACCGTTTTTCTTCTTGTAGCCCGTGTTCTCGCATTTCGAACATCTGTACGATGAGGGGTATCTCCATGGTAAGTATGGGTTGGGGTTGATTGGTGACGGTTTGGGGAGCTGGGTAGAGGTTTGCTGTGGAGGAGGGGCCATCGGGCGCTTTGGTGGGTAGCTTTGACTGTAACTCTGGCTGGATGAGGACATACTCGATGTCCTGCTCGACCCTGTTGACGTCGTTGGGACGGAGAGTCTGTTTGGGTTGCCGTTTGGAGGTGGAGCCGGTGGTCTAGAGTACTTGGAGTCTCCTGACTGCATTGACGACCTCCTGCTCGGTGTCTGCGGTGGTCTTTGGGGCGTCTGTGGGGCCGCCTCTTCGTCGTTAATCAACGAACCAGCCATCGCCTCGTCATAGCTTGGTGGAGGTTCGGCAGGCAGGTCCACGTTGGGGTCAAAGACGCTCAAGTCATTGGCGCTCGGGGTATGTGTATAGCTGCCGTCTTTGTTCTTCTCTGACATAGTAGCGGTTTTCGGTCTTTGGACTTCAGTCTTCAATTGTCTGCACTCCGATGCGTTGTGTAACAGCGTGTTGCATTCTTATGGTGCACCTTATGGAGAAGCCTGTCGAGCCCGTGAGCCTCTGCAGATAAAATCGAAATCGAGACTGCCGTTTTTTGCTACGCCCACAAAAAAAAGTTGGCGTCATGATTTCGGTGTTGTTGTTGTTGTCTTCTGCCGTCTTGGCCATCCGATCTAGCGCCTGGAAAGTCTCTGGTTTCTGTTTGTGCATCAAGCTGAATACACTTTAGAACTACACACACGTCAGAGACATCAGCGATGATATGGCTCACACAAACACAGAAATTCGGAGTGTTTTTCACCTCCGCAGGAACACTCTTATTCTTGCTCGGGGTAGTGTCACTCTTTGACGCAGGCTTGCTTGCCATGGCGAACATCTCCTTCTTGGTGGGCATATTCTTGATTATCGGAACACAAAAAACGCTATACTTCTTTAGCAGGCCCCAGAAGATGCGGGGAACCATATGTTTTGCGATGGGAATAGTTCTTATCTTGACGAAACATTCCTTTTTCGGGTTTGTCATCGAGACATTCGGCATCCTAGCACTCTTCGGCGAATTCTTCGCCACGTTGGTACAGTTCCTCAGATCTATGCCAGTCATCGGACCGTTTTTGTCCCACCCTCTGGTGGCACCTGTGGTGGACAAGCTGGCAGGAGTGAGAGTTCTTCCAATATGATCACATCGGCTGGTCCATTTCAGTTCAATTCGTTGATCTTTTCTCCCCTTGCCGTGTCATTTCCTGAATGCGTCGGTGCATCCATATGTGTAACTATAAGTACAGGTCTATATAAAGTAATATAATTAGCACAGATAGACGTTGTCAGCCGGCTGCCGATAAGATCGAGATCAATATGTACATGTATGCGAGTTCTCCGGGACTATTTGGAGATTACAGACTCGACGAGTCGGGCAAACTCTAATACTTTGTAATCCTGGCCATGCTGTCCAACAAGTTGAAATCCCATTGAGTCTCCGCCATAGGGGATGCTAATAGTTGGAAGTCCCGCCAACGACATCGGTATCGTGCAAACGTCATTCATGTAGGAATGCACGGGATCCAACTTACTGAATTCCTTGATTAATGGCGGTTGAGAAACTGTGGTAGGAACAATAAGCATATCGACGCCTGCTGTGTTTTGAAATTTTTTCTTTTCAACCAAACAGTTACGATCTCTAAATACCTGGTTGAACTCGTCGATGAGCATTCCACGGACACCGGTCGCCTTCATGAAATGATTATCATAACCGTACGAGCTTAATGCATAGTTTCCAAGAATGACACGGCGTCTAACTTCGGCTCCAAAGCCTGTGTTTCTGGTGGTGATAAATTCCGGCTCAATCTCGGTGTCACACTTATCCTCCTGCGCACGATAGCCGTATCTTATACCGTCGTATCTGCTTAGGTTAGAGGATGCCTCAGCGGTACATAGTGTGTAGTAGGTAGGTAAAGCATATTTAATGGACGGGACAGAAATGGGATACACTTCAATAAGTTTCGATTCTTGTAGCTTCTTCAACAAAGATTTCCAGGAGTGTTTTATATCTTCACCCATCTCTTTTAGTTGGTATTCTTCAGGAATACCAACCTTGAATTTCTTGCCCACGTTCTTCTTACTGTTCAACCTTTCAATTGCAATCGTTTCCCTCGTTGTGTCGCTCAAGCTCGATGGGTCCTTCGAATCGGAGAGGTCAAGGGAGGTGAACACTTTCCAAAGCATATTTAAATCTTTTGACATTATTCCAACGGTGTCCAAACTCTGAGAATATGCCACTAATCCCCAACGAGAGATACGCCCATATGTAGGCTTGAACCCATAGATGTTTGTGTAACATGCCGGAAGACGAACAGATCCACCAGTATCTGAACCTATGGAGAAATCAACCAAGTCCAACGCAACTGCTGCTGCCGAACCACCACTTGATCCTCCAACAATCCTCTGCTCCTCCGAAATTCGTTCGACAGCGTCTTCGTATAGCTTGGGAACTAGGTAAGAATGCATAGTTGAATGTGGATCATTCTTATTATGTACTACTTCCGATGAAATTATATCTCCATCTTCAACGGAAACGGTGTCTTTGGTGAAAAACTGTATCTCTTTGTATGACTCCACCAAGTCTTTTTCCTGGTTGTAAACTGGATTTAACGTCGGGCCGAAATTTCCAGAGAGTGTAGAGTTTCCCATTGCAAACTCGTCCATATTCGTCTTACCAACGCAAGAGGAGCCTGATTGGTCCAGCAGTGTCACCACGGTAGCATTAAACGGAGACACGTATGGCTCAAGCATTTTTGATGAACAGGTTGTTGGCTCTTTCCTCGTAGCAAAGTTGTCTTTGATCGCATAGGTCGTATTCCCATGAGGTGCATACGGTGACGGATCTGGAGCAGTGGGATTAGTCCGCAGAGACGTAAAGATGTTGAACTTCTTGTTCACGGCCTTGATCTGGTTGATGTTTGCCTTCATTCTTGCGGAAATGGCCTCTTGCTGTGGGACTTACGGTCTCCAGGTTTGAAAAACCTAGAAAAGGTGTAGACAACTTTCCGGTATCTGAACATATCGTATTGAAAAATAAAGCGAGTCTGCGAATTTTGCTTCTCGTTGCATGAACTGAACATATTTGAGTGAGAAGAAAAGGATCTTGTTATACAACTTTGGTAATATCGATATCGAGAGAATCCACGTTTAAAACAGCAATGGCCAAGAAACAGAGAGTGGTTCCCCGCCTCAAACCGGTGCCTTACACTTTGGCGGATCTCTCTACATCGCTACAGCAACCACAACTTGTTCCGGCTACTGTAATCAACAATGGAAACAAGGAAATACAGCTATACTCTACACCAGATCTCCCAAACAACAAGCGTGGATTCAAATACGTACCTTGCAGGCCAAATCCGTACTTGGATTCGGTCCTGTATTCTACAACAGACTTGCCTCCATATAACGTACACTGGTCCTATTTCGACCGTTCACCAGAAATGTTTGTCGATCACGACATGACGCTGGTTGGAACTCAGGAGAGTGATGGCTGGAGAAGCTCTCGGGCAAGTGTCGGAATAAGGGAAGGGAAGTGGTACATTGAGTACCGAATCGTAAGTGGTATCGGTGAGTTGGACAGTGGAGAAAGTATAGAGAGACAACGTTCAGAATTGTCCCGATCAGTGACACCCATGCACAACAGTATGAACCTTTCCTCGCATGTAAGAGTAGGGATTGCTCGGAGGGAGGCCTCCTTGGAAGCACCTGTTGGATTCGACGGATACGGGTATGGCATTAGGGATATCAACTGCGAGAGGATACACTTGAGTCGAAGAAATGAGATCAAAGAGGAAGAACGTGTCTGTTCTGGCGATCTGAAGATTGGAGACATCATCGGACTTCTGGTTGAGTTGCCAGGGATAGAAACACAGGAAGAGATTGCATGTTCAATGATAGTTGAAAAGACCTTATCTGATCCTCAATCAAACTACACAGAAATTAACGGCAATAAGCAACTTGAGAATTCATTCATCAGAAAGGGTGTGGAAAGAGAAATGATTCCAATTAAATACAAAGGTGAGCTCTTTTTCGAGGAGTACGAGTACACTTCGTCCAAGACGATGGAACATTTGCTTAACCCAGTGACTGTTTTCGGAGAGCGGGCGATACCTGACAAGGAAAAGTTTCAACCTGCAAAACTCCCAAACTCCTCCATTACACTTTATGTCAACGGTGAGAAACGGGGAACTCCGTTCAAGAATCTTCTTGCTTTCCTTCCTCCAGCAAGTGAGCAACGTATGTCTCGAAACACAAGCAAAACATCAAGTAAAAAAAACCGTGAGGAGACTTTTGTCATAGATCGAGATGACGGAGAGCTAGGTTACTATCCTATGGTTAGTTGTTTCAGAGGTGGGGCAGTAGAGATTAATTCTAGTGGTAATGTCTGGCAAAGTCCGGAAGAACTCAAGGTAAGTTTTGAAAAGGGGACTATCAAGCCTTACGGTCACCGAGCGAAACACAAGGTGATCGAAGAGTACGTCTACGATCTAATGGACAATGCGGTAAACAAGTTCTTAGACAGAAAAGAGGCTGCGCTGCAGTGATATAATGTGTAGGAACGATGAATGTATACACTAGAAATTACTTTTTTGTACAAATATTAGTAAAGAGTTAAAAAGTGTAAAACGTCTCCATGGTTTCCGTGCACTCATCGTTGGGACAAGAGTTATTATCTCTTGACTTCTGCACTAGTTCGCAGCAGTAGCGGTGGAAGTGGACGTGACAGGAAGCATTTGAACACGCTATTCCTCGTGTCAAAATGTCACCACATCCGTAGCAAAGACTGACTGTACCCTCCGGGTACTTCCCATAGGTATCTATTAAATATTTTTTCAACTCGACAAGGCCCCTGGCTGCTAATGTGTAGTTGTTGAGATTGCGCTCTAGCCAGCCATAGCACTCGAGATCTTTGAGGAACAGATCTGACTCTTCTAAGGTGAATCTGTTGATAAGTGGAGCATCCTCATCTGTGTCAGATTGCTTAGGTCCGTCTCTGAGATATTTTATCATCTTCATGCACGGAACTGAATAAGTTATTTGTGAACGCACCGTCCCATCTTCCTCGGTCGCTGACGCTTTGTTCACGTATTCTGGCGCAAAGATCCTCTCTATAACTTGTTTTACGAGTTGTACATCGTTCTGGGAGTATTTCGTGGACAGTCGTATTGCCCCTGTCGGTTTCTTGTTGACGAATGAAAAAATGTTGAGGGAAGAATCGTCCATATCCTTGGACTCTGCGATCTCCATGTCGAGTGGTTCGAGTCGCGTGTTAATGCTGGTCAAAACTGATGAAAGTGTGTTTAGATTGACGATATCGGGTAATGGATCATCCGAGTCCACCAAAGATCGGAGATCTCCAATTGTTAATGGATCTTTCTGCTGGTCGATGTAGAGAGTTACTAATGCCTTTTTTAGATAGAGAAGCAGGGAGGTCTGACGGATTGTTCGTACGGACATTGCGAGATCGATCACCGCAGCATGGAGAGCGGTGTAGCTTTCCTCTCCGGTATGGAGGTTAAGAAACTCCTGTGGCACTGTGTCAGACATGTTATTTTCTATCTTGCCTTTCCAGGAAACGTCTTTCTTCCCTTTTCAGATCTTCTCTCTGCTCCAACCGACACGTCTGATGGTGAGCTTTTTCGAATCCAAAACATGTTCCCAATCGCGCTGAGCTTTCAAAAAAAAGACAGACGGTGTTGAAAGGGAGGTGGCTCCCGGGCGTAGAGATGACGATGAGGTGGGAAGTCTTTCAAAAGGTTCAGATCTGCCAAAGAAAAACGTTGTGGGAGGAACATCATGTCCTATTATCAACAGTACAACACAAATACGCCGCAGAGTGGCACGTTCTTTGGTGCAAGCGGTGGCATTCACAACACAAATGCTGGTACGAGCAATACCAACACGAACATGGGATATGGATATGGAATGCAGAATCTCGGAGGCGCCGGCCAGGGATTTGCAATGCCGTCCGGATCAATGGCCAGCATGAACACTAAGGCAGCAGATTATGACACACCTCTGGCACCAGGAATACTGGCAGCGTTCTCTACGTCGGGGTATCCAGGAGAGGCTCCGTTGTTTGAAGAGTTGGGCGTAAACTTCAGTCACATCAAAGCCAAGACGATGGCAGTTTTGGGAATGAGAAGCACGTCGTTGAGTGAAGACGTCATCCAGGACAGTGATATGGCTGGTCCGATCCTATTCTGTCTTTTGTTTGGCACGTTGTTGCTCTTGAGCGGGAAGACTCACTTCGGATACATTTACGGTGTGGCCTTGTTTGGCACAGTCAGCTTGCACTGGTTATTCAAACTCATGAGCTCTGCTCTAGACGGTGGATTGGACTTTCTCAGAACAGCAAGTGTCATCGGTTATTGCCTTCTTCCACTAGTGCTGTTGAGCGCGTTGGCAATCTTAGTGCAGTTGAACAATGTAATCGGATACTCGTTAGCGGTGGTATGTGTCAGCTGGTGCACTTGGGCGGCGAGCGGCTTCTTTGTGAGGGTATTGAACCTCTCCAATGCTAGGCCATTGGTGGCATATCCGTTGGGCATGTTCTATTCCGTCTTTGCCTTAATGACGATCTTTGCCGAGAAGAAGCCATGAGAAGGGGTGAACTGAGAGCCAGCTGATAGTAGGTTATAAGTACATTTTTCATCGATACATACATATCACAAACAAACAAACAAGCAAGAAAATCAATAAGAAAAGGAATCACGAATAACTGTAAATCGGAACAAAAGTACTACAGATTGTAAATTTGAATGGAACTTCGCCAGTGGAAGAGTAATTATGAATCACTTTTTCACCTCAAGGGAAGGAATCAAGATCTCGTAAGCGCCGGTTTCACTCATGATGTCCTCCATATTGGCTTCCACACGCAACGTAGCAACCAATCCGTCCTTGTCATACGGATAGCCAATTGGGCCGTTCACCTTGTGTGCGGCGGCGACATTCTCCTTCTTGTTGGCAAACAACGCCTTTTCTGTGACAGCACCGGGGATGTAGAATTTATCTGTGGTTACATCACCATAACGTTTTTTAAGAAATTCCTTTGAGAGATTGGCGATTGGAATTAAGTCTGAGTAATTTCTTTTGTTCATGAACAACTGGTGGGCACGGCTATTGTCCGTCCTCGGTTCGATAGAGAACAATGGAATCATGTCCTCCACAACGTTGCTGCCAAACTTGTGCTTTTTAGCACGCATAGAGAGGAATTTGGCCATTCCATCTGGGGGAGGGGCATTTACAATGGCCGAGGAGATGAGGTTAGTGATAAAGTTTGGGTCGTTCTTTGGATTGGCCTCGTCAACCTGGTTAGTGCCACGGAATCTGGATGCACAGCAGAGATGGACGTCACCGGATAAGATGGTGATACGGACATCGTGGCTCTTGCCGAAGTCGAGCAGCCTCGTCATGAGTTGGTTCCTCTCCTTCTTATGGTTGTGGGCACACCAGTGGTCATTCATGTCGTCTAGCAATTCGACCTCCCCATCAAACTCGTTTACCAAGCCGTGTGCAATGATACCTTTCCGTGCAAGCAGGATGATCGGGTAGAAAAGCGGCGAGTCGATCAACCGTTCAATGAAGACCATCCGTGGATAGCAAATCGGCACACCCAATAAGACAAACAAATGCTTGATTGGCTTCCCGGCCCGCTTCGACTCGAGAACCTCCTGTTCCACACGCCGGAACGCCGAGTTGTAGGTGCTTGGTGTGACGACCTGATGTTTCGTCCTCTCAGTTCTGCAATCCAGACCTAGGAACCCAATTGACGAGCCGAGACGTGCGTAGATGGATCTCGAAAGTTCTGTTATGTAAGGACCCGGACGTTCGCCCATGATCCATGATGGTTCGTTCTTCGGAGACTCTTTGTAAGGTGTGTGGTGTTGGAAAAGCATGTAGTATCTGAAGGCGTGCTGTCCGACACTTTGGAAGATTGCCTGGCGCATGGTGATGTCGGTGTACGAACCGAACCCATCGATGATGTCGTGGTCATCAAAGATGTTAATCTGCGGAATGGTTGCCAAGGCAATCGGGAGGATCGGCTGGATCGTCTTGCCTGCCGTGCCCGCCCAGTACCCTTTACCGAACCACTCCACGTACCTGTTCAGGTAGTAGTCATCAAAAGAATCCTCCAACTCCTTAGTCAACTTCTCGTTGGAGTGGATGTGTTTGTGCTTCAACCACTCGTTGAACTTGTGCGAGATGTTTTTGATGCTGTCGGCGTATATCTGGTCGCCTCCTCCGAGCATGACGTGGTAGTGGAAGTCTGGGTGGTTGTGCTTGCGGATCACGTCGAGCCAAAGCGAGCCCTTGAAGGTGGACGTGTCTGTGCCAAGTGAGAACCCATTACACGAAAAAGACATCACGTTCATTGACTGCGATTCCGATGGGAGAAAGAACTGGAAATGCGGTAAGGAGAGGCCGTTGAAGGAGTACCTTACTTTCTGCTCGTACCCAGCCAACCCAAACTCAAACGAGTATCTGAGAAAAGCAAACTGTTGTTCCTCGTGGATTATCTCTTCTCTTGTCGCATTGACTTCGTAGAACTTACCCCCGGCGACCGACTCCCTCGACGGACCAAGCTCGAACCGGATGGCTGGGATCTCGGAACCGGCAAAGCTTCTCAACACAAGGAGAATGGAGCCCCTGTAGTTGCCGCTATTATTCTCATGGGTCGCCAAAAACCTTACGGTTGGTCCACAAGCCACAGAAAGATCTCCGAGTAGGTAGTCTGCCGGACACGGGTTCTTTTCTGGGATCTTATCAGGAACGGCGCTGCCGACGTCTAACAGATACTCGTCTACTGGAAGTGGGGCAAACCACGAGTCTTGCCCTGCTACCGGCGCCTGTGCTGTTTCTGATGCGGTCATTTTGGTTCTATGTATATGTGCTGACACGACTGTGTTGCTCTCTCCGTCCTGCCATCTCTCTGTCTAAGGTCCCTCCCTCCCCTGTCTTCTGCCTCGTCTCTTGCAGATCTGGTGACGGAAGAAGAAAAACAAGCTTCGACGCTCTGCCAGTGGCAGTCCGCGAAGATGCAAGACGGGTGCCAAGCCGGGCCCCTGGGGATAGGTCTAGCAGAGGGAGGGAGCAGGCTGAAAGGCAGTGAAGGTGTTGGAGGATAATTGGTGAAGACAGTTCGGGCTGTCAAGAAGACAGAATGTTGTCAGGAGATGGCCCCGAGCCCAATCTGGGATACATCAGAGAAGGGTTTGAAGACTTTCACGTGACTCGTGTAATTACGTCAGCAATATTGTTTTCCAGGCTGTGCGCCCCTTCTTAACGCCGGAGAAGCTTTTCGGCTTTTCGTCTTTTCAGACAGTAAGAAAGAAAACTCTCTCTCTCTGCATTTGCTTCTTCTCCTTCTTCTCTTCCTCCTCTGTCTTCTCCTGTCTGCCCCTTTTCGTCATACCCTCTGCCTGCATCAACCAAATAACCACCCAAATCCCCCCTCGAAATGTCGCAGAAAGTCGTCAAAGGTACCATCTTGTGTTTGCACGGTTTCGCTCAAAACGGTGTTATCTTCTCCACGAAGGCCTCCGGTATCAGAAAGATGTTGAAGAAGGCCGGCTACCACACTGTATTTGTTGATGCGCCAATCGAGCTCACTCCTGCTGACCTCCCTTTTGCCCCAGCCAACTTGGGTGCCGACGATAAGACTGGAGAGGTCAACTTCAGAGGCTGGGTGTACACCCAGCCGGAGAAGTTCGACATCCAGCCATCGTTGGACGTGATTAAGAAGGCCTACAAGGAACATGGTCCCTTCATCGGCATCATGGGCTTTTCTCAGGGTTCTGGTATCGCCGGTGCCATCATCTCCTCCTTCAACGACGTTGTAGGGGACGAGAAGGCTCTTGACTCCCTCAAATTCGCCATCATCTACTCCGGGTTCAAGTTCGACAACCCCTCTGTCCAGCACTACTACGAGAAGAAGATCACTTTGCCTACGTTGCACGTCATGGGCGAGCTTGACACACTGGTCTCTAACGAGAGATCGCAGGCGCTCGCCGACCTCTGCGAGGATGCCACCGTCTTAAAGCACCCAGGTGGACACTACTGTCCTAGCACCAAGGACTTGCTCAAGACCGAGGTCGCTTGGGTCAACAGTGTCGTCGACGGCACCAGAGAGAAGGACTCCAGCACCTCCGAGGAGTCCAAAAAGGACAACAAGAGCGGCGAAGACGAGATCAGTAAGCTCTCCAAGGACATGGAGAAGCTTGGCAAGGCATGATCCCCGCAAAATCGTGTAGATAGACCGTTTGTTCCATAGGTTTGTAGTTATCCTCCCCCAGATAGGTACACAGGTAGATAGACATATAAAAATCATAACTCATTCTTCATTATCGCAGCAGAGTCCGCCCCGTGCTTATGTCAGCACTCGCTCTTCTCCGGGCCTCCATCCTCCCGTTTTTCTTTTCGCAGAGATAAGCCCGGCAAGTCTCCAGAAGATGGGATGGCCTGTTTTTAACAGCATCCGGAGTATCTTCCTCGAGCCATTCAGCGAGACTTCCTAGTTAAGATACACAAGCAATGGCCGACATGGAAAACACACCCTTGATCTTGCCTACAAAGACCACTCCTTCCCTCCCGTCCTTAGGCATCCGGATTGCACAGATCGCATGTGCCATGCTCTGGTGCTTGTTTGCAGCTGGTCCGGTTTTCGGGTTTGCAGCACTCAAGCCCGTTTTGATTGCACAGGGCGTCTACAAGGAGGTATGCGATAATGAAGTGTCTTCTCTGGATTTTATTGCCTCCGAGGCGGTGTGCGTAGACCAGGATTTGAAATTGAACTTGATGTTCACCCTGGCGGCAGTCATCACTAATGCCACGGCATTGTTGGTCGGTTCGATTCTAGACAACTACGGTCCTCGGGTTACAGGAATCTTGGGCTCATTATTTATTGCTCTGGCATCGCAACTTTTGGCAAATGGCAAGAGCATTGTCTGGTTTGACGCCTATCTGTTCGGATACATTATGTTGGCCTTCGGGGGGCCCTTTGTCTTTATCAGCTGTTTCCAGTTGGCAAATTCCTTCCCAGGTAGGTCAGGGTTGGTTTTAGCCTTGCTCACTGGTTGCTTTGACACATCATCCGCTTTGTTCCTCTTTTACAGAGTTGTTTTTCAGAATAACATCATTGAAAACCTAACGTTAAAGAAGTTTTTCTCTTTCTACTTGATTGTCCCGTTATTCATCTTCCTCTGCCAGGTATTCATCATGCCGCACGAATCTTACAAAACTATCGAGACAATTGCAAAGATTAGTGAGACCGGTCTAGACGAGAGGGGGTTGCCCCTGGACCCCGAAGACCCTCGGTACTTGTCCGACGAAGTCGCTTCAGTGGAACACAACAGGTCTCGTCGGGGGTCCATCAAATCCACTAAATCTGTGTTCGAAGAAATTGCAGACAACAACTTGAAGGAGAAGTCCGGGGGTGTTTTCGGTGTCCTCCATTCGAAAAGCATCAAGGAGCAGTTCAAGTCTCCTTGGTGGTACATCATGTGTCTCTTCACCACCATCCAGATGCTCAGAATTAACTACTTCGTTGCAACTATCTCATCCCAGATGGAGTATTATTTTGATTCTGAGACTGCTGTCACTATCAACAAGTTTTTCGACATTGCTTTACCACTCGGTGGGATCATCTCCATTCCGTTCATCGGCTTGATTTTGGATAACCTTCACACCCTTGCCGTGCTCACCATTCTACTGGGCGTTTCCATTACCATTGGCGTTTTTGGTATGCTCTCTATTCAACCTCTACAGTACCTCGGTATTCTTTTCCTGGTCATCTACAGACCATTCTATTACACTGCAGTGTCTGATTATTGTGTCAAAGTTTTTGGGTATGCCACGTTCGGTACCGTCTACGGTGCCATCATCTGTTTTAGCGGCATGATGAATTTGATTCAGACCGTTCTTGATAATGCTACGCATTTTACTTTCCACAACAACCCCAACCCTATTAATTTCATTCTCGTAGCTTTGACAGTTGTTTTCGGCTTGAGCATGCTTCTTTTCATTAAGGGCCAAGAGAAAAACGTCATCCGTCAGAATGTCATTGCAGAGGCCCTAGGCGGAGCCCCAGATGACAGTGAGTCCCTGACAGAAAACTCTTTCTCCGCTCTTCCTAACTGATCTGTGTATTACTCTATTCTATAAAAAAACGTTGTATTGTTATCTGAAAACTCGGACTGACTAAACGAGACAATGCCCGATCAGATGTGGCTGGTGCACAGCGATAAGGCGGTGGCGGTGCACCCCGAGTACTAGGGCTCTTGGGCTGATGTGAAGTTTTGATGTATCATCACTACTTAGAACAGGCATACACGACGCCATCCGCCTTCAGTCACGCGAGGACAGCAATAGAAAGCAACAGCTACTGTCAAAACAGATCGGCTTAACACGATCATTTAGAGGGGAAAACTCGTATTCAGAGAAGGTCGCCCATTTTTGCATCATTAGTGCATCAGAAAGGACACAACAAGCCCTTCCCGTAAATACGGAAATCCTAACGCAAAAGCAAAAATAATACCAAAACATATCCCGACAGAGGTACACATAACACTAACAGCATAGATACAGACATAAGCAATGGCTTCCGTGTTTTCGTCAGCCATCCAATCAGCAATACTGTCGATTTTGCTTTCCCGATTGCCATTACATCCCTTGGACATACCCCAGCAATCATCATTTACACTCAAAGGCAACTCTGGTCCGTCCCTTCATTTGACGGATTTAACATTAGATATTGACAGCTTACAAACACGATATCTCCCGCCAAGCACACCTGTCAATATCAGACATGCACACGTTACGGATCTGAAGATTGCAATCAGTACCAGCGGCATACAGATACACGTAAGCGGAATAACCTGTGTGATCAGCCCAAAAGCCTCGGTCCAAGATGGTCAATTCCTAGATCCTGCTAACTCAATCATAATGAAAAGCCTTGATGACCCTCTAGAAGGCCTCGAGGGTATGGTCGAGAGTGTTGTGGGCTTTGTCGACACCGTCAGTGGCGCTAACTCGTTCAATGCCAATAGTAGAGAGAGTGAGAAATGGGGAGACGAAGTGACTGATGAAGAAGAGGCAACAAGTGCCACAGAGCTTCGTGAAACCTCCAGATCGCTAAAACAGATTTTGGATAATGATGCTGCTTTGGCTGAAGACCTACAGATGAGCTTGGAAAACGACGCAAAATCGTCAAACACGATACTATCATATGCTATGGATTACCTCATGGGAAAAGTGTTTGTGTCGCTGGAGAACTTAAACATCAAGGTGGTGGCGGATCCTATCATTTTGGCTGTCAGTATAGATAAGATAGAGGCTGATGGGAATAAAATAGAGCGAAAATGCGCTGTTGAAGGAATAGCTGTTTCAGTTATAAAACCCGAGATAGATGAGAAATTACCAAATGATATCGATAAGAACAATTTCCAAAACGACTATTATGAGGATAATAGTAAGCGTGCCAAAGATGAAACCAACTCAGGCGAAACTGAGTCCATTCCGAAAGATGAAAAACAACGTGATAGTGATGATAGTGATAGCTACGATGACAACCTTATGGCATCTTCGTTTATGGCTGAAAGTAAAGAAGATGTCGAAAGGTCTTTATTGGAAAGTGCAATGTATACCGCATCGGCGAAAAGCTTGTACATGAGTGCTACTCAAGGAGACTTCTACGATGCAAATACCCACATCACTGACAAGGCTTCTACAGCTAAAATTAGTGAGATGGATGAACTAGAAAATAACGGTTCCGTTCTACTGACAATTGACTTCATCAAACTATCTTTTAAGAAAAGACAGGATCTCGTCATAAAGATTGGAAAGATCAAATTATCTTTACTTCCGGTGCCAGTTTTGTTATCATCGTTTCTTACCTTTTTAATACAAATTAACAAACAAAAAATAGTTACAAAATTACAAAATAAAAGCGAAAAAACTAAGTCAACTCCCAATATTACTTTACAAATATTTTCAATTCAAGACTTGGAAGTGAGCTTAAACTCCCATCTATCACATAATGGGGCATTTCAGCTTGATGGCTCTGACAGACTTCATTGTGCTAATTTTGTTCTAGAGCAAAGAAGCTCAACCTTTATACAGGGCAATCTTGAAACTTTTGAATTGTTAACAACAGAAGAAACGAAATGCGTTTTTTTTGCCGATTCTCTCAGTACTCAGTCTGATGTAAGATTTGAATTTCAAACACAAGAATCAAGTCGAATTACCAGTGTGATTGTGGAAAAACCACTTTACTTTAGCATTAACTTTAGTTTATTAATTTCTGTGTTAACTTTCTGGAAGGAGCTTCAGCCAACATTCCAGAAAATCAAGGAGTTGAAGCTGCTACGTTTGAAAAAACCGAAATATTCAAAATCAGGTACCGTTACTCCTAGAGCTCCACTCAAGAGTTCAAACAACAGCACATCAGAACTCACATTGAAATGCTCCAAAATTGATGGTATCATTAGTCTATCTGATAATGAGCACGATCGATTGAGCATATTTGTTGCCCCAGCCGTGTATGATTCCATACAAAAAATGATAACGGTCAGCTTCATTGAATTGAAAGTTGGTACAATCGTAGGTGATGCCGTTTTGGAAATCAACAAGATAGAGTATCTAAATCATGCTGAATCATTGGCAAAATTTAGAAGCTTCGATGTTACTGCACAAAAAGATGTCATTCATAGCACCAAACAAACTATCACTATAGATGAGATTAATTTTTCTTCTTCTTACCACACCTTAGGACGAATTTATGAGCTCATAGCGGCCTTGAACTCAGTAATCAATGTGAAGGAAAAAAAAGAAAGTACCGTTAAATTTGAAGAAGTGGGAAGTGAGAGTAGAAGATTAGGCTCGAATTATTTACCGAAATCAAAAATAATCAATTGCTACGTCTTAACTAAAGCTGTTAATATTTCGGTTAAAAATATCAATCCACTCTTTGGGGATTTGCAAGGTATTCTAACGAATTTAGGTTTGGCTTTATCGACTGAGAAGACGCACTATCTTTCTGTATCTCAAATTGCAGTTAGTCGGCTCAGCAATGATGTCGAAGAGGCAATCATCACCAAAGGAAATAAATGGGGAACAGCACCTATGGCGTTTATCAAACTTGAAACGTCGTATCATATTTTCTTGAATAATTGGCTAGCATATTATAGTGGGAAGTGGTTAGCAATGTTTGAGAAAGATACTGGCCAGGACAAAATTGATTCTCCCCTCATTGTACTTGCAAATGCTTCGAGCTCATCTTCCTTTAGAAAAAGAATCAGAAAACGGCTTTCGATTGAATTATTTTTTTCTCTGACTGATGTTTCTATTGGATTGAAGCCGGTGAACTTGGCAAGTGAAGCAGTAATGTTAATCAACAAAGCAAGTTCAAACGTTGTGATTTATAATGACAAAACTGTGGTTGCACAATTAACTTCCAATTCTGTCTCAGTCTTACTTATAGATGATACAGAGAACGCAAAATATCGTTCGAAAAGCAAAAATAAGTATGCTGCAGACTGGACACTTCATTCGATATGGAAAAACAAGGGATATGTTTCCATTGGGACTTTGAACACCGTAGTTATCAAAGTCAAAACTAACAATATTGATTCACTTTCGACTTTTGCCACGAACAACGATTCCCAAAACATCAAATCACTTATTGATGCACAATTGAATATTGAGAAGGTTGATCTTAACTTATGTTGCGATTCTACTCAATGTTTCTTACAGTTGTTGAAAGACTTAAAAAAGCCAGTATATTTTTCGTATAATGACAAGTACAAAGAAACAACGGACATACTGGACGTCTTCGGAGATATTGAGTCGGGATTCTTTGATGCCAAAACCAAGCCAACAGATTTGAAAGTAGTTACAGATATCATGAAACCTGCAGCAAACTCTACTGAAGAAATCAATAAAGATGATTTGAGTGTTGTCGAAGATTTCTATGACAATGTGAAGGGGTTTTCCCGTACTTCTAGCAGCTATGGTACCTCTAGCCTCAAAAAAAGCTCCACTTCTGGTGATGTTTCACTTATTTCAAGTCATTTCGATCACAAAATATTACATAATAAAGGCAGCAGGATTATACCGTTGAGATTGCATGTTAGCGTTTCAGAGACTGGAATTGCCTTACATGATGGATATGACTGGAAGGAAACCAGGACACAAATAAGAAGCGCATTGAAAAGAATTTCAGAGAAGGCAAGACGTGCAGCAGACACGATTGCCAGAGAAACCCAGACTGATAATGTTGATGGTAGTCACATTACAAGAAGTGCTCAGCCAGGAGAAAGGAAAAGAGATGTTATAGAAGAGACGCTTTACGAATCCATAATGTTAGGCGTGGGGCCTGAAAACGATCCAAACGAAGTGTTTACACAGATAACGGAAAGTATAGGTGGTTACAAAACTGGTAAAGCTGGAAACGAAAACTTACATACTCAGACCATTGATCTTGGTAAAAGTAAAAGCAAGCCTTTGAAATTGAAAAGGTCTTTGAAGAACAAAGTACTTATCAAGCTTGAAGATGTAGATGTTGATTTCCAACTGCTGTCTAGCAGCGAGCCACACATGAAACATAAACCTGACTTTTTCTCTTCAGATAATGGAACAGATGATTCAGAATCAGTCAATAAAATAGATATTAGTGTGAATAACTTCACTATTACAGACAACGTTCCGACTTCCAGTTGGAACATGTTCGCCGGGTACATGAGAGAAGCAGGTGAAAGAGAAATTGGCAAAAACATGCTAAAAGTAGGAATAGACTTGGTTCGCCCTATTCCAAGATTGGCTGCCATTGAGATGATACTACATGTGAATGTTCTTCCTCTCCGTCTATACGTCGATCAAGATACGTTAGATTTTCTTACTCGGTTTGGAGAATTCAAAGATCAAAGGTTTATTCCTGCGACAGTAGAAAACGAAGAAATGTTTTTAGAAAAAGTTGTTGTTGAGACAGTCATGCTCAAACTCGACTACAAGCCTAAGAAATTTGACTATGCTGGAATCAGGTCTGGTCATACGAGTGAGTTTATGAATATTTTCATACTTGACGAATCGGAGATCACCTTAAACAAAGTCACTTTATATGGTGTGCCAGGATTTAGTAAACTTAACACTTTGTTGAATGGATTTTGGTCCCCGGATGTCAAGAGAAATCAGTTAGCAGGTGTTCTATCGGGATTGGCACCTGTAAGATCTATAATTAACATTGGGTCTGGTGTCAACAATCTGGTAACGGTTCCTATGAAAGAGTACAAAAAAGACAGACGTCTTGTACGGAGTTTGCAGGTAGGAGCTGTGGCATTCTCTAAAGTTACAAGTGGAGAACTTCTGAAGTTGGGAGCTAAGTTAGCTGCTGGAACACAAACCATCTTGGAGAATACTGAGGAAGCTTTTGGAGGAGGTGGATCATCATCCAGAGTTGTCCGAGATTCTTCGAGTCCCAATACGTGGACAGCCAAAGATAGGAAGACGACAGATCGCCGCAGGAGGAGCTCAACTGCCTCTTTTGGTGATGAGGAGGAGGCAGATTATCACAAATATTTTTTCCGTGATAAGAAGAATTTAATAAAATATGACAATGAGAGCAACAAAATAATCGATGAAACTGCTTTAGGGCAAGATGGAGAAGATTATCTGCCTTACAACGAAGAGACTATTTCTGACTCCGATTCAGACTCTGAGTTTGTATCCAGTTCAGATGAGTCGGAGAGTACAGGAAAACTTGCAAACGAAACCTACGTTGTAAGCTTATATTCTGATCAGCCCGCATCTTTCAACGAGGGTTTGAAAACTGCTTACAGCTCCATCCAGAGGAATTTTAACACAGCAAAGGATGCCCTGTATGAGGCGGGTGTGAAGGCTTCGGAGTCGGAAAATGCGTCTGCGGCAATGCTGGAGCTGGCCAAGGCCACTCCGATTGTGTTTATCAGGCCGGCGATAGCTGCCACTGAAGCCATCTCCCGCAGTTTATTAGGAGGGGTCAATGACATCAATCCGGATGAGAAGCGTAAGGCCGAAGAGAAATATAAAAAGGTCGATAAAAGAGAAGAAGAATGATTTGTACATACGCATTGTCTAAGGTAATAATATAGTTTTTTTCGGTTTTATAAAGGTATATATAGAGAGCGTGAAAGTTAAGTGGATAAAAAATGAAATATATTCAAATCTGATATTCAGCCTAAGGAGTCAAGACAATCTTCATGGCCTTGGTGGTGCTTGCATTCTTGAAAACGTCGTATGCCTCTTTGAACTCGTCGAATTTGAAGTGGTGGGTGATAATCAAACTTGGATCCAAGGAGCCGTCTACGACCTTTTCAAGCAATTCCTCAGTGGTGTTTGCAGAAACCAAACCAGTGGTGATCTTGCAGTTCTTGATCCAGAGGTTTTGTAGCTTTAACTCGACACTCTTACCGTGCACACCGACGTTGGCGATCGAACCGCCAGATGCAATCAAGTCCTCACACATTTCAAAAGTGGCAGGGACACCAACACATTCAATGGCGACATCCACGCCGGGTTCTCTGCCAGGGACTAAGTCTGTTGTGAGCTTCAAAACTTCGTTGGTCAAAGCTTGAGCAGAGACCTTGCCTGGATTAATGGTATGAGTTGCACCAAACTTCTTGGCCAATTCTAATCTCTCGTCATCCATGTCGATAGCAATAATTTGAGCTGGACCCAGAGTTTTTGCAGAAAGTAAAGCAGATAGGCCGACGGGACCTAAACCAACAATAGCGATCGAGTCACCCTTCTTGACACCACCTGCCAAAACACCAATCTCGTAGGAAGTTGGAATTGCGTCACAAAGCATTAGAAGTTTTTCGTATGAGACGCCCTTTGGAACCTTGAATAGGGAAGTGTCACCGAAAGGAACCCTGACGTATTCGGACTGGGTTCCGTCGATTTCGTGGCCAAATATCCAACCGGAGGTCCCTTCGTTACCATTGCAATGGGACTGTAGATTTCTCTTGCAGTAATAGCAAGAACCGCATGCTGTTATACATGAAACAATGCAGACGTCACCTGGAGAAAACTTCTTGATGCCTTCACCGACACTTTCGACTTCGATGATCGCTTCGTGGCCCAAAACCAAACCCTTCTTTGGATCTTTCTGTGCTGCTGCCGTGGACTCTGGGACGTCACCTTTCCAGATGTGGAGGTCGGTACCACAGATCGTAGTGGCAACGACTTTCCCAATGACGTCGGTGGGCTTGAGAAGTTTTGGTTTTGCAATTGAGTGCCACAAGATCTCTCCTGGACCCATGTAAGTTAGTGCTTTCATCATGTTGAGTGGGTGAGGTTGGGATATCTGTAGGGCTGTCCTGGTAATCAGATTCTGTAATGTACAAGCAATTGAGTAGTTTATAAGCAAGAGAAGGATATGAGAATCCAACTGTGAACGAATGCAGTTTTATTTAACGCCAACATGGGGGCAAGAAGTGGGGAGGTTAAAAAGACATAGGGTGATGAGACGCAGAACGCTGAGGGAGAGAGTCAGCCGCAGATACAAAACGTGAGCCGAGGGCCAATGTGTGCATGAACTCCCCCTTCCCTGCTATGTACGTCTCCTTATCTTCGGTCGGCAGCTTTCCTCGATATTATGCCCGAAGATGTCACGATATGATGTGGAGGGAAGGAGAGGAGAAGGCGGTGTCGGTGGCACAGCCGTGTTTTGCGGTGTCCGGGGTCCATGGAAAATGTCTGTTTCCTTGACTAGTTCTCGGTGTCAGCGTCGGTGTCATTGCTGCTGCTGTTGCTGATACCTATATCGACGTTGACGTTGACATCGAAGTCGTCGTTGTCCGGGATGCTCGAGTAGAGTATCTCGTTGACCGTAGAGATCGGCAGGTCCCAGACCCCGCTGGTGCCATTAGTGACGTATTTGTCGATGTCCGTCGGTCTGAAGTTGCGCAACTGTGTCACGACGATTCCTGAATCGTCAACGATGTTCCTGTTGTCGTCAAGCGGGAGCGTCAAGTACTCCACGTCGTAGCATGCGATGGCGATGTACATGTACATCATGAGCACGATCACGTAGGAGGGGATGGCCAACGCCCACCACCGCGACGGGTAGTAGTAGACACCCATCTTGTTAAGCACCCTGTCGGGCATGAAGGACCAGCAGATCCAGATGAAGAGGAAGATGCACGAAATCACGTACGAGGCGAAGCCCTTGTACTCTGCCTGTGGTGTGACGTTAGTCGACACGGTGACGTCGGACTCCCTTGCCAACTCGTCCGAGACGACGTTGAGCTGGTCCTGCAGAAAGAGCGTGTCCCGCAAGCTGGTGTGGGTGTTGTTCGTACTGGTGCCACTGTTGTTGTTGTCGATGTAGAGTGGGTTGCTGTTGCTGCGGTACCCGTTGGGTGTATTGTGCAGCGTCGGCGACGAGTTGTTGCCGCCGGTGATCGAGTAGAAGTTCGGGATCAACGACTTGATCGACGTTGTCGACAACGAGAGCACCTTGTTGTGGAGGAACCCCGTGGCGACAGCAGGCCCATGCAGCGTGGCGTCGTGCTCAGCACCAACGACGGCCTCGTTGATGTCACTCTCGTCCGTGTCCTTCACATCCTCGTCCTGGATGCATATTGTCGTGGTCTGTGCAGACCGCTCCATGGCGGCATACCGGGCGGCGAACCGGTCGGACATGGCGGCAGTGCTGCCGGAAGGGAAAGATATAAGGGTTGGGGGGGCTTTCCGTATCCTTTATAACCCTGTCGGAGACGGCTCTGCCCCTGTCTTCTTTTTGGCTGAGCATCCCACCGCTGCCGTTGCCTCCTTCCCAATCGGGCGTCGACCGTGGTGGCCCTGCGCCGATCGACGCGAGCGGGGCTCAGCGGGCTTCTGGGATGAAGCCGGACAACAGCACGACAAGGAGAGGAGACTGAAAAGGATTGATACAACAACAATGTCATGACCTTGGAAGGAAAAGCAGTGCTGTTGCCACTGGCGACGGCAACGCCTGTGGAGGACTCTGGCCGCAGCGATTCTGGCGAAGAAGCTCTGACGCTACGGGCTTTTGATGTACCGACTCAGTCGGACGACAGTCTCCGCTGTTCTCCGTCGATCCAACATCAAGTTATGCAGCTATGTCGTCTTCTGGTCTGTTGCCGAACCGGGTGTTACCCTCGTGAAGAAGAACCTCTCTTCTCACCCCCCATAGATCGTCACCGCCGTCTCCCTGCGACTTGTGTGGCGAGACCGCGCCGTCCGTCCGGGTAAGCTGCCGGGGCCGCCGTTTCTGTCCGCCCGGTGTGCTTGCAGGCAGGCCTATCGTAGCCACTTGAGAGCTGTGTTGGCACGGATGGCGACCGGAGCAGCAGACGACGGGCCCGTCGGAAGGGCCACTACCGGCGCCAGTACACTAGAGCTACAGCTACCAGCCACCTGCAACCAGCATTGCTGTGGAGATCGGAACACCGCCGTTGAACCTTCTGCAGCAAAACACACACACAAAATGGGTATGTGAGAAAGACAGGAGACAAAGAGAGAAGTCAATTGATGGACAGATACATTACGTACGAGCACTACACACTGCGCCGTGCGGGATTCATCCGACAGAATACTAACAGCTACTCCCCCCGACTACAACAGGCACAAAGAAAATGTCGTTGACCGAGTTCATGGCCGACCCGAGTCTGGGCACGCCCTCCTGGATCGAGGACGACTTCGACATCACCAGCACGCTGAACGCCAACCCGTTCAAGCCGGTCTCCGCGTCGCCCTTCGGCGGCAGTGGCAACGGTAGGGGCAATCTTTTTGAACACAGCCACGACCACAACTACGGCATGCGAGAGAGCCGCAACGACGGCTTCCACGAGCCAAGCGGCGGATCGTGGAGAAGCTCTGCTGGCCCACGGGCTCCTTCGATGAACTACAGAAACTCGAACATTGTTGTCTTTGACAACGTGCCCTCCTTCTGCACCCGCCAGTTGATGCGGGAGTTGTTTGAGTCGAGGTACACCAAAATGGAGAAGTGCCACGTCTTACTGGACCCCTCGGACCCGTCACACAAGAAAAAGATCGCTTTTGTTTTCCTATACACGTCACAGGACATGCAGAAGGTGCTTAAGTGGAGCGGAATCAACATCGAGAGGTCGAGGCTCATCATTGACGCGGCCTCTGCAAACGAGTTCCAGTCCGTGCTCCAGTTCAACCACGAGCTGAACTTCGACGAGGACAAGGAAGACCAGCGCATTGAGGAGGAGCAGAGAGAACAGAGAGAACAGCGGTTTAAGCGACCAGCAAATCCAGCACCTATCACAACCAATACACAGCAAAACAAACCCAAAGTGAACCCGTTCGGAAATGCCAAGCCTGTCGCCATTCCGGAGATCCCCATCATCTCCGAAAATACAAAGGAGATTGCGCAGGTCCTGGATCTGAAAAAGCCCCACGAGGGGCCTCACCCGAGGGTGAACCCATTCGGAAACGCCAAGCCCGTCTCCGTTCCGGAGATCCCCATCACGTCCGAAAACACGGCGGAGATCGCCAGGACGCTGGAGGCGAAGTCCGAATCCCCAAAGAAGAGCAGCAGAGCCAACTCCATTTCAAAATCACCTGTTAAGGCGAACCATCCAAAGCCAAACCCCTTTGGCAACGCAAAGCCTGTTGACACGTTGGCGAAGCAGCAGGAAATAGAGAAGAAGTTGGCCAAAGCTGCCATAAATGAGACCACCTTCGACATGACTTTGATTCACGGGAAGAAAGTTGCAGAAGAGACTGGGAAGAAAGGAACCGATGACAAGGCGGCAGCACCACCACCACCACAATCACCACACGATCCGGGCTCCCCGGTGAAGATCCTGAGAAGGAAAAACTCTTCTGGGAACAGCGTGGACGAAAAAAAGGGCGACGATACGAAGTCACCTTCTTCCTCGTCGTCGTCATCGGGCAAAGGGTACAAGACCACGTCCGGCTTTGAAAGGAGGATTGCAAGAGACTTGAGCGAGGAGGAGTACGAACAAGAGATGAAGAAGCGCAACGAGTTGCGTGCCCACTCGATTGGGAAGGAGAGAGGACGAGGCGGCAGCGGGAATGGCCGGCGCATGTCTGGTGGCGGCCGTTTCGGCAACAAGCAGCGCCACGGACCGGGTTCTGCAGGCAACTCCCATGGCGGCAACAGCCATAATAGCGGTGCAGCCGACAAGCACGAGGAGCATGACGCAGCACCAAACAAGCCTGCCGCCGAGTGCACTTCGACCGACACAGCATCGGAACAGCGTGCAGTTTCGAACGACGGAGACGGAGAGGCACTGAAAAGCACCAAAGCTCAAGGAGCAGCCGACGCCGGGTCCCAGCCTGCAAGCAGCGAAGAGAGCAAGTTTTCCTCGCCAGAGCCTCCAACCTCAGTAACGAAGGATGCGGCCGTTGAGAGAGGCAAGGAGGAGAGCGAGGAAGGCCCGGAGCAGGAACATGATGACGGAGAAGCAGCTGAGACTGACCCAAATACGTCCAGTACTGGTTCCGCAAGAGGCCGGGGACGAGGCCGTGGCGGCCGGGGGTACAGACGAGGCCGGGGTAGTCGTGGCAGCGCTCGTGGAGACTACAGCGAGCACGGTTGGGGTCGTGAAGGGTATGGCTATGCCCGCAGCGGCCGCGGCGGCCGAGGATCCAGCAACCGCAGCAGGGGCGGTTACAGTGGTCGGGGCGGGTATCGGAATCTCGTCTACCACAAGCCCACCGGAGACGCCAAAGATGCCGGCTCTTCTGCCGATGCCTCTTCCGAAGGGAAGGAACCAAAGGCTCCGACGGAGCCAAAGGCCCCAGAGACAGTAAAGCCAGAGACCACTGAATGAGATCTGTAATGTTGTAATACAAGAAGGACCCGGTGTTTTGGGTAATGTGTAATAAAGTGTATAGTTAGTTTGTGTTGAGATAGTTTGGCCAGACACAGAGGACCCCCTCCCCCCCCCCTCCAAAAAGAAAGCCCCCGTGCCGGCATAATGATCGGTATCGAGTTTCCCAGCAGGACACGCCGGCTGGGATCCGCGCATTGCACTCAACAGTCCGGCGGCAAGCGCTTCCCCGGGGGGAAACGCCAGCCGCCGGGCCAATCGTCCGCAGAACACTCCCATTGCCGCCGGTTTTTCACCGGCGGCAGCAATTTCTTGTGGAGCTGCCCGGCGCTTGCACGCCCAGGAGACCTCTCAGGAGGAGCCGGCGGGGAGACCGCCGGCCGTTACGATCGCACACGGCGACGGGACGAAGAAGACCACCGAATTTCCCACTCGCGGGGTTGCCGGCGGGCGGCACTTGTGTGGGCGAGTACGCACGGACTACTGGCGGCACGGGGGCGGAAAGGGAATGGCGGTGGGGCCAGGCGGAGTGTCTGGCCACTCGGCCACGCCGCGAAAAACCGTCGGGAAAGAGTGTGGATAGGTGATGGAGGGGGCTGGCGGTGCACGGGCGGGGTGCTAGGGGGTGAGAGATTAGGCGACGACTGGAAGGAGCTCCGGGGAGGGAAGGGGGAAAGAAAGAATCGAGGCAGGAGGGGTGTATTAGACAGATAGGTGGAGTTGGCTGTGGTTGGTTCATTGCAATTACTCCTTCTAGAAAGAAATGAGAATAGCTATTTTGACACACCAGCATTGTAATACAGGACGTTCTGAGCTTCCGACGTGAATGGCTGGAAGGGTCCACTGCTGCCTCCTAAAAGCGAATCCGGTTCGAAGTTTTTGAATTTTGGGAAAACAGCATTAACATACACAGATTTAGCCCGTTTAAACCCAGTAGGTAATGTGATCCAAGGTTGAATGAATTTCGGCCCATCCCCCATCCCCCATCCTCTCTCTATCTACTCCTTGGCTGAACTCCACCTCCGGTATTTTCACCGCGCAGAGAAAAAATCCAGTTTTCACTCCATGAAAAAAAATTTTCTTGATGCAATATCTGCACGATGTAAGGGGAACCTCTCTAGTCGACAAGGAGTATTCCAGACACTCTGCCAGCCACGAGACCTTCTTGCCAGTTTGATCCTACCAAATAGCACACAATGAACAGAGGAAGAGGCGGTTTCAGAGGAGGACGTGGAGGAAGATCTTTCGCTCCACAAGGTCCTCCAGACAGAGTTTTTGAGATGGGTGCTTTTCTTCACTCTTGTGAAGGTGACATTGTCTGCAGATCCATCAACGAAAAAATCCCATACTTCAATGCCCCAATATATCTGGAAAACAAGACACAGGTGGGTAAGGTCGACGAGATCCTGGGCCCATTGAACGAGGTCTTTTTCACAATCAAGCCTTCCGAAGGTGTCCAAGCCAGCTCTTTCAAGGATGGTGACAAATTCTACATTGCCGCTGACAAATTGCTTCCACTCGAGAGATTCCTACCTAAGGCCAAGCAGGTTGGGCCTAAGGCTCCAAAGAAGAGAAGCTCCAGAGGTGCTGCTCCTTCTGCAGGAAGAGGTGGTAGAGGTGGCTTCTCCAGAGGTGGTGGAAGAGGAGGATCGAGAGGTGGCTTCTCCAGAGGTGGAGGTGCTGGTAGAGGCGGCAGAGGTGGCTTCTCCCGAGGCGGTGGCAGAGGTGGTTCAAGAGGTGGTTTCTCTAGAGGTGGTAGAAGATGATAACGGTGGCATTGGCCTTTAGCCAAAAATCTCCTCAACACTCTTGGTGCTCACTTCCTGGATCTTTTAATAAATATTACAGCCGCATTTTTGTACACTTTTTTACCCACTATCTCAACCAATTTCAGTTATGGTCCCCACAAATAAAACACATTGAAAAAAGGACAGAAAGCATAGTTTTACTATAGAAGATATGTTTAAAGAGGTATAGTAGTAGTTGTCTCGTATAATCTGCTTCATCAGGTGAAGTCTTCGTCGATATCAGCAGGAGCCGCAACAACGTTGTTTTTGATTGTGTTGAGAATCCTCACCTTCATTCCATCGAGCCTGGAGAATTTGTCAAAGTTCTTCGAGGCAAGCGCAATGTCGTCCGAGCTCCCATCTTTGACAGCTTCTATGAGCTTCGAGGCAAGTTCATACTCCTTAGTGGTTTGAAAACTTGGGTCCCACTGCAAGAACCGTTGGGTAACAGCATTAGCACTGGCATAGTCGTTGCTGTCGGCAAGTCTGCAGAGAATGGCCTTCAAAAAGTATTCCTTCAAAGACCACTTGGCCAGACTGTTGGACAGAGACTCTTTGGCCACTCTTTCGTACGTTGTTGCAGCCTTTGTGTAATCTTTGATCGAGTCATCGCAATACAAGTCTGCCGCCTTCAAGGCACATTTGTTCGACAAGGCGGTCGCCGAGTCCCCTTTGTACCACTCGCTGGCATCTTCGTAACTCTGGATAGCCTTCTTGATATTCTGTAGCTCGTTCTCGTACAACTCTCCCAAGTCCGTCTTGAAATTGGCACTTCTTCTGAATTGCCCCCTCTGGACGAACATGCCGATGGCCTTCTCGAGACAGCAGGCGGCCTGTTCCGGTGCCTCCAACTTATACGATTTGAAGGCCTCCACTAGCGTATTTGCTGCTTCATCGGGAGATTCTGCTTTGAGTTGGCAATCTGCGGCCTGCTCGAAGGCACGGCCGGCCTCTACACTTCGACGTTGGAGCTTGTAGAGATTTGCCGCCTGTGTCAATAGATCCGAGGCATCTTCGTATTTGCTGACACTAGAGCCTCCAAGAAAGGAGGAAAACAGACCGGAGCTCTTCTTGAGTTTCTTATTGGCCTGATAGAAAACAAGAGTAGGTTGTGCATGTGTTAGTACCCGAATCCCGAATGGATTGAATTAAGATTAAAAAAGAAAACTCATGCTGTCTAGGAGACAGAATCGGGCTCAAAAAAGTGCATACTTCTGCAACTAGCTCTTCTGGGTTTGACATGGTTGTTGCAATTGAACAAGAGAATATATCTGGTTGTACTATTGGACCTTGGCAGAGTGTAATGCCTTGTGCAACTCGTAAGAAGTGCAATTATCTTTTCTGACTACCTCCTGCTCCACAGCCTCTGACGGAAATGATGGCGATAGGATTTCGGCCGTGCGCGACAGAATAAGGTGTTGTTTCTGGCGAGGAAGGGGGCATCGAGTGGGGTACGAAGGTAGTTAGGAAATCAGATATAATAGGATTAACTACTGAAAATGCTATGTTGTTTGGCTATTGTCTTTCAAGGTTTGAAATGCCCTTAGTTGATGTATCTGGCTCAAATGACTTTTGACAGTTATAACCGAATTATAAATTTTCACCTGTGATCTATATATTTTCCAGAATATATATTTTATATTTTAGACTAAAGAGACACGGGAATAAACGCTCTTTTTACACATATACTTGTTTTTAACAGTTCTCAAGTGTCTCTGAGAGCAACAGTGGGCCTATTTAGAAAACAAATATTTTTGTCTTCACATTTGACATTTGAAACTATGGTCGGCCACCGCTCTTATTTCAGTGCTGTAATGGCTGTTGTCGGAAGGGTCAAGACCTTGTCGCGGCATTTGCCCAACACTTACAGTTTGAGGTGTCCTGTTCGATCCCTGCGGTCGGCGTGCGGCAGCCATGGGAAGCCTGGCACTGTCGTCGCCAGCAATGAGCTGGGGGACCGCTGGAGGGTAGAAATACAGCACAGCGTCCAGCCCGTGGTGGAGGCGAAGGGGACCGCATCTCGCTGGTGTCTTCGAGTGTTGGACGGACGCCGTAGGTTGGCTACAACTGCAACCGAAAAATTCTTTTTGATAGGGGAGGGTAAAAAGTGAGTAAGAAGAGAGGTATGGCTATTTGTTTATCTGGTTTTAGTTCAACTAGTAGTTGCAATGATTATTTGACTATTATAAAGCGAAGATAGACAGAGAGGAAATGGAGGGTGAAGCATCTAGCACTTCTCGATGACAATGGCGGAAGCTCCACCACCTCCGTTACAGATACCGGCAGCACCGATCTTACCGTTCTCCTGGGTCAACACAGACATCAAGGTGACAATGATTCTGGCACCGGAACAGCCTAATGGGTGGCCGATTGCCACGGCACCACCGTAAACGTTGACCTTGGCGAGGTCCAAGTTGAGCAACTTGGTGTTGGCCAACCCGACGACGGAGAAGGCCTCGTTGAACTCGAAGAAGTCGATGTCGTCGAGGGTGAGCCCTGCGTGCTTGACGGCCTTTGGCATGGCAAGCGATGGTGCAGTGGTGAAGTCCACTGGTGCATGTGCTGCATCACCCCAGCCGAGGATCTTGGCGATTGGCTTGAGTCCCAACTCCTTGACCTTTTTTTCCGACACTAGGACGAGCGCAGCACCACCGTCGTTAAGTGGAGAAGCGTTCGGTGCTGTGACGGTACCGTTCTCCTTCTTGAAGACGGTTCTGGCAGTTCTCAGCTTGGCCTCGTTCAACTTGCCACACTCCTCGTCTATCTCGACGACCACATCGGGCTTGCCTCTGCTACCCTTGATTGTGATGGGAGCGATCTCGTTTTTGAACTTGCCGTCTTCGTGAGCCGTCTGAGCCTTCTTGTACGATCCAACCGCAAAGTTGTCCTGCTCCTCTCTGCTGATGTTGTGGTCGGAAGCACACTTTTCCGCAGCAACACCCATGGCCTTGCCGTCGTATGCGTCGTTGATACCGTCTCTGGAGATACCGTCGACGACAGTGCTGTCACCGAATCTCAATCCATCTCTTGCTGCTGGCAAGTAATATGGGCAATTCGTCATCGACTCAGCACCACCGGCAACAACGATGTCAGCGCATCCGGTCAAGATGGTCTGTGCTCCGAGAATGACAGCTTTCA
This sequence comes from Pichia sp. NRRL YB-4149, assembly GCA_030556025.1. Classification (NCBI taxonomy): domain Eukaryota; kingdom Fungi; phylum Ascomycota; class Pichiomycetes; order Pichiales; family Pichiaceae; genus Pichia; species Pichia sp. NRRL YB-4149. The sequence continues at coordinate 15,696 of JANIWA010000053.1, read as the reverse complement.
TAGCAGATGCACACACCTTGTTGACTGTGGTGGCTGGGGTGTCTTCCCCCAAACCAGCCTTGATGGCAACCTGTCTTGCTGGTGCCTGGCCAACGTTCGCTTGTAGAACGTTACCGAAAAAGATCTCTTCGACGTCCGTTGGCTTTATCTGTGGCACCTTCTCGAGTGCAGCCTTGACAGCATGAGCACCAAGATCAACGTATCCTAGTGAGGACAACGAGCCTTGGAATGAACCGATCGGAGTTCTTGCTCCAGCAACAATGTAGACGTATTCCTTGGACATCTTTTCTTTCAGGCTTCTCTTTTATGCTTCTTCTTGCCGTTGTAAAGCTAGCTCTGTACTCTTTGCCCCTTCCCTGTTTCATCCTCTCCGAATGCTCATCTTCAAAACGCTTTGCGGCAAAGCTTCCTTCTTAAATACCTCCCCCCGATCTGAAAAAAATCGACGAGCCCGAAAAAACGAGGGGTACGCGTCGTATATTGGCGGAACGAGATACGTTATGGAGGGCCATTCGCTCCTATTATTACAATTGTCCCTGAGTACACATGGTAAATGAATAATAAATATATAGAAGGGAGGCTGTTGCCCCCCGATTAAGCCATTATCTCGTCCCCGTCTATGTCCTTGAGCTCTTCCATATACCTGTTCCCTTCCTGCTTCTTTTGGTGCTCTAACAACTGCTCAAAAGTCCAAACAGAGATGCCGCTTTCCTGGTCCTTTATGTCGATAGGCTGGGCAGAGGTACGCAAAAACTTCTTTGCCGATGCAATCGCCATATCTGTAGATAGGTTGGTGTCTGCATCGAGTAAGCCCTGCGCAATCCACTTTGGTAATTGCCCTTTCCTTCGGGAAAATCTACGATCCGCCAAAACCATGACTCCGTAATCATCCTTACCTCTTAAAACTCTTCCTAGGCATTGTGCTGCATGTCTCATCGCATCAAAAGACAAAAAGTCGTTTTCTCTAATCTGGTAATTGTCTCTCAAGAATTCTAATCTGGCTTTCAAAATTCTTGACTCAGTATATTGGAAAGGAATGCCAATCATCAACACGGTTCTACCGTAATGATGATCAAAATCAATCCCTTCCGAAACTTTTCCTCTGGCAACAGACAACAACACTGCACCACGTCCGTTGGAACACGCTTTCCTATATGTCTCCAATGCAAGAGAAGTTTCCTGTGCATCGGGCGTTTCCACCAATATTAACTTATACTTCCAAACCTCGTCCAAAATACCCATCGTTTGCCACTGAGAAATGATACTTTCCATGTAAAGATATGAGGGAAAGAAAACGACTAAACCATCTGGTGTGATTTTTGAGAATTCAATCATTAGTGTACCATAATTTCTGACAACACTTGGATCGTTTCTGATCTCGAATCGGGAGGAAATTGCAACCTGATCAGAACCCTTGGTGACAATCATAGGCAAGAAGGATCGACGGTCCAAAGTCATGCTATATGATTGCTGAATAACTGTGTCAAAGTTCAACATCTTCGGATACATATCTAACGGTGAGATAGTACCTGAGGTTATAATCACGGATGAGAATTTCTCGAAAATAGGTTTGATGGCGATAGACGCATCTAAGCAAGAAAAACGCAACAATGGATTTGGAACAGTGGCATTTTCAGTTTCAAATGGCTCCAAAATAAGTGTAAATCCCGTGTCGTATGTTGCCACGAGTGAGGCAAATGTCGCTATATCCTTCAACGCCATAAATTCTTCAATCTGTGTGATTTCTAGCGTTCTAACCAATAACGACAATCGCTCTGAGCAGAATCTTAAAGGCTTTCTATCTATAAATGTGAGCTGTTTCAAGTGCTGAAGAAAGGAGGTGGGAGTTTCTGCAATGACATGAAGAACCTTCATTCTAGTCTTCAAATATTCAATCAATCTTTTCATAAAGGAAATAAAATGCTCAGCCCTTCTGATACTACCAGGAATAGCCTCATCCAAAACATCGCTTGGTAACAATGGACTTGCTATGAAAGTCTCTTCACCGGGGTTGACTATATCGTTTTCACGTAATCCTTCAACGAGCTTCTCATACTCATCTTGTAGTTTTGAACTATCAATTTTCTTGACCTCTTCCATCCTCTTGCTCAAATTATTGGCACCTTTGGTTGCTTTCTTTAATAAATCGTCCGTAATATCCATCGAAAGAGATTCGATACAGACGTTATCGATGTTGTGCGCCTCATCAAAAATGACTATACTATCTCCTGATAAATCTTTGGAAACTCTTTCTGCAATTTTAGGATCAATCAAATAATGGTACGAATATATCACAATGTTACACAATGGCATCATACGTCTGATTGTAAAGTATGGACAAGTTCCTTCAGCTGTACAATATTTTAGTAGTTGTTCAAAAGAGTAAACTCCAGGAGGGATCAAATTTGTAGGATCCTTTTCGTATAGTTTTTCATGGAAAGAACATAAGTCTTCTATATCTCCCTCTCCATTCTCTATCTTCTGCTTGAGTTCACCGTTGGTCATTCTTCTACATTTTTCATCCACGACAATACCTGTTCTTTCTTTTCCAACGACGGGATGAAGGCATAAATTCTTTCTACTTGTTAGACCTAGTCCTCTGAAGTCTTCAACATATCCTAAATGCTTTGATCGAAAATCCATCAGTTTGTGTAATTCAATTAAAGCCTTTTCAATCTCTGACATAGTACGTGAGCAATAGATAATTTTTCGGTGTTCTGGATAATGCATCTGATACGCCACCGTGACAGATAATAACGAAACAGTCTTACCTGTTCCAGAGGGCATTTCCAATATGCAATTTCCTCCAACATCTAATGATCTTTTTATATCACACATATAGGAGTATTGCTCCGGATATATACGGGGATATGGGAAAATAACAGGTAGATCATCAATAAAAAATCTGTAAAATAGGTTTTAATTTTTGTCATTTAACGAAACAAAGTTAGTAAGCGTGGCTTTGAGAAGGAAATAAAGTGAACAGTTTGAAAGAACACATACTTCATTTTCTTTGAGAGGGTCTGCTGTCCTTGATTCACCTGCTTATAACAATCTAGAGTAGCAAAAGTCTACATGAGTAGAAGGGCTAAAAACTTGTAAAGTTCATCTTCAACAACTCCCTCGCCTCTTTCATTACAGATCTTGATCGCTATGCGAATCAAAATTTTTGAAAAATTGATATTACATACTTTAACTTTATCTAGGAAGTAGCTAATATAACTAAAGTACACAGTCAGGTGATGAGAAATTATTCACTTTTCACCTCTAAACCCTCTATTTCGACCTGTTTATCTGCTTCAAGATATGCGTCACAGACGCACCATATGTACACGTTTTGTTTTCCAGCCTCTGGAATAGTAAAATTCATTTTAATTTTTTGATTTTCCTTGCTTATAGCCATCTTCTTGATAGAGTATAATTCATTATTGGTTTTGTTTCCAATAACTATCCACCAGCTCTCATACCTCTTTGCTGGGTATGTGAATGAGGCAACAGAAAGATCTTCAACTTCTTCGTCTCGACTGATTTCTATTTCAATTTCTTTCTCTTCCCCAGCAATCACATCACCGTCTAAATTATACGTGATTTCCAAATTTGGGTACTTATTGACAAAATCTGCAACATCTGAAATCTCTTTTTCAGAAAGGCCCTCCAAGATCTCTTCTCTGATATCATCATCGAGTTCCATGATATCATACACCGAGTTGACTTTCTGTTTTTTGCATCTTGCAATAATCTCGTCACTAAAACAGGAAATTTGCTTCAGTCCATTGTCATTATTCCACAAACCTTGACTGATCATCTGGCATAGATCCATTGCGAACATAGCATTCAAATAACCTTTACTTGAAAGAACATCAACACAGGCATACAATACCTTCATAGCTTTTGGTAAAATTAGATTTAGATCAGCCAAATGGTCTGGTTTTAGTTGAATGCGTGAAAAGTGTGCTTGTAGTAAAACAAAAATCTTCAGAGAGGTCGACTCAAAATCTTCCTCAAAAGACCACTTTAGAGGAACACTATTGTACAATTTAAAAAGCAAAGTCTTCTCATCCTCTCGAAGAGGTAAGTCTTCGTACTCACCTGCTAAACAGATGACTTCTAAAACTGTTTTCAATCTTGCCTTTTCGTTTAGCTGACCTAATAACTCCATTGTAGAATATGTCACGCCATAATAGTTTGCAATAAGACATCCGTTTAAAGGAAGAATCTCATCTTTTTCAGCATCACCGAAGTTTTCACCCTCTTCTTCAGCATTATTTTCAGAAACGTCATTATCAATAACCAGATCAATTAATCCGGATGACTGAAGCTCACTCAATGTCTTCTCAATTAATTCCGAAAGAAACTCCGATAGCCCATCTTCCGAAGTATCTTTCAGCTGGTAAAAGGAAGGATTCAGTTGCAATCTCCGATAGAACAAAGAATAGGTGATCCAGTCGACCGCGTACTGTCTATTTTTTATCAAACCGATATCACCAATCAAGGCGTCATGAATATAATTGTTCAGATGACTTTCAAGTGGTAGCGGCAATGCAACAAACCTTTTGTAATAACTCAGCTTCGAGGAGTTCGAGTATAGTAAAACTTTAGAGGTTGTAATTTCGTTAATTTTGGCAAGACTAACTGCCTCCAAAATGTCATCAATACTATAGTCCACATACGTATGTTCTCTTCCATCATATTCTTTAGTGCCCAAAATTATAACCTTATTTGCGTTAGGACACCAATGTGACGAATCCTTAGTAGCAAGCAAACATTTAAGAGCTCCAACTTCAAATAAACTCAAAACAACTTTTTGGTCAACAGCTTCCATGAATTCATGACAGTAACCAATCCCAAATTTTAAAGCAGCTTTCAAGGCCTTATCACGGACGTTGGCTAGTAGAGTATCAATGGAAGCTTCATCTGTCCGAAGCCAACTGTCACCATCAAGCTGCAATTTCTGAATGTAAGCTTTTGAAACCTCTATGAGATTTTTTCTCTCTGGCACAAAAACCAAGCATGTTTCTTCACCGACACGATGGTTCATGTTGCTGATAGCTTTAAAACTTGGATTGATTAGGCATTTAAGTAACGATGGAGTATGTGCAATGTCAACATAGTCAAACTTAATCTCGAGCGGATAAATTCTTTCTCTTGGGTCGAAGACAAAAGTATTTTGTTTTGGAATATCAATCCAATCAGCAAAATCTCTGTAACTAGCGATCGATGAAGAAAGAATCACAAACCGTATCGGCCTATCAAAATTTGTTGCAATGTATCTGAATCTACTGAGTATACTCTCATATAAAGTACCTTCACGACCTGATCCAATTGTATGACAATCATCAGCTATGATTAGCTCAATAGTTTGAATACTTTTTCTTTGTTGCCAGCGTCTCGATACTGCCTCTAGCTGCACCGGAGTACATATAACTAAATGTGATTGGGATAGAATCTGAAGATCCATATTTAGGTCTCCATTGAGTTTATTGATGACTTTTCCGCTCGCAAGTTTTGAAAGCTTTTTCTTCCATTTCCTCAAAAATGAATTTGCAAAGCTTTGAGTAGGTGTTATATATATTGCTCTTCCACCATTTTCTTTCCAATGTCCGAGAATAGATAGAATCGCTGTTGTTGTTTTACCATTTCCTTTCGAAGCAGAAAATAAAACGTTATCTTGGCCATTATAAATAGCATCGAAAACTTGAGATTGGAACTTGTTGAAAAATTCAAATGAGAAAACAGATGCAAATTCTTTGATACCAAGTTCAGTGATTGGAACCAAAGCAGAGTTAACCAAAGGTGTTGCGGCAGGAAATTTCTGCGGAATGATTAGGCTGGTTAAAATAACGGGTATTCTCGTCTCGCAAAAAAGCCATCGATCACTTATTAGAGACACAAAATAATTTGGTTGTTCGATCTCAAAAATTGGAACAGTGAAACTCAGTGAGTGGATTTCATTAATACGATCTTTATGAACGATAAACCTATCGACATACAAGAGTTTTTCTCCATCACAGTCCTCAAGAAAAAGGGTGAAAGATTCCATAAATCCATGTAAAGAAACGTCCCATTTCCAATGAGGGGTAACATCAAGAGTGATTTGCAACAAACTAGGGGTGATAGGTTGCAGAGTATAGTCGATATCGAGTTGAGGAAATTTCCTCACCAGCTCGGGCGCCAAGTTCCCAAATCTTTCAGCCTTTAAAGATTTGATTATTGTGGAGGGGTCTGTCAACGCAAGATAATATTTCCAGGGTGTAAGGGATTTTTCTGCTACATTGATTAGTTCATGCGGAACATTAGGATATTGTCTCAAAGGGGAACCTGTCAACCATAATTTTTTCTCTATCATCTTGCAAACATTCAGTAATGTTCTGGAAAGTTTTGCCCAACCCTTCGTCAACGCCAAGTCAAACAAAGCACGAAATAGTCTCCCTGCCGACTGTGATACAAATATCATATCTGCCATCAAAGCAAAACCATCAAGATTTAATCCTGAAATATAGGCCTGTAATAAAACATTAATTTTCGATAATGGATCTTCCACGTCTTCGTTGATAGGAATTGGTGCTTTTTCCACCAATTTTTGCAGCTCAGCTTTTTCCTCCCTCCTGACAGGTACATATTTGAACTCTTCAGCGTTTGCAAAAAGCCTGAATAATTCGATTTCAGAGAAATGCGGTTTGAGTTTTTTTTCAAAGTTCTTCATATTTCTGTAACTAATATAGTAGTATGAAGCTATCTTACCCAATGTGGTCGGTACAACTAAATCCTTGGTAAAATTATACTTAACCAAACCATTCTTAGCAAGAATCACAAGTGTCGAGTATCCTAGGTCTCTTCTTCTTTCCTGCAGCTCTGGATCGTTGTCGTATAGTGGACCAACGTAATAAATCTCTCTAGAGTGAAGCATACGCACGTATAGATAAGTATATCCCATCCAAGAAATACAGTCTTTCAAAGACCTAATTGATCCTGCAACAACTTCGGCGTTTATACTATCCGCAAGTTTGGAGTACATCTGGGACTCAATTGGAAGTTGTTGGTTCAAAATGGCAAGATAATATTTTATTTGATCTTGAGATGTGATTATGATACCATCACCGTGGGTATCATAACGCGGCCTACCAGCTCTACCAAGCATTTGAAGAATATCTTGAGGTGATAGGTCAACCCATGTGCCCTTCTCGGGGGAATAAACACTTGTACCTTTTATTATAACTGTGTGAGCTGGTAAATTGACACCCCAAGCCAACGTAGCGGTGGATACTAAAACTTTAATATGGCCCTCAGCAAACAAATCTTCAGCTGTTTGTCTATCATCCCTGTTCATACCCGCATGATGAATGCCAATCCCCATCGGTAAAACATATTTGAGGCCTTTATTCGAGGAGTTTTCTGCTTCCGTTTTGAGAATCTCCCTTACACCACTTGAAAATTTCATTGAGCTAGATAGCTTTTCTTCTTCTAAGAGTTTGTTTGCTAACCATTTTGCAGTTTTTGCAGTCTCCTTTCTTGAATGAACAAAAATGATGACTTGGTTGTTTTCTGATAAATTATCTATCATTTTCTCGTAACAAATATCATTCATAGCTTCATATTTCTTGAACGCCTTTTTTTCCGTGATACCAATAAATTGTTGAGCAAGGGGACATGGTCTGTAAGATGCATCAAAATAAAACAAGCCATGTTTTTCAACCCTGAGAAACTGTGCGACATCTTTATAGTTTGGTAGCGTTGCAGATAAACCCACAAACCTGACTTTGTTTTCAACATTATCATCCATATTTTTCATAGTTCTAGAAACAATACTTTCTAGAACAGGACCTCTCTCATCATGAAGCAAGTGTATCTCATCAATAATTATTAAGCGAACAAGGTTTATGTAAGAAGCATCATTGTTTTTTCTGGTGATGACATCCCACTTTTCAGGAGTCGTAACTAGAATTTGGGTCGACTCAATCTGGTGTTTTGTTAAATTCGAATCTCCCGTTAGCTCATTAACTTTAATGCCAAGACAGGACAATCTTCGATCGAACTCTCTGACTTGCTCCTGAACTAAGGCTTTCAAAGGTGCTATGTACACGATTTTAAATTTATTAAGCTGGAACTTCCCATTTGTATTTCTAAAGTTGGACAGCGTTCTCAATACAGCTAGCATAGCAACGTTTGTCTTACCTGCACCTGTAGGTGCACACATCAAAATATTGCAATCATCATTAAAAGCACTTGGGTATACTTTAGATTGTATCTGATTTAAGGTAGACATTTCGCCTGAGGGAAAGACAGCCCTGGCCCACTCCGGCAATTCTGAAATTGAAACAATAACCTCATCCGATAATTGCTTTGCTTTTTCTGGTGCTGGTATGTGGATTTCCTCCCAACTTTTTCTAGTTCTTTTGAATGAGCCTTTTGGAAGTTCAAACTTGGATACTGTCATCAATTTCGAACCTTGAGTAAACACTAAACTATTTATATCAATGTTTCTCGGATGCTTCGACATGGGTATGGAAAGAATCTTCCCTGATTCGACAACTTTCTGCCTTTTATGAGAGTCTTCTGACTCGTTTGAGACTAGGAACCGTTTTCCTGTGTTTAATGGACTTAATGACTCCAAGAGTGCCGTTAATTTACGCTTTTCGTTCTCGTCATCTTCCTTTGATAGTTTCAACGCATAGTATACCTTCTTATAGTTTTGTAATAGAATGTGAACAAACTCGTTAACTTCAAAATCTTGAATTGAGGTAATCTCACGTTCAAAAAGTCTTAAATCTGACTTTCCCTCGATGACCAGTTCCAATTGCTCATATATTAGGTTAGCAATATCTGCATACTTGTAGGAATCTATTTGAGACTGATATTTGGAAAGCTGCCTATTCAACCAGTATTTGTCGATCAACTTGTAATCTATCTGCTCATCACTGTTTTTCTTCTCTATTAATCTGACTATGGCATCTGGGTCGTCAATGTCTTGGTTTAAAAGATCTTGATCTTCTTCGTTTTGTTCAGATTCATTGTCGATGTTATCTATACTCCCTTCATCACTGTCATCATCATCACTGTCATCGTCTTCCGAGTCTATCACCAATCCTAAACCATCGTCACTTTCATCACCGTTACTTTCAGAGTTTACTTTATAGTCTGATATGCTATTGACCAAGGAATATAGTTTCATGAACTCATCGTCTGAAAATTCCTGTTTGAAAACATCTCTCACCTGTTTCAACTTGACTAAAGAATTTGGCTCGTCAGATTTCAAAGTCTCGATTACTATATCCGCTAATGAGTTCACCACATCCTCTGGCAAGTCATTGTCAAGCCTTCTGCTGCACCACTCAATAATCTGATTGTAAATTGATACATTAGACTCTGTCGTTGGAATATAATTCAACGTGTCTATTATATCAGTGTCTAATAAAGACGAGGTTTTTTTTGCGAGCTGCTTGTGGCGTCGCCTCTCTTTAGCCGTATTTTTGCTGCTAGTTAAAGAACTTTCAATACTTTTGACAATCTCTTCCTGTTCCTCTTCATCTCTTTCTTCACCGCCACGTCTTATGTTCGATCCAAAGTCTCTTGCAGTGATTCTTCCCTTTATCGAATGCGGATTTGTGTCCACTGAGTCGGCAAATGATCCGGCATCTAAAAGTCTCTTATCAGTTCGGAGCACTTTGTTCGAAATCTCCTCATACTTGTACTTCTGTATATCGTCTGTCATTCTCAAACCTGTTGATTACTAGGATTGTAAAATGTTGAAGTTCCAAGAGATTAAAAACAGAGGAGAAAGAATGGCAAATGGCTCCCTTGACTCACTGTTTATTGTCTCTGATTCATCTTGCCAGAACTCATTTCAGAAAATAGACATGAAAATAAATCTACAAAAATTGAAAAAAAAAAGAAAGTAGTGTGGGGTGCACAGGTGTAACTTACGTAATTTATTTTTGGGCTGCTTACGTACTCCGCATCCCACTCCTCCGCTCCCAGGCAGACAGTGTTCCGAAATTAACCTCCCACGCTCCAAGGAGTGCAATGCACTATACTACAGCCTGACTACATGAACCTGGTGATTGATATACACCCTCCCTGGCCGGCACTCTTCTGGTTGCGCCAGAATTGTGCGTTCCCATCCTTGTGCACACTCCTAATTGCTGACGTTTGACTAACACATAACATATAGAGACGCAATGCTACGTTTACTACCAAAGAGGGCTGCAACGGTTAAGGTGTTCCCTAATCTCGTGAGATCGTTGGCAACCGAAGCTTCCACGGAACAGGCGAAGAACTTGGATGATGTCGTTGATATCACCTTGCCGGAATTCTCCTTCGAAGGTTACAAATTGGACCCTCCATCATTAGACTACCAAACAGAAAAGGGTACTCTTCTACAGATGTACAAAGACATGATTGTCATCAGAAGAATGGAAATGGCAGCTGATGCCTTGTACAAAGCCAAGAAAATTAGAGGTTTCTGTCATTTGTCCGTCGGACAGGAGGCAATCGCTGTCGGTATTGAAAACGCCATCACCAAACAAGACGATATCATCACATCTTACAGATGTCACGGTTTCACCTACATGAGAGGTAGCTCCGTTCAGGAAGTGCTTGCAGAATTGATGGGTAGAAGAGCTGGTGTTTCCCGCGGTAAGGGTGGTTCGATGCACATGTACACCCATGGTTTTTACGGTGGTAACGGTATTGTGGGTGCTCAGGTTCCATTAGGTACTGGTTTGGCTTTTGCACATCAATACAGGGAAAACAAGAATTGTACATGGACTTTGTACGGTGATGGTGCTGCTAACCAGGGTCAAGTTTTCGAGTCATTCAACATTGCCAAACTATGGAACTTGCCATGTATTTACGCTTGTGAGAACAACAAGTACGGTATGGGTACTTCTGCTGCTAGATCTTCTGCGCTGACCGAATACTACAAGAGAGGTCAATACATCCCAGGTTTAAAGGTCAATGGTATGGACATCCTTGCCGTCTACCAAGCAGCGAAATTTGCCAAGGATTGGGTTGAAGGCTCTAATGGTCCTTTGGTTATCGAATTCGAAACTTACAGATACGGTGGCCACTCCATGTCCGACCCAGGTACCACTTACAGAACCAGAGAAGAAGTCCAGAATATGAGATCCAGAAATGACCCAATTGCAGGTTTGAAGGCACACTTACTGGACTTCCAGATTGCCACCGAGGATGAAATCAAGGCTTTTGACAAGTCTGCCAGAAAGTACGTTGATGAGCAAGTAAAACTTGCCGATGCTGCTCCACCTCCAGAGGCTAAGATGGACATTTTATTTGAAGATGTTTACGTTCCAGGTTCCGAAATCCCAATTCTCAGAGGCAGAATTAGAGACGATTCGTGGTCTTTTGAAAAGGGTGGCTTCGCATACAAATAAGCCAGTATATAATTAAATAATGAATAAACTACAATGTAAATTGCTTACCTCTTATCAAAGAAACAAAAGTCCTAATATGTTAATGTCGTATTATTACAACAAAAGATGAAATTGGAGTAATGAAATAAGTTAACAACTTGAGCGATAAAAGTAAACCGTGGTTATAAAAAAAAAAGCAAACAGTAAGGCTTTCGTACTAAAAGATAATAAAACACATGGGAAAATAAAACACAAAACAAACTCAGACTAGATGATGATTATCAACAAGTGCGAACGATCAAGAAGAAACAACCATGTAGTTTGGATCATCTTTGTTTAACTTGTACTCGTTGCTGCTTACTGTTTCCAGGGTGGAAACTTCAACGTAGTTGGAGGTGTCAGCAGCTGGATCAGTGTTAGCTGTTGTAGGTGCAGTTTCTTCAGATGCCCCAATCTTTTCTGTGAAGACAGGATTAACAGTAGTAGGAGCTAGATCTGAATCGTCATCTTCATCAGAACTATCTTGATCAGCACCAGCGGAAGCAACCTTTTCAGGAGATTCATCGGTTGGCTTGATTTCGACAGCCTTGGCTTCTGAAACCTCCGCGGTCTCAGAAAGACCTGATGGCGCAATGCTTATGGCGGAAGCTGGTGTAGTTGGAACAGGGGCGACAAAGGAAGAGGATTCCACAGTTGGAGTCGCAGGAACGGCAGGAGAGGAGGTTGAAGCTGCAGTCGCCTTAGTTGCAGTAGACTTGGCTAATTTAGGATTGCTCGCCTTTGGTGTCACCGTCTTGGGACCGTCGGTCTTGATGGAGTTTGACCTTGACTTTGGCTTCGAGGAAGATTTCTTTAGCTTCAGCTTTGAAGTCAGAGAGTTAGATCTTGATCTGGACAAGGAGTTAGATCTTGATCCTGCATCTGTTGCAGTGGCTGGTGGAGTGTCCTTTACTTTGATTTGCTGAGATAATGGAATGTTGATTTTCTCAATTTCGGCAGGAGTCATATGAGCAATAGCTTCATCAACCATTGATCTTCTTCTGGTTGCAGTGGAAATTTTTGAATCATCAGCAGCCTTTATCTCGACAGGAATAGGCACATTCTCGTCGACACCGACAATAGGAGATTCCTTTCCGACATCAGCAATAGAGACCTCTGCTGGTGTAGTAGCCTTTTCGGTGATGGTCACGTTATCGTTCAAAGGATCTTCAGCTGCTAGCTTTGGAGCATCCTTCTCAATAACGGGGGTAACAGACTTCTCCAGCTTTGAAGCAATAGGTGCTTCGACTTCCTCCTCCTCGTGGATGGTGGAAGGCAAGTCATCATCCTTCTTATCAGTGAACTCACCTACATAGAAAGGATTGTTTGAGCCCAGGGAGACATCCGTCTTGCCAACATCGGATTTGGCAAGTTCATCTTGGTAAGATGGAGGTTCAGTGGTTGTAGAGTCAGAGAGAGGATTACCAAGACTTCCGGCAACATTGGAAGCAGCAGCAGCAGTGCCGGAAACAGCAGAACCCGCAACAGCGGTACCAGTAGCAGCAGCACCAATCACGGCAGCGCCGACACCGGCTAAGATACCAGCTCCAGTTGAAGTTCCCTCAGTAGCTTTGGACTTAGTCTCGGTTTCCTTCTGGGCCTTCAGAGCTGCAGTAGCAGCAGCGGCCTCAGCCTTCTTTTGCTCTTCCAGATGTTTCTGCAGCTTGATTTTTTCCTCATTCAGCTCCTTCAGCTTTTTCATTCTTGCGACTTCTTCAGCGACTCTTGTAGCTTCTTCTTCTTCCTCCTTCTTCTTCCTTTCAGCGAGAATCTTGGCTTCTTCTTTTTCTTTGGCGATCTTGGCTTCCTTTTCTTCCTTTTCCTTCTGAAGTCTTGCCTCTTCCTCTTCCTTTTCCTTCTGCAATCTTGCCTCTTCTTCCTCCTTCTCTTGCTTTAGTCTTGCCTCTTCTTCAAGTTTCTCTTGCTCGACTCTCTTTCTCTCTTCTTCGGCAGCAATTCTTATCTGTTCTTGTTTCTTGGCTTCTTCGATTCTAACCTGGGTCAGATGATCTTCCCAATCGCCTGCAGCCTTAGTGGCATCTGCTCTCTTGGAGGTCAGAATATCCTTGGCAGTAGTCGTGAGATGGTCAATCTTAGTGGAGTGTGCAGCGAGCCTGTCGTTGAGTAAGCCAACATGGCTAGACAAGACTGCAACATTAGCAGCAGCCTGGGTATGCTTTGCATCGATGATGCCGAAAGATCTGTCAGCAACTTTTCTTCTCTTGATGGAAGAACGAATAGCTTCCTTCTTTTCGTGCTTGGCGGCAATCAGGGCTTCAACTCTTTTGATCTTCTCCTCAAGTTCTGCCTTCTTGGCATCGAGTTCAGATTGTAGCTCGACTTGCTTTGACTGTAAGGCAGTACCATCGGTTTGGAACTTCTCCGCCAACTCGGTTTCTTCAATCTGCTTGGCCTTAGAGTCTTCCAACTCCTTGGTCTTGTCTTCCTTTAATTTATCAGCAGTTGCAATCAAAGTCTCCTTGTCAGTGACGTGCTTAGTGGAAGCGTCCTCTTCAGCCTTTTCGGCATCCGCTTGGTCCTTGACGATACCGTCCTTCTGGTCCTGGATGTGCTTTTCGGTATCAGACTTCGACTTGGCAGCCTTATCTTCGAGCTCCTTGACCTTCTTCTCGTGCTCAGCCTTGACGGACTTGGTCTTGCCGTCGACGGAAGCCTTGTAGCTGGCCAATTCCTTGGCGACGATACCTTCGTCGTTCAATCTGATGCCTTCTTCGACTTTAGCTGCTGCGGCCGCGTCACGAGCATTGTTTTCGGCAACTCTTTCATCGATCTGCTTCATTAAGGGCTCCAATTTCTTTCTTGCCAACTGGTAGATCTCCTCTTCAGTCAAGACCAAGCCAGCACCCAAGTTAACACGACGGTCCAAGTTCTCGATTCTGTTCTTGTTCATGATCTGGGAGGTGATATTGAAGTTCTCCTTGTATCTTCGCAACATCTTTGGGTGAGTTTTAATCAACTCTGGGATCTCTTGGACGGCAGGAAGAGGCTTCTTCTCCTTCACTGGCTCCTGCGCAACTTCCTCGGTGGCTTTACCCTCGACTGGTTCTTCATCCTCCTCGGCAGTGGCCCCAGCAGCTTGGTCTAAAGGCTCTTCGGATACGTCAATTGGAGCCTCATCCTCATCTTCTGCTTCTCCTACTTCCTCGGTAGCAATAGGCTCTTCTTCCTCTTCTTCTTCTACCTCCTTGGCGGCCTCTGGAGCCTCAGCTTCACCCTCGGCGGCTGCAACCGTTTCCTTTTGTTGCTCTGCCGGCTTGACAGGGGTGCTGCCTGCGGTGATGTAGGAGGAATAGTTTGCCTGGTTCTTGGTTTTGACCTTTGGCCCGGCTGCCCCGGAAACTCTGAAGGGAGAGACCCATTTCGACTGGCTCGAGACCTCCGTGACGGTCTTGTGCAATTGCGTTCTATTGTGGGTTACTGCAGCGGCAGTAGTGGGTTCCGACGACGACATTGCAGTATGTGCGTGCTTGTTTACTCGCAAGAGAGTCCAATTGTCTACAGAGGACCTGGAGGAGGAAGCGTTCAGCAGAAGTAGACGCCAGTAGCCAGATAAGACGGTGTGTCCGTGTGGGCCAGAGATGGCACAGCGGCAGGCTCTGGCGATTGATTGGGGCGGTGCACACTGCTGGCTGAGCATTTCTTCTCTCTGCCCCGCCAGCAGCAGAAAGCGAGGCCGATTAGGGAACCCGCGGTTGCCCAATCGGGCAAAAGAGCAATGCGGGTCGAAAAAAAAGGACAACAGGGCCAGAGCCATGACTATGGAGCTGTCGTAGTGCGACAGTTGGTGTGTCACACTGTGCAACAAATTATTCTGTCACAGATGGCGTGCTCTCACGTGCACGGCCCCGTAAACGCCCCTTTCTTCCTTTCTTTTTTTCTTCGATGTGCTTCTTCCGCGTTCCACGGATTCTCCGGGGTCGCGACGCGGTGTCGCCGGGCGGTGATTCGCGCCTGCAGGCGGCATGCTCGTGGTTCCCGTTCCGCTGTGCTGTAATTGATCTGACTCCGGCTCCTGGCACGGCGCTAGCAAACAGTCGCTACGAGGTATGCACTCGTGCAGAAGGATGATTCACGTCTCAACGGAGACACCCGGTGAGTCATGCCGGGAGGGGGGACAGGGCCGGGGCAGGAGAGGGTTTTGGCGAGGGGCCATTTTTTACTTTTGGAATGATAGTATTAGTAACAGGAGATAATTTATTAATCTTATTTTTAGGATGAGAATTAATAGGGGTAGCATCATATTTATTAATATCATTTTGATTTACAC
>JANIWA010000052.1:0-66757 GCA_030556025.1 Pichia sp. NRRL YB-4149 | reverse complement strand
TACGTTTACATTCAACTTTTTTTTTTCTCTCACTTCTTGTCATTATTGTATTATATAACATAAAAGAGTAAAATAGGTGTGAGGATTAGAAGGAGCAGGGGAGTTAGAGCTTTCAAGACACCGCCAGCTATTTATAAGGTGAAGGGTCGAAATAATCTGAAACAAGCAGCAAACGCCCCGCGCATCTACGAGCGAGGGGTATCGAGAATCTGGAAAACCTTGGGCGAGATAAGATCTTCCTTCTTCTTTCTTCTTTTGTTTGAAGCCCAATTTTTGATTTGGCTTTCTCGAAGATGGGTTTTCGACATTAGATATGATATGTCGTCCTTACTTAGGTAGGGACTATCGATGTTGTCGGCATACCTAATATATGTTATCTGTTAGTAATCAATGACAATTGTAAAAGAAAGGAGGGAACACAACCTACCACTCATTTAAAATTACCACTGTTTCCTTTGGTAATCTCTTTCCGTGTTTGTCTGAACTAGGAGCGGGGTGTTGATTAGAACTAGGAGCGAGGGTTGTTTTGAGATTGTATCTTAAATTGAGAATCTTACTTATTGATTCTGAAATCTGATTAATCATAGAGAGTATCAAGCTACTTTGTTCATCAATAGAGTTTTCCTCTAAAATTTCTTTTATTTTCTATTATTGGATGAATGTTAGTACTATAGAACTAGGTGCGCTAAAAGATGACGTGAAACATACGATCATATCATTAATGAGCCCATCGGCATAAAACTCTCGGTCAACAGGTGTCTGTGAGAGTGTCTTTAAAATATCCTTCAGATGTATATAAATATCCGTCAATCTGCTTAAAGGTTAGTACACTTTCCTTGTAATGAAGAAGTAATCAACAACTAGTACGTACTCCTCTTGGTGCATTGGCATTTGTTAATTAGAAGTAGGTAATAGAAAGAAGAACTAGGAGGATGAAACTTGAAACATTCCGCAGGGGAAATTTATATATCAGTTATCTGTAATTTATAAAATATAGAACTAGGAGGGGCGAGTGGATAGGCGAGTGGATATATTATGGGTTAGGATCCCCACACCTCATCGATTGACCATTCTTTTTTGATGAATGGTTAAGCAGTGCTAGCCCATCTGATACGAGTATATAGCCCCCTCTACAATATATACCTCAACTATCCACTATATATCTATCCCACTTCCTTTCAATCGCAACCACCTATTAGTGCTTTCCTGACGGTAAGAGATGTAGGACCCCAATGTTGAGAAGTATGAAGGCCTCAAAAATCATTGGCTCCCTGACATGCTGTCAACCGCAACCCTCAATTCTAATCGCACTTCACTGAATTAATTTTCGCGAAGGCTCAGGTTCGAAAGCTTGCAACCCCAATCCTTTGTATTTTTTATTGCTCACAACGAGAAATATCGCGCACAACTACAGTCTCGAGTTCGAGTCCCAGCAATTCAAGTAACTTTTAGTAGATTCGCGCGAGACTGAGTTTTTTGGTATGAGGCGCGGCAAGCATATTTTTTTCGGCGGCGTGCCTTTCTGTGAGGATTGTCCGCTGTCTTCTGACGAATAAATCAGGAGCATCATTTACTTATGTAAGTAAGAGCGACTTTCTTACGAACTTATGACATTGTGTATCTGTACAGTTTTTCTTCTCCTGATAGTTGAATATATTCGAGAATTAATCATCAGGAGTAAAAAGATATTTAATCTTGGCTAAGGGTTTAACTATTGGTTTGGTCGCTCGGTGAATAAGTAACCGGGTGTTATTTGTATTGGCTGCTTACCTCGCTCTCATTATTTTTAGCACTGCATTTATTAATGGAGAAATACGTGAAGAAATATACGTATAACCACCACCTCCTGGCTTTCCAGTCACTGGTTAGAAAGCAGATTAGTTGAATAAGAGCATATATATGTTTCAAAATGAGACTTTTTTTGATCGGATAATCAGAGTTAAAAGGCTGTTAGAAATTCTGGTATTTTCAGCCAATGACGGTTGGTTTGCTTTCGTAAAAGAGTAACAACATTATTGAATTGATTGCTCTCTAAGTCGATAAGTTGCTACAACTCTCCAATGTATAATCGTCCATTCAATCTGCGAAAGTGTCTTTCATTTCGAAATAAAAGATCTGGGTTCGGTATCCCGGTTTTTCAATACCTGGGCTCATGCATCTAAGTCATTATTACCCGTTTTTTCATTGACTTCAATGTATCTGATTGCAACTTAGTCCTCAAACCTTCTGCTGTTTGTGCGTCCGGGTTTTTAGAGGCAACCTATTGCCGATGTTGACACCTCCTTCCAACACATCATGGTGAGCAAGTTGCTGATTACTGCCAATATAGCGAAACCAAACTCAGCTTAAGTAACATTTCCTTACCACATCAAAGGCACACCAAATTTTTGCCAAGAAATCACTTCAATCTTGCTGATTACTATGATTAGGATCGGGCTGGTGATAATCAATTACTAGTAAGATGTTCGTGACGGTATACGCTGCTATCATCTAAAAATCCCTTTGAGTAGCATATCGTTGTTGTATCTTCTACTGGAGTGAAATCCATGGCTCTTGGAGATAGAATAAAGGAGATGTTATGATTCTCTCGATTTCTGAGATAAATTGGTTCGAACGATTTTCTGGTTATTTGTAGATGATGAGGAACGTCAGCTCCATGGGGAATAGAGATTGGAACAATACGGCATTGAGAATGAAAATAAAGCTGTTGAAAGACCAACGGAGTCATAATAAACTAAAATGCAAGTTTAATTGGACTGGCGGAGTCTATTAAAACGGAAAGAAGACATCCGTAAAAATGTTTGTAGTAATTCTACCAATCAAAGCTAGTCTTCATATTGTGATTATGGTAAAAATACAGAAACCCTCTCTAATCAATATTCTAGGTTTAACTCTTCAATTCCGGACTTAAACATTCACCTCAGAATGATTAGACTTTTAACGGTCTTATGAATAGAAAAAAAAGAACGTAGATTTCATATTTAACGAATGGTGGATACCGAAAAATAAAGCATTTATCATACAATTAATCAGTTAGCTACTTTGCATTACTCACTATTTGAATAAAAGCCTTGGCTTTGGGATGACGCTTAATACTATTTATAATACTACTAATCAAAATTTTAAATTTTCAATAGAGTCAATTGCAACTGGATGTTGAAATGGCTGAATAACTAAAATTCTATCCAGCAAGAATAGAGAAAGTTCTCCAAGACTTAATCACCTCTGTTGATTTCCGAAACAAGTGTCAGAAAGGGTGCTTGTGGAGTTGAAAACAAAGACAAGTAGCTTCGAAGTACACTGCTCTTCTCAAAGGGGATGCTCATGGCCAAGGAATAGTACAATGAACTTCTTGAAAACTTCCAGGTGTAAATCTGGGTGCCCTATGGATGAGTTTAACACTTATATAGAATTATTTGTATGAAAGAGTGGGGATTCAACTCAAGCTGTGAACGAGTCATGCTTAGTTCAGCTACTCCGCTGACGCCTCTAATAAGACTAATGGTGACGCTAGATTTAATGTCAAGTGTAATGCCAGTTTGCTAGTTGGAGCTACTCTCGAAGACACAAAAACAGTCCAAATTGTTACATCAGAGATTTCTAGTGAAAGCAGCTTTTCAGCATTTGGCATTGGTGGTGGACAAAAAATCGCGGTTCCAAAATATGAAATTCGGAATTCCTATATACAACAAAGTTTTAGAGAAAAGAAATATTAGATTTTTACATTTACTAACACGCTACCACTCTTGAACCTTCGTGAATCATCATATATTTGTTCTGACGTCTAACCAAATTATTATTATTTCTACAGTTGTTTCTTTTCTACATGAAAAGTAGTATAGGTCCGTGGTAGTTACAATTCAATTGTGTCTTCACCATTATCGTGCTCTGTGGGCGATGCTTGATAATTCGAGTCTGAGTTTCACTACCCACTCTATAATCATTTTAAAAATACCCTTGAAAATGCCTGGCGCAGATTTTTTTTCTAATCAACTTTTTTTCCTCCTTTACTTCACCTATTAATCATCAGAACGCAAAAACTCTGAGCTGTGAAATTTGGTTAACAGCCCAGGTATTTTCGACAGTAGGACGCTTTTGAAGAGCTTGTTTGTTCAAAGTTATAGTTTGCAAAAGTTTCAAAAATGGCCAAAATGGAATCAGAGTTTTCGCAAATTCAAGATTTTTTGAATTTGAGGTTAATTCAGGGAAACATGTCGTACTGTTCTTCTATTTATATCATTTTCAGGCCTTTTTGCCTTGTGCACAAGCTTTCTTGGGTTTGTAACGCCAAAGCTTACAATATTTCTCTCTTTTGCCTTAATTTAAGAAAACGCAGGCTTATTTTTTGAACTCAAATTGATGCATCAACCGTATGTCGGTTTGTAGCTTACCACTCAGCTTTCCTGGCACTTTTACACCATGCAGCATTGAGTGAAATGTGGAAAATTTTATAACCGCATAGTTTTATAGTGCAAAGATGTGAAGATATTGTACTTGATCGTTCTGCTTCTCCGATTGCCTGACAAACTTCTTTCTGTTAAGAGGCAACAAGCTCATCAACCTTTTTTCATCCCTTTTATATTTAACTACAAGAAGACGATTTCAATTTTCTAAAATTGCATGGAAAAGTTCTTCCAGCAATAAGTATTGAGAGTCTTAAGTGTCTCATTTATTTTACTGATCATGATAGCTGAATCTTTATTTTTCTCAGATGACAGCAAATGTCACCATGAAAAATATCTTTGAAGGATTACAGAGTTCAAAATTTTCACGCAGATGACGAGTTAATGACTACAAACTTTTTTTGCTGCTGCATACTGGAAACCCATTTGCGGGTACGTATTATCTCCCTCCTCTTTTGATATACTTTTCTAGCCAACAGTTAAGCATTTTTATACAATAACTCAAGGAGAGAAGTGCAGAGAATTTTACACCACTGTGTAGTAAAATAAAGTGAGATTTCTCCTGTGTTTTTTAATGCTTAGAAACTAATGCCAGAATGAGAAAAAATAATCAAATCTTAGAAAATGTTTTATTTTTTTCTCAATCCTTTTTCTTTGCCGAGACCGAGAATGAAGAGCTATATGAGACAGCGTACCCATAAACGTATTAAGGAATCACAGTAAAAGCGGCATTTACAGTTGCCAGAAAAAAAAAGTTTTTTTGCTTCATTCTTTGAACAATTCCTTATTAAGGGTGCTATAAATTTTAAAGGCAGTATAAATGTGTAGTAACAGCGAATAAAATACAAGTTATTTCACAATATGAATTTTTCAATCGAGTTTGAAGCGTTTGAGAATCTAAGAAATGTTTCAGCTCGGAAACATTCCAGAACTCACCCAGAATGTTGAAATGTATCTTCAGAAAAGTTCATGAAATCAACTTCTCTGTTCCTGCCGGTGAAAATCAGTTTTGTTTTGAGCTCTTCAACTATTCGTAAAGTGTGAGCAGCTCATCGAAAATGTAATCCTTGAGATAAAATGCTAATACCTATCGGATCAAACTCTTTTAAGTGAAATCAAACAGAGATAAGGAAAACGCAAGATTGATAAATAGAATATGATTCAAAAAGAAAGACGGCATCAAATTAATCTAAAAGTAGTAGATCTAGCCGACTACTTGAGTCGATAAATAATAGAGAAACCTCTTGTATGAGTGATTTGAAATTATAGTACATATTATAGTTGCATAAGTCGATTCTATAACTAATCAAGAAATATCCAATATAGGATATATACGTGAATATTCAGTCAAAAATAGTTAGGCTTTAACGGCACTTCAAAAAATAATATCATACATATCAAATACCAAAATTCTTGAGACCTCCCAATACTATTATTGTCTTTATTTTATAACATAAGTAATCTAAACAGAAATGAATTTTTGACTTATAGTCATTTTCTTTAGTTTGACATTAAGTTGGAAAACATGTAATTCAACCTTATTTACTCAATGCCCAGTAAGGAGTCATGAGTTAGAAATGAAGCGGTAACTATAAGAATGATGGATGATGCTGCTAAAATTTCAGGAAAAATTTAGCCAAACAAAAGATTATTTAAGCTGTTCAGTTCCAATAATGAGGCATATGCTTTTTGTTGGGCTTGTTCTAATTTATATCCTTTGCAATTCTTCGACATTTTTTAAATTGGAATGAAAAGGCACTAGCTACCATCTATCTTTTATTACAGCGTTGAAAATTGCACCCAAAATTAGCTTTATTGTAATGGTTTCACGCCAGGAAAAAATCTTGGAGAGAGAATTTTGGAAGAATAGCCCAGTCAGCATCACCACTGAGTCAAATATCATCGCTAAATATTATTTGATTGGATTTTCAATTGAATACCAAAAAGTAATTTTCTTTTTTGACATCTTTACTTATGTGATACTTGAATGGTTTCTATACAAAGACTAAAATACGTAAGCATTCTCCTAAAATTCTATCACTACTATCAGCCGAGGCTGTCTATGATGAACTTTTGTATTCGTAATCCTCCGAGATAACCTTTTTTAGAACATATATTAGCTGTTGTAAAACCTATCTATGCATTCAAAGTACGAAAAAAAATCTATTATGAGATGGAGGAATATTTTCTCCAAAATGTTCTATACGTGTGTACCAGGATCCCCACCTTCAGGTGCTCTGTTTTATGGTACAAGCTGAGGTATCAATCAAATAGATTGGCAGCATGTCAGGTGAAATCGTAAGAATAGCTAAGAATTTTAATTCATATAGGAATTCTTATAACGGAATTGTACTAAGAAAATAATGAAGTGCGCAACATCAGAAATATATTTTCGATGGGTATAGCATAGTGAAGAATGAAATAAAAGAATTTCAGTAAACAAATTGTGCTTAGAGGCTTTCAAAAACTTAAGACTGGTCGCTATGAAAGCCAGTGGTAGTAAAAATTATTAAAGCAGTACCGAAATCTAATTTTTTTTTTTTTTCTGATATTGAAGGGCTTTGTTTTATAATATCTTTTTAGCCATATGGCAGATGTTCAGCTCAAGACAAAAACAATACATTTGTTTTAAAGAAAAGAGATGATAACTAATCTCATCGTTCAAATTTCAACAAGAAAGTTGCTTTATAGACCCAACATTCGTTGCAGACTGCAAGCAAACAAGACTTTTGCGAGAAAGCAGATCTTTGGTCCTATGGTCTTTGTCTCCATTTAACCGGCATGAACTTTCTTCAACTACGGCCTACCGTATGCCTCATACCAAACAACATCAACATGTCTCAGAATATAATCCCTGATGGATAGTTTTAAAAATATTCTTCGCTACTTCTAAGATAAGTGCTGTTGAAAGTTCGGCCAGAGGTGTCTGAAGGCCTTCCATCAAGTGACTGCTATCCTCATCAGCCTTAACAAACATCTATAAGCCAAGCACCTTTATCCTTTTACTTAATACCTTTTTCCCTTTGGCGTACGGTTCAAACTATTACTGAATAATACTTTGGATTTAGGCTTTCTTTGAAGAAATAAGATAATTCTGTTGCGAACCTTTTTGAAATTTTTGGATATTCAATAAGTACCTAATTCTCGCTGAGAAATATTCAAGCTAAAATCACTCATTAAACGTGATATTTCCCGTCGCAATATAATAGATGTCATGGGCACCAAATCTCACTACTCAAGTATTTATTCAAGGTTAAAGCTCACATTGCAAAAAAAAACAGTCAAATCTCACCTTTATATTGCTTCCCGATAAATGTGGAGACTAAAAATTTTGACTAGCAACCACAACTGTTAGCTAGTTCAAAACACCCTTGAATTCAGATTTGCTTTCATTCATTTAAGTATTTTTCATCAAAAAAGCTTTTTGATTAAAAAACATTATATGGCTCACGATTCTTATGTATCCCGCATACTAAAAAATGACTATCCAACTCACTAAAATTTCTATTTTTTGACGTTCTCGGGCCTCATTCAGTCAGAATTGAAAAAGTAGAAGCGTGTATGACTTAATACATTTCCATTAAAAAGCTATCAAATAGATGAGTGTCGAGGCTTAATCAAAAGCCACATATGTGGTTATAAATACAAATGCCAATAATCTTTTTTTTTTTGAAGAAATCTAACACTAGCTTTTCTGAAGGAACTTTTTTTTCCTTTTTCAGTTTTCTGAGCCCCTCAAAAAGCCAAAAAAAATAATAGCGTGTCGTTTCGCAATCTCCCCCTAATGCGTAAACCTTTCTTGGCTAATTGCTAAACCAATAATCTGAGTCGTAGCCAATAAAGTTGTTAAATACAAATGCAAATAAATAAATATATTAGCACACGCAGCGTTAAGCTTGGTTATACTCGCCTCGATTTGCCAAAGATTCTCAAATTAGTCTGATAGATTTAAGGATAAAAGAAGTCAGGCATATTCTACTTCTAGGAGACAGTAGCTTATAACAGATTTTAGTATGAAGATTGTGAACTGGTAGACCGGCTTTACTCATGAATTTCAAAATAGTTTCTTGTTGACACGACTCAATGAAAAAGTAAAATGAAGGAGTAGTCCAAATGCATTGATTTTGAGAAATGTGGTAAGATATATGTTTAGGCCAGTTTGATATCAAACGATAAGAAAAGTTCCGACTCAATCTATCTCGAAATAAAAGCATAAAGGTGGGATTAATGAGAGGCCAAAGATCCAAGTAGAGGAGCGGCATCACTGTCGTCAAAATTTGTGGAAACCATAATCCTGCAAATCAAGAATGCTTTATTTTTGGATTTTTAAATTTAAGGATGTATAATTTGTGGCGTATACAGTATTGATTCATAACTAACGTATACAATACCTGAACCAATATGTCAAAGATACGTATGGATCTTCGAGTCAAAAATCAGGCTATTAATTCTGCAAGTTTTTTTTGAAACGGTGGCAGCACTTAAATAGATCTAGAGCTTAACCTTCTCTAATACAGATCCACTCTTCCGTATCACAAATAAGATAACTGAGGTATTGTCAGAAAAGCCATATCCTTAGTTGGTATCAATGAAGGATGCCGAACAGTGTTTCACTTTCTCAGATTTGAGGTGGCGAAAGGAATACAACCAAAGGACCACAAGTGTGGAATTTTCTTTGCGGGTAACGAGAATATGATTTTTTTTTATACTACTTTGAAAGATTACACTTTTGGCTTTTTTCAAAAAGTTATGCTTCCTTAGTCACTGGGTTAAGTACGATCCAATATATTAAGGAACCACCTGGAAGATAAACTATTAGAGATATGAGATGAAATATTCGATATTCCTTGATTAGATGAAATATTTGAGCGATCGAAAATAAATTGAATAGTCTGGTGATCGAATTCCAGCTTCATAAATTCAAAAAATCTTTATACTCGCACAAGTATTCATGATTCTGCGGTGAGTTGTAATATTTTGTGTATCTTGTATATGGATAATCTCAGTTTTTTGCAAAAGTTGAGAAGTAGATGAAGATTTAAAATCATTAATATGAACTAAATAGTTGAAAAGGTTGCTTCTAAAATTATTCTGAACAGTTTCAAAATAATTTAGACGGCTAATGTAACAAACCTACAACCATGGGTGCACAAATATTTAAGATATGGAAGTTTACCTTTGGAGTGTTTCTTGGCACGTTGGAGAAAATTTATTGTCAAGTGGTTTTTTTGTTTTCTTTTGTTTGAAATTTGAACGGTGGTTTCTAACTCGAAAAGGATGTCATATGTACCATTAGATTCTGTTTTGCAAAGTTTTGTAGAGTTTGAAATAGAAACTTATACTGGTTTAGCAAATCGAGAACCGTGTGAGACTGTCAAATTATATTCATTTGTTTTCAAGCTTTTAGACAATTTGCTTTGGAATTGGACTTTGCGGGCTGTCAAATCCATGCTTCTTAATAAAAATCTCCAGAAGTCAGCCATTGTCTATCTAAACATGGATGGGAAATAAATTTGGATTGAAGAAGTTGTTGACAAACCAAACTCAAAGTAATATTATGCAAAGTGTTTTTTTGAATAAAGATTGTTTCCGAACAGATCAACAAATGTAGAATATTTCTTTTCTTTTCATATCTACTGGGTTATTGGTTGTAATTTTTTTTTTTTTTTTTTTGAGGGTCATTTAAGAACTTGAATTAAGGTAGTATTAAAAGCACGGTATATATTATGATAAGGATGCGACGATGTCCACATGCGTAGATCAGGTCTCAAAATTTGAGAACATTGAGTAATGTATTATTGATTTGATAGAAGTGTTGCGCATGATTATAGTTCTGTGAAAAAACTTTTCTGCTATTTCTTTCCTATCAAATAAAAAACTATTCATGTGGCAGGTGGCCTACATCAAATGCAGTAAGGATTAGAAACTTTCTGTTTAGTGAATTTTTTATAGTTTCATTCAATTTGAAATCCGGCTAGCACAATAAACAGAGAATGAGAGGACTCAACAACATTGGTTCTGCTTTTTTACTTTTTCTTTCTGTAGTTCTTCTACAGAACAGTCTGAGGCGAAATAATTAGTCCAGAATTTGCTACTCCGTGCTATCCCCAGCCATATTTCCAATTTCTTTTTTAGATTGCAGAATACATAGAGGTTGCTCGCTCGAAATTATAATTCGACAAAAAATGATTATCAAGACAACTAGAAACCTATTACTATTTTCAGTCTTATGTTCTGAATCATTTCACCTATATTTGAGTCTCTCCCGATTCAAAATTCTATCCTATCACTATATAAAAATCTAAATATAAGAAATTTTTCCATGTTAAATGTACAAACTTAAACTGTTTTTAAGAAATTGAAGGGTAACTGGGAAAAACTTCTATTTAAGATATTTAAAAAATTCTGATGGGGTATATATATTTCACGCTCATCGGGTAAATTTTCAATATGTCAAAAGAAAACTATGAGAGAAGCTGAACAGAGGATCAGTTTTATTCAAAACCTTAGATACAAGAATGGTTCTCAAATCAGACTTACCTATAAGAAGAATGGGGTGTTTTTCATCTACGATATAATGGTGGGTATGCTTAAAGTAATTGATAGTTTCTTTACGAGAAAAACAAGAAAAGTCTGAATATTTTTTTAACATCAGAGAACTCTATAGTCTTCCATCCAGGAAGAATTACGATTTGATTGCCATTGATGATTCCACTCTTAGTTGAGCTATAGAAAAATGTATCATCTGCCGACCTCAAACATTTCAAGAAAAATCGGCACGGTTATAGCAACTCCTGTCATCGCGAAGAGATAATATAAGTTGTGAGGGAAAAAAGACTTCTCATGTCCTATACAAGGGAAAGACTTTTTTTTCATAAACATATCGATTTTTTTCAAACACAAATTGAATTTCACATAAACCATATACATTGTTAGTCCTTCTTCTTCTGGCACCCACTCCAATTCCCTACCTTTTCCTGTGGAGACCCCTCCTCGTGATAAGTGTAGGCAGTTTTTCTGAGCCCATCTCTTCCCAAACACCCTCTCAGCCCTCCTTTTACATGATGATGTTGAGCCCCCGTAATCGTAAGTAGCATGCTTCCTAATTACTGTAGGCAATTCTTCTAAACCTTACCTCTCTTAAACCCCCTCCTAGCCTGTTATTAGTCGTGATATGAGCCCCCATTGTAACTCGCCCGATAATATGTGAAAAACGTGGGTCACGAAAAGTTCTGGGTCAAAACCGACACAATTATAGCTGTTTCTTTTAGCGTGTCTCTGATCTTATCTGTATCGTAATCTTTGTTGAGATATGATACTAATACTTGTTGACAAAGTCCATTCAGGGAAATCCCGACAGAGATAAGATAAGAGATAAAGAAAAAGGGGGAGTTACAAATAGAGTGAGTATTGAGCCTCAAAGACAAACGACCTCAGAATAATTTAAAACTGGTAAATTTTGCCGACTCATTGAGTCTAAATAGAAGAGGAAAATCTGTATTACTTCTTAGGATTTATAGTAATACTTCATGTATAAGATGCTTTTATTACTAACCCAGAAATATACAATATAGGATATTAAAAATGGACGTTCAGCCAAGAATAGCTAGACCACAATAATTGGCATCTTATCCTAACTAAATCGATATGGGGTGTCTATAAATACAAGTAGTTTTCCAATCAAGAGTAATTAGATTACAACATGTTGAAGTCCAAATCCAACTAGGTACTACAGTATATGCGGTCTCTTTCCAAGATGACCCATGCAGACATGGTTGTGATATTCATCAAGGTTGTATAGCTTCATTATATAACTTTGATGAATATCACAACTATGTCTGCACAGGTCATCATGGGAAGACACCCAGCATACTGTAGTACTTGTTGAGATACGATGCCGTAGCAGATTAGTATTCATACATGATAAGATTGATAAGATACGCAATGCCGTGATTGATAAGAACTATCAATTAAGGTAATGCCGAAGATGATCTTATCAGGTAAAAGATACGAAACTCCTCGAGGTTAAACGGCATCAAAAGTAATCTAAAACTGGTAAAGATAGCCGACATTGAATGTCTATAAATACAAGTGGTTTTCCCACTTGTATCTGTATATCTGGATTCAATATCGGTCTATATATACTTTATATATATAGTCTTATTAGATAACGAACATTGTATTAAAAACTAATAATAATGGATTTCCAAGAAAGAATAATTAGACTCCAACAGTACTTAGTAGAAATTTCACTTCAGCAGGTACTATAATTGTGTGTTACGTAATTAGTGGAGTTTTACGCTTTAGTTTATTCAAATGATTTTATTTTACCCAATTCCAAAATTTGTTCAAAACAAACAAAACTTAGCAAAACTTATTGTCACGTGATAAATAATGGTACCTCTTAGTAACATAAAAGAACATAAAATTGCGATTGCTCGTATGGCCAAGTTGGTAAGGCGCTACACTAGTAATGTAGCGATCCTCAGTTCGACTCTGAGTGCGAGCATATTGTTTTTCTTTTAGCCTGTATGCGAATTCAAGGGGTTTTTTTTGAAGTGTAACACATCAGTCCACTGATGCAAATGACACAAACTTGAATCTCTCGATAATATCATAGCCTACATTTAATTCTTTTTGGTCTAAAGCTTGAATATGTTTGGCCAGAGCATCCATTTTTAACATAACAGCATCATTTAACAAAACCATTTTAACGGAATTTTTTAGATTATCTGAACTCACGCCTCTCCAAACATTGGAGCATGTATTTGTATAACCAATAAATAAAACCAGAACCAATTGGCGATGGTGTGAGACACTTTCGACTGGTTGACTGCTTACCGTTTGAATATGGCTGATTAAGAGCTGTTTAGTTTAACACAATTATTTCCTGGGCCACTTAATATAGCAAGTTTGACATCAGTTTTGTACCCGATATACTAGCTGAACGATCCTAAAATTTTTACTAAATTTGGCCAGTTTTAATAATATCTGATACACTCCTTCTTAAGAGAACAGTCTGTATCCCCATATCAATGCCAGTAAGAAAAAGACTAACGTATTCTTTCACTGATCAGTGGAAAACTCTGACTACCACATGCTAACGAGCTACTGCTAATTTTCACTTCTCTCTGCTGCATAAGTTCAGAAACAGGTTTGTGAGGGCATCTAAATACCTTCTATGCTCCAATCTTGCGAATCAAAATTTAAGACTGGGCTGGTCGGTTGGATTGCAAAGGTTTTCAACAGAATTACTTCAGTCTGTAATTTACGCTGTTCGAGTTGACCATCTGAAAAAGTAGACCAGAAAATGTAGTGAACATTTAAGTATAATCATACATAGTTGGAAATTGTGGATTGGTGTTAAAAGGTATTTTCGTAATCATCAATCAAAAAGCCACATTGAATCTCACAAAAAGGCTACATTTTAACTGCTCTCTCAAATCTTTCGATAGCTCACGACAAGAGAATTCATTGGTAATGTTACAGACTTTATTGACCATCAATAGAGCAGTCGTTGGCAGTGCGATTCCCTTTTGAGTGGTGGTTGGTTTTACCGCTCTAAAAAAAAAGATTGCAAAAGGGCGTCAATCACGTGCTTTTCAGCCTAATGGTGCGCCCTCACTGAGCCAAAAACGGATAGTTGTTTATTTGCAACATGATTCGGGAGAATGTTTGCAAAAAGTGGCTTGGGGCATTGCTTTTGATAAAAATAATGCAATTTCATTAGCACTACACTAAGACTGGTTCAAAGAATATATAAACTCACTGACTGCGGCCCGTCAGAATTTTATTACCTGGATTCAAGCCAATTCGATCGCATAACACACAGGGCAAATTTTGTATACCCAAACTGCTTGCTACACTACAAACTACAATCACATGTCGTTTTTATTCAAGAGAAATCCCAAAACTGCGGTAGACCTAGTACGAATTTTAAATGAGCAGGTATCGAAGCTTGATACCACTAATGGCTCTGAAAGAAAGAAAGCACAGGATGAAGTTTCTCGTCACCTTATTACCATAAAGGCTATCATCAACGGAGAAGAAAATCCTCTTAACGACACATCTCATGGTTCCCAAACAGAAACATTGACACAATTGAGTCAAGAGATATACTCGTTTGACTTGATGTACAGCTTAATTATAAATTTACGTGATATTGAATTCGATTCTCGCAAAATTGTGGTTCTCTTATTCAACTCTTTGCTAAAAAGAAAGGTGGGTAATCGTTCGCCCACTGTCGACTATCTATTGAGCCGACACAAAATCATCGTCGCTTTAATGCGAGGTCCTGAAATTCCGGAAATTTCACTTAATACAGGACTAATGTTACGTGAGTCAATAAAACACGAAGCCATCGCCAGAAGTGTTTTGTATGATCCACTTTTTTGGAAATACTTCGATTATGTCAACACGGATTCTTTTGAAACGTCGACTGATGCCTTCGCCACATTAACTGATCTCTTGACACAACATAAACAGCTGGTCGGATCATTTTTTTCCAACGATCAAATTGTATCCAAATTTATCTCAGGAATCAATAGATTAATAACGAATGGAAATTATGTAACGAAAAGGGAATCCACCAAGTTATTGGCAGATATGATAATGATCAAATTAAACTACAACCTGATGACAAAGTATGTAAATGATGTTGAGAATCTCAAAATTATAATGTTGATTTTGGGAGACAGGTCAAAAAATATACAACTTGAAGGATTTAACGTTTTCAAAGTTTTCGTTGCAAACCCTAAAAAAGAAAAAGCGGTGATAGATATTTTGGCAAAGAACAGAAACAAGCTTTTACAATTCTTGGATGCTTTCAACAAAGAAAGGAATGATGATCTATTTGTGGCAGAAAAAGAGTTCATAATCCAGCAAATACAAGTGTTACCAAAAATCGTAGTAGCAGAGAAGTCAGGGGAAAACAAAGAAGTGATCGGGGCATGAATCCTTAATCCTATTTTGAAGATTTTTCAAAACTGTCGTTCACGGTAATCTTTAGAGAATATAAGAGTACTGGCTCAATCTAATACAGACGTAAAGACAAATTGCTGAATAAATAGGTAACAATTACATAAAGGAAATAAAATCACCCTCACGCTAAATTTTGTCTCTTTTTCTATATAAAAGATAAATCTTTTAACTCTTTGTAGCGTTCAGATGAGGTATTGGAAACGTAATTACTGGAAGCTTTGAAAATGTTAGATATTTCTGGCATATTGTTGGGGTTCAGGGCGACGGACTCTGATAACATGCTTTCTTTGGCAATAGTCTGCTCCTTGCTTCTTGCAGGAAAAGTTCTTTCTTGGTTTGTAGGCTGCAGTATTCTATTCGGCCAATAAAAATTACCTTCGAGCGTAGTGTCTATCACTAGTTCACCTTTGTAGACCAAATTGTTTAAAATTGTCTTCAAAATGATAAAACTCATCCCAAAGTGTAGTTCTTGTAACTTTGGTATTGAAATTCCTGGATTTGCATTGATATAATTAAATATTTTAGAGGCGATCGACGTATTATTATTTTTCCTAGAGATTATGTAGAGATATGATGAGCTTTCCGTATCTTCCATGAGTGATAAAGGGACTTGTGTAACTTTTAGATTTAGGCCTAATTTATGGAATTTCATTATAGCATCATAAATTTCTCCAGGAGTGACTAAATTAATCTGTCTTGCTTTATTATACAATAAATATAGTTCGTGGAACGTGACTATACCATTTTTTTTGTCTAAAATGTCTCCATTTATCAGAAAATCGCAAATGTTTCTGGCTAGCTCCTCAAGATAAAGGATTGGCAGTTTTGATACAGTATCTGTTGATGGCTTACCAGATTTCAAAAGGTTCAAAGCATTTGTGATTTTCGCACTATTTATTGATTTTGCAATCTTGTTGTTATCTACAATGTTATTCAAATTAGTAAGTGAAGTTTTTGAACTTTGTAATAATTCAAAATTTTGATCAATCGCTTTGTCATGTTTACTTGTTTTCATTAAAAAGCTTTGATATTTTTTTGACAATGAGATTAGGTCCTTCGCTTTCGACATTAGTTGGTCTATATCTTGTACAGCCTTGCCCAATAACAGAGA
This sequence comes from Pichia sp. NRRL YB-4149, assembly GCA_030556025.1. Taxonomy (NCBI): domain Eukaryota; kingdom Fungi; phylum Ascomycota; class Pichiomycetes; order Pichiales; family Pichiaceae; genus Pichia; species Pichia sp. NRRL YB-4149. Next base: position 50,263 of record JANIWA010000052.1, on the reverse strand, counting down.
GTCCTCGTAATTTTGTTGCTGCGAGAAGTTGGTTAGTCCATGAATTCCATTCGAGAATGTAATTTGGCCGGTGGCTGAGCCCTTGCTGCCAAAATCTAGCATCCCTTCATTTTGTGTTAACTCTTTGCCGATACTATTTTCGCTCCTAAATACTTTCATGGAGCTATTCAAGGAATCGTAAAACAGCTTCTGACCCCCATTCCTAAATGAAAATTTCACTAGAGTCAAGTCAATTTCATCATCAGTATCTTCAAATAGAGATAGTTCAACGCCTTGAGATTTTCTATATTCTTGTGCAATAGATGAATGAGCAAAACCTTTTGATACCGACGACTCTGCTAAATTCGAACCACATATTTCACATTTTGTCATTGACGGATGATTTATAAATGTACAATTAGGGCATTGAGAGCCGTCAAATGAGACTAGATCGATCGATCCTTTTCTAATTGAAGTATTGTTCACAGAAAAGTATTTAGCTATTACGTCATAACTAGACTTTACACCACATGTATTACAAATAGGAAGGTCATTGTCACAATATTTCATACTTTCAAACCTTGAAGGAGAAAGCTGTAGATCATTAGAGAAAGAGCAAATGGGACACACCCAAGTTAGCGTGAATTCTCTCTCCTGCAATACTTTCACGTCATCTTTACTTTGATCTATGAGTTTAAGTATCAATTTAGGACTGGATTTCAGAAAACCTTTGTATAGTTCTATATCTTCGATCTGATACAAATCAAGAGAGAAATGTGAATTCTTGTGAGTGTCATTGACAAACATAATTCTTTGGTTCGTCAAATATAACCTGCCACTTTGGTAATTTCTAACTTTGTGGTCACCTAGGTATAACCCAATTCCATTTTTCACTATAATATCATGCTCATGATCATTCAGTATGGGCCTTCCACTAGAAGAAAGTCCGATATGTCTGAAGTAAGGCGTTGTAAACTTTGTAGGCATTTCATCAAAGAGGAGGACAAAATCGACTGAAATCAATTTATTTTCATCTATCTGCTTTAGTGAGGCCAACTGAAATCACTTGTCAAAATCTAACAGTTACCATCAATTGTTGACCTGAATGCGATTGTTACGGATAGTTGTGGTCTATTGGTCAATAACAAGACAATCACTTTGGCTATTGGTACATTGTGACAAACGCATATTTTGGCTAGTGTGCGGAATTGCAAATCATTTATAAAAACATCACGTGACAAATTCTACGTGGAGAATTCTACAGATGTCTTATAATAATCTGCGGACCAGATGTTCCCAAATGTTTATCATTTTACATACATTTATACCATAATATTCTATCAATTGACAAGAGAGTCAAATAGTGTGAATAGCTTCGTAAGCTCCTGCAAGCCTTTGACGTTCTGCATTGAAAATGCACCTTCTTCCGTCCCTGCCAAAGTACATTTTTCATCTGACATCTGTGAGATATAATTCTCATAAAGCAGTTCTCTCTTCAAAACAGCGGATATCAATTTCTGAAAATGTTGTTGGAGCGACGCTGCTTGTTCTAAGCAACTTTCATTTTGTGGCCCTAGTGATATTATGACTGCAGTGATCAATTGAATTACTGGTATGAAGATCTCGTAGTAAGAGATTCTTTCCCGTGAGATGTTGGCTTCGATTCCACCAGTCTCAGTTGTTGTCTGGGAGATTGCTGATCCTAGCGGATGATCTAGAGATATCGTAACCGTAGTAGACGCATCAGTGCCAAACTCTCCGACTGCCTCAATCAAATTGAGTTCGAATCCCAGGTCTGCGTCTAATTGTAGAAATTTGCACTCTTTGATAGTCCCAAATACATCATTTCTAAACAACTGCTGTGCACCCAATTTAGTTTGTGCAATCCTTGTTAGAAAACTTATCGCTGCCTTAAAACTGGTTAGTTCGTAAAGAAGTTCTTGGATTGTAATTCCATAAGCTTTGGAATCATTTCTTTCAGTACTCAATGCACGTAAAAAGCATTGGTCAGTCATCTTTAGGTTTTGTATCAACAAAAGAAGGTAATTGTCTCGACAGAAAGTCTCAAAAATAATATCCTCTCTAGATTGAGATAGCTGTGGTTGAAGAATAGTTTTCACAAAATTCTCTAACAATATTAAAGCCGTGATCCTGTTCGGACCTTCACCAGTCAAAGAATCATGACACATAACATCGAAGACACTCACATCTAGCGATTTGATAAAAACAGTCAGTTCTGTAATAACTTCATGGCTTTTCATTATCTGTTGTAAAAAACTTTCAGCAAGAACATACAAATCAGACCTCACTGAAGGAGTAGAAGAAGGTAGAAATATCCCATGTAAAGCAACCTTTAAAACAGGGAAGAGTCGTTCAAAATCAAGTGTTGCTTTTGTCTTCAATTCTAAAGAAGAGCGAGCCGTACTCAGACTATCAGAATTGTATGTATGCATCAGGTGGACACACAAAGAAATCAATTTTTCTGCAAAAGTGGAGTCGGTTTCTAAATATTCATCAATCTTGGGTATGATATTTTGAAAAATTTCGAGGATGAAGCTTGATCTCATCCCTGCTTTCATGTCAGTTTCAGTAACTATGACTTGAACAAGTAAAGTCCAAGAGTTCAAGTACTTGAATACGAGTAATTTGAGGGTATCATAAGAAAGAGAGCACGTTATTAAGCTTTTGAATTTTTTTGCCTCATCACCAAAAAGCTGTAATCCATCCTTCCTTTGTTCAGGGCTCAAAACTCTTTGCGTGTCTTTCGCATACAAAGAAATCATTTTATCAACAACGGTAAAATCATATGGATATTCTGAATTATTGAGGCTTGTATATTCAAGAAAACATATTTTTTTGAAAATATACTCAAAATCAAACCCCGCAAACAACTTATCCACTTTTCCAAGCATGTTTTGCGTCTTGAACTCAAGAATGTCTAAAAAGTTCATTAGCTTAGAGGAGCCGGCGGCGAAGCCTGAGGAATGTGTCAAAATTTCTAGATATTTGGTGTTCAATGATAAAGACCCACTCAATGCAGAAACATGCACTTCAATAGCAATAAGCTGAATGAGAAAACATCTGAAAGATATGAATGCATTCAAAACACATAATCCTTCGGTGGAGCAGAATTTGCTTTTCGTGGAGATCTTACCATCATAGAGTTGATTCGAAAATAATGCACTTTTGTTAACAATTCGGGAGTTTTCAAGTAAGAATAAGACGAAATTTGTGCTTGTCTCTTTTGAAGATCTTGACTCACCATTTGTGCGTAGATAATTCAGCACTATCCTTCCAGTAATATCAGATTTGCACAATTTTAACAAAATTTCTAAGCATAAAGCACATATTGTAACCGGTGCAAACTCAAAATTTGCAGATTGAGATAAAACAGTAACAATTTCTTTCGTAATAGTTACTATTGACTTCAAAAGCGATCTGGCCGAGGCAATGGTTGTCTCTTGATCGCACGCACCGAAATTCATTTTCCTGGTATCAAAGCCTAGAAGGAAGTGACTTACCGTTGCAGATTTTGTTGTGACAAAGAGATTTTTGTTAATAAACTGGAGCAGAGAAATTTTCACTGCTATGGACTCCGAAGATGAAATCGGTGATTCTAATTGATCAATAAAAGCTGACCTGATTCTTATAGACTCATCAATGGTTTCATACAATGTAAGAAGTCGGTTTTTCTTCATCAAATTGGATTGTACACCATTGTGAGAGCCACAAAATATCTTGGAGCTGGTAATACTTTGAATTATCGATAACGAAATTTTGGCAATTTCCAGTTTAGAAGACCCAACGTAAAGAGATAAATTAGCAACGAACGGCAAATTCAAAAGGAATGACTCATAAAATGATTTCAATCCTGACATCCCGATAGTCGTAGGGTCAGCAAACTTATTGTCCGGCAAACGTAAGATATGAATGAGCTCATCTGCAAAAAATTTTTCTCGAGATAAAGTCATGTCTACAATCTCAAGAGCTCTTTGCAGTAACCTGACATATATGGACTCTTCAGGTAACTCATTCAATTGATCAATGCCTAGATTACAAATGTTGAACAAGGAATCAAACACCTCATTTTTGTACAAACAGTTCAATGTTGCAGATCCAGAATGAGCTTGAAAAAATCTGATGATGCTTTTATCACTTGTGACGTTATCCATATCTTTGACATGACACGCTGAGGCATTTAAAATAAGATCTGGATCAAGTTCAGATAGGCAGGTTTCTATGACACTCAAAATCGAAAATCTCAAAGATGCTTTTTCTTCTCTACCCAATGGGGATGTATCAAGTTCTGGTAAAATTTCAGTGCACAAGTAATCAATATAACACCAGATTCCGGGCTTTCTGATTATTGCACCTAGATCTGTGGGAAAAGGATGTGTGTATGGTTCAAAAATATCAGTTGTACTAGCTAGGGGCTGTAATAGTTTTTCAATGAGATCAATGAATCCGGATATTGCTTGGTAATTAGTCAACCTTTTGGATATTTTTTCTTTCGGTAGAGTAATGAAAGAAGTACCCTTTCCACTACTGAAAAGCCAATTGTCCAGCACCTGCCAAAACTTGCATCTTTCAGCGTACGTGTTTCCGACCAATGAACTTAGCAAAGTCATGATTGGGCCATTCAAAATTGTATTCATATTTAGCAAATTGGAGAGGATAGTAAAGAGTTGGTAATTATCACTTTCAAGTAATTCGATTCTAGCCTTTGTGCTATTTAGGGCAACTTGAGATAAAACTTGAAAAAACCCTGAAATATATATAATTGAATCCTCCCCTAGCTCTGTGACCACTGGTAATTTACTTTTGAATCCTGTGCTCATCATTTCACCGGCCATGTTTTGAACTGTGAAATCCGAGGTTTTTGAGAGGGCATCGTTATAATAAGATAAAGTGGAATAAATCGTGGACCAGCTTATCGAAGAATACTTAGTAAGCAAAGTCGAGTTCTCTCTTGGATTTGTTATTAAACTAGTATTATTTGAATTTGTCATTTGTAAAAAACTGAATACGTTGACCGCATTTTCATTCCCTGAAGCTAAAGCGCTCAAGACCATAGAAAATGTAGACATAATTAATGGAGAATTGCAACGTGATGCCCATTGTAAAAAACCATAAGAAGCAGAATTTGTGTCAACCCAGAACTCGGAGCTATAATGCTCTCTGTCTAGATATAAGTAATACATAGACATGTACAAACGCTCCAGATCAGCGTTTTCGGTCAAAAGTTCCAAGTTGAAATCCTCCGATGAAAGTAAAAAATCTTCCTCTGAATCCCTCAACTGAGTCATCATAAAGGCAGCTGTGGAAATGAATGAGTGAATGAATTTGGATAATACTGGTACCAGATAGCTTATAAAATTTTCTGTCAGTTGGATGTCAAAAGGTATAGAAAAAACAGGTAAGTAATCTGTCTCTGATGTCTCAATACTTGTAACTTTTTGCTGTTGAAAAGACTGCTTAGCCTTGGCAGTTGCATCCTGATCTATGTCAAAAAGTCTTATTGAAAGAAACCTCGGTATGTGCTGCTGCAAGAAAGCTCTGAAATCATAAAATGGCTGGTGATTGTGATTAATTGATTTTGTAAGGACAGAGGTATCAGCTGTTATCGAGAGGAGCTGCTCCAATGCACCTACTGAGATGCACTTTTGCATTGGCTCATCAACTGATGAAGTGAATTCGTATGTGGAAGTTCGTGATGCCTCTTGTTTACACCAGTCAATAAAATAAGTAAGAAAGACCAAGCAGATCAAAGCCTTCATCGGAGTCTCTGATAGTTTTTCAACATCAGCAACAGACTGGGCGAATATTTCATGCAAATACTTGACAGATTCATCAGGTAAGCTTTCTAGTCTAGAAACATAAACAAATATACCAGGGACATAACAAATTGAAAACATATCTTCGGGCTCGAAATTTGACAAGTGATCTAAAATTTGGTTGAAATCCCGAGCCGAGAATTTTGTATCATCCCCCAGGAAGTTGGATATGTAACCAAATAAAATTTCACCCAGCAGTTGGTATTGTTTGAATAGCAGATTTCTTCTAAAAGTAATCGTTTTCATCTCCGGAGAACAATCATGATATGTCGCCAGCAACTTGCTTCTTTCAACAGACTCCTTAATATCATTGAGCTCTTCCTCTATTCCCACGAAAGATTTCAGGATATAATTAATTGAAAATTTTTCACGTTTTGATATCTCTTTTATAATTATACTTCTGTCCCTCGACGGAATAGTGGCTAGGTTGTTTTCGCTATTTTTGACATTTTTGTCGTCACCAATTGACGAGCACAAATAATAGCTCATAATTTGTAGAATATAATCCCTCCTATTGTAGTAAGCTACAATGGCAGAATCTAAGTACGATGTCCCTAATGAATTCATCTCATTTGTGGTGGCATAATGTAGTGTTTCGGCAGCAATTAGTTCGTCAATATTCAATGCATCTGATAATTGTATCGCATTCTCGATAAACGTTTCGTTTACCTGATAGATTGACCCATCATTTAACTCTAGTTCTCCTGACTCTAATTTCTTTCGGCTTGATTCAGACTTCATTTTGATCACAAGTAGCGAGGTCAAGTCATTCCCAAGCTCTTGGGTTAAACTTTCTCTGATTTCTGAATCATTCCTTGCTATTGCATCGTATAACGCAGCAAATGGTGCAGTGGACCAGTTATGCGTCATAATTGCTGATAGTGTTTGCTGTTTAGCGAGACTACTTCTGTCGTTTAGCAAAAGTGGTTCAAGTGTCTTTCGAATTCTTTGTTAAGCTTTGACTTTGTTTTTTTCTTGCTTCGATGAAAATGTCAGTTTGTTTTCTTCACCAAAAAAATGACTTACGTAAACATTAACCGATTATGCGCCCGCCAAGGTAACGACGAACGTACACATATGACCTTCTGTTTAAGATAAGTCGTGTTTTCTTTAGAAATCTTAACGGCACGAAGGGATTAACCAAGGGAAAAATGCAAGATAGTGAGAGTCTACCCCTATATGAGCTCAGTGATAAATCATTGATACAGAAGTGGAAATCACCTCAAAAGCGGATTTTTTCGGCAGTGGATATTCCTTCTTTCAAAAGTTCCAAGGCAATTGGGCATATAAACGGCATCGTTTCCCTAATCTGTACTAAAATATCACTAACTGACGTACCCAATGGGGCATTGAATGATAGTTTGGTTGATTTTGATTCCAAGGATTATCCAGGAGGTGAAAAGGTATCTAATAAAACTCCGTCAAAAAAGCTACTCACTACAGGTATCAAATCACCACCAAAATTTGATGAAAGCACCGTTGCAGGCAAATACTCGATTATCACGGAAAGGATTTTGTCAATTTTAGATAAGTTTTCTGAGCTCAAAAACCAGACTCCACCTTTTCCAGGACCAAGAAGATATGGAAATTTCGCATGTCGTGATTGGCATGATAAATTGACATCAAACATCGACGTTATATTGGATGATGCGTTTTTGAATTTATCCAAAGTGGGAAAAACCTCTGATAACTATTTAGGAATGAAATGTGAGATAAGGTATTACTTACTGGGGTCTTTTGGGTCTCGTGAAAGATTGGATTATGGTACGGGCCATGAACTATCATTTGTTTCTTTTCTAGGGTGCTTGGTAATGGTCAACTTGATCGATCGAAATAAAATGGAGGGCTCTGAGTGGCTTCTTATTCTTGCTAAATACTATGATTTGGTGAAATCTCTTATACTATCGTATACGTTGGAACCAGCCGGGTCACATGGCGTATGGGGATTGGATGATCATTTTCATTTGGTCTATGTTTTTGGAGCATGCCAGTTGGTCGACTTCACGACACTAGGGAGTATTACAGAAACAGGAATGTCTGATATTCCGATAAAGGTAGTGAATTATAGGACAGGTTTAACTCCTTCTTCTATTCTTAATCCTGATACGTTGAGAAGAGAACGTAAGAAGAACTTATATTACAATGCAATCTCGTTCATTAGAATGGTGAAGGTTGGGCCATTTAGTGAACACTCCCCCATATTGTATGAAATATCTGCAAGCAAGAGTTGGGAGAAGATTGCACGCGGTATGTTAAGGATGTATTATGGTGAGGTGCTATCAAAATTTCCGGTTGTTCAACATTTTTATTTTGGCGGAGTATTTTTTCCATGGATTGATACAAAAGGACACGATTTGCCATCAAGTGAAGGTCAGCCAGAAAGTTCCGCCGAATCAAAATCTGCTGAAGTTAACAAAAGTAATGACAGTAACAACAGATACGATGAGACGGTGACTAGCACCATGGGAACCTTTTATCCTCAGAGAGAAGGAGAGTTGGCTAAACTTTTGCAAGAACGACGTAAATTAGCAACTTCTGGAAAACGGGTTGGGGAAACAGCGGTATTGACCGGCCAACCGACCTCAAATGATCAACAGGATCATCGTCGAAACAATTTTGGTATACATAGTAAGGTACCGTGGGACCTAAAAAAATCTAATGCTATCGATAAATCAGGTTTTACAGGAGATGCTGGTACAAAAGCTCCTTGGAAATGATATTGAGAGATTTTGTTCGGAATAATATGTACTATACTCTCTATAATTCTAACTTTTATAAATAGGATGCTCAACGCAGGTTTTTTTTTCAACTGTATCTTGAGATAATCATTTACCCCCATTAGTCCCGAAAGCTTTATCGAACTCAGTGAAAACAAACCTGTACCTGACATCACCGTCCCATGCCCTAGTTAAAGCTTTGTGGCAACCTTCTTCTGAAATTGGCACTGTTTCGACCCAAGGTACGATGTTATGTTCAGCAGCCATTTTGAATAATTCAACAGCTTCATCTCTGGAGCCTAGTGCAGAAGAGCACAAGCATGAGCCGTTGCCGAAAAAAGTGAAAGGAGAAACGTTGTACTTTTCATCCACCGCTGGTAAACCGACGGAGCAGAATCTGCCTTCCACTTTCAAGATAGATAAGAAAGCATCTATGTTTAACCCTGATAGACCAATAGCACAGTTCAAAATCAAATCAAACTGGTCATAGAAAGGTTTTTCCCAACCCTCCGTACCCGTGGTAACGAAACCGGTAGCACCCAACTTGAATGACTGCTCTTTCTTGGAATCAGTTCTCGAAAAAACGTAAGGTTCTGCACCTAGTGCCTTACAAAATTGAACAGCCAAATGACCTAAACCTCCAAGGCCAACAATTGCAACTTTTGGAACTTGCCCGTTTGGTAGGTTTTTTGGGATGTATCTCTTCAAAGGAGAGAAAACTGTCAAACCAGCACAACATAAAGAAGCTGCATGAATCGAGTCCAATTTTTCGGGAATTGGGAAGCACATATATTCATGTGCACGTACGTGAGATGCATATCCACCTTGAGAAATATAACCATCAGGATATACACCATCGTATGTGGTGACAGTGTGAGGACAGTATTGTTCGTTTCCGTGCTGACATCTGTTACAGTTCAAACATGCGAAAGCTTGTGCACCTAGACCAACTCTTTCTCCTAGTTTGTGGAGGGTGACCTTGGGGCCTACTTTGATGACTTTACCTATGATTTCATGACCCACAACTTGAGGACAAGTAATTTCACCCCAACCATGGTCACCGCCTTTGGCAGTCATAATATCGGAACCGCACAAACCACAGCACTCAATCTCAATATCAATGTCATTATCGCCAAATTCTTTAGGTTTGTAGGTGGTGTATTTTGGTTTGCTCCAATCTTTGGTGTCAAGAATTGCGAATCCTGCAAACTCTTCTGGATAGTTAACTTTAGCCATGATACTTTGTGGTCCGTAAAGCTTTATTGAAAAATGGGAGATCTTTCATCGACGGATCCAAAATTTCAAAAATGCTGTAAGAAATGTCTTGGATTTTATATAGCAGCAATCCCGAATCATCTTGACTGGCTGTAGAAAGCATATGTGTGGAAAAAAAATTTCTATTGGAGATCTGATTTGCCAGATAAGCTTAAAGAGGATGCGGGATCTAGTTTCCCCTTGTAACGAGAGCAGGCATATTTGAGTTGCCTAAAGAGGCAAGATAAACCGCCAGCGTGGGAGTGGAGGAAGAGGAAGGATCTGAAAAAAGAGAAAAAAAGAAAATGAGAGAGAGAGAGAGAAAAAAAGGCAAACCGACGCGTCGCCAGTTCTGTTTCCTAGAAAATAACACCCGTGCACTAGAAGTGCTTTTCGCATTTTGTCCACTTTTCCTTTGAATTGTTTTTTTCCGGAAAAGTTGCTGATTTGGTTGTTTTTCCTGGGGTCACGCAAAGCCGCATCCCGAACACGGGGCAAGTTCAGGACAAACAAAAGCTGCGCAATTGATTAATTACGTCAGTTGCGCATAGCCAGGCGTGTCGATCCACGATGACCCAGGTTTTTCCCCCCAATAGAGAGTGATCTTCGGATCTTTCCGTTTCTGCACCTAAAGCGTGTTGCAACACATCACCCCGCAATTTATAGTCACCACTATCCATCGAGTCACGATAGGAAATCGCTGGCTTCACCTGGGAAGGCTGTGCTTTGATTTTCTTTTTTCCGATAACTACCCTGATCAGTTAGCGATCACACCTTTAATTTTTCCATTTCTCCACTTATTTGGATTTCTCTTTAAATTGGACACGACTACATGCATAGTCACTGCTTTTTTTTTATGCATCGGCCCAATGTTCCTTTCCCTTTCCCTTTCCCCACCTTTCCAATTTTTTTCCGTCCCTCTTGGCTATTGGTGCATATCTCAATTAATACGGAGTGTATTGAAGAAATTCCGAAACGTGTATTTGGTATTTTGTACTTTGTGCATGTGGGGACTATTTCGACAACAGTAAATGTGGGGTAACTACCTTACAGACCGCACATTGATGGCTCACTCAGTCGAAGATTAACCTTGCTCGAAGTCTATAAAAGCATCAGTAATTTTCTTTTTCTGCTTTCAGTGGAACCCAGTCTCTCTCATGAGATTTAACAACTTGTACCATCCCCCTTTGTATTTCTTTTGAAAATTAATCAACCATCAAATTATGAATTTAACTAGCGATCAAAAAGACGATAGTCAGATGGAAGACTTGTCGACACGGTACAACACCGTGACCACTGTGTCTTCCTCTTCTGACATTGAAAGACAAATGGAAGGATACCACGAGAGGGAGGAAGCTCCAATCACATGGAAGACCTATGTAATGTGCGGCTTTGCATCATTCGGTGGTATCTATTTTGGATATGACTCCGGATACATCTCTGGTGTCATGGCTATGGACTATTTTATCCACGAATTCACAGGTAAGGTCAATGACGGTACGGAAAGCTTTGCATTAGACGCGTGGCAGAAGTCTTTAATCACTTCGATTTTGAGTGCTGGTACATTTTTCGGTGCTATCATTGCCGGTGACTCGGCAGATATGATTGGTAGAAAGCACACTGTGATCATGGGCTGTGTTATTTTCATCATCGGAGTTATCTTGCAGACCGCTTCTAGCTCTGTTGCACTATTGTCTGTAGGAAGGGTCATTGCCGGTTTAGGTGTCGGGTTTGTCTCTGCTACCATTGTCCTCTACATGTCTGAGATTTCTCCAAAGAGAATCAGAGGTGCCATTGTGTCCGGTTACCAGTTTTGTATCACCATTGGATTGCTTTTGGCATCGTGTGTCGACTACGGTACCAAGAACAGAAACGATTCGGGGTCGTACAGAATTCCTATTGCTATTCAAATGCTATGGGCTATAATTCTAGGGACTGGTCTCATGTTTTTGCCAGAGACACCAAGATTCCACGTTAAGAAGAACAATATTGACAAGGCCCGGGCTTCACTTGCTTTCTTGAGATGCCAGCCAGAGGACTCGAAGTTTGTTAATGAAGAGCTTGATGAGATTGTTGAAAACTACCAATTGGAGCAATCGTTGATTCCAACCCAGAGCTACTTCCAATCATGGTTTGCATGCTTTACCGGAGGATTGAGAAACCCTGCTTCGAACTTGAGAAAGACCATTCTAGGTACATCGTTGCAGATGATGCAACAATGGACGGGTATCAACTTCATCTTCTACTTTGGTACGACGTTCTTCCAGGAGTTGGGCACCATCCACAACGAGTTTTTGATTTCCATAATCACCACCTTGGTGAACGTGTGCTCCACTCCACTCTCGTTTTACACTGTTGAAAAATTAGGTCGTCGTACGTTGATGATCTATGGTGCTGCCGGTATGTTTGTGTGTGAATTTATTGTTGCCATTGCCGGTACAGTCGACGGCCAGAACCAGCAGACAGTGAAGGCGATGATCTCCTTCATCTGCATCTACATCCACTTCTTTGCCTCGACATGGGGTCCTGGTGCATGGGTCATCATTGGAGAGATCTTCCCTATCCAGATCAGATCCAGAGGTGTCGGGCTATCGACATCGTCCAACTGGCTCTGGAACTGTGTCATTGCCGTCATCACCCCCTACATGGTCGGAGAAGACAAGGGCAACTTGGGTGCCAAGGTGTTCTTCATCTGGGGGTCCTTGTGCGCAACATGTTTTATTTACGCCGTCTTCTTGATTCCAGAGACGAAAGGTTTGACATTGGAGCAAATTGACCGGATGTTAGAGGAGACCACGCCATTCACTTCAGCGAAGTGGAAGCCTCACAACTACTCCAGCGAGCAACGGGATGCTATCGGACATGCCAACGCCGTTGGCAGCAACGAAGAAAACTTCGGAGACTCGAAGCCTGAACTCTCGCACATCGAAGAAGCGATGACATAAACATCCTCAAGGGGGGGGACATGTACATGTAAGCAGGGATGCAGACTAGCCACAAGCCAAACAACAACACGAATGCTCCACCCCAGAAGCCTCCAGGAACCCCTGAAACGTAAACACGGACATGAAACATATGCTTTATTTTCTTTTCTCTTTTCTCTATACTTTTACTCTTTTACTTTTTATCTTTTTCCCCTTCTCATGACTGGCTCAATACTTGCTTCTACTCTACTACTACATAATACTATATATTGAAATCTATTTTCTATTTACCCAATCTAATTCTCTCTCTACCTTTCGTCTTTCCTCCGCTTTCTCCACCTGGTGACCCGTCCCCAGTATTCCCCCCTCTGTGTGTTCCTGCTCTACGTGTAAAACAGCGTGCTTACAGGCCTTGTTTACCAGCTACATCCCTCGTCCACGCGTTCCACGGCACAATAGCGCGATGGCTTGCCCCCCACACAGAAACCCCGCCACACAGCCCGGCTTCATGCTTCCCCCCACCCTCCCACACCGTTGCGGTTGAGGACGCACGGCTGTGTCACTGCTTTAGTGCTCGTCCCTCCTCCGCCTGACCTGGAATCTCGGCTGCAGTGCATGCCCTTTCCGTGCTGCACCTGCACCTGGCGCCCAGAGGAGCCCGGGATGCCCGCGCGGCGGATGCGGAACAGACATCCCGTTCTGGCGCTTCTCCGGGGAGCGGTGACGTAATGTCCGCCTCTAGCGCCCATCGGGTGCATTGTGTCCGCAGCAACCTGCAGTGCGCGGCGGCCTCGCCTAAAGGGCTTTTTTCCGGGCAGCGAGCACACGCCGCATCTCGCCTCACTAAGGGGCCGGGCTGTGTCGTTTGGCGGGCCCGTTCCGCCCATTACGTGGTGGTTACGCCATGGCAGAACCCGGGGTAACAGTGTAGGGCGGCGCCTCCAGACGGTCTGGAATGAGGAGAAATGGGGAAAATCCGTGCATCTGCAAGTCTGATGCATCTGCGTCTGGCATTTGTAATCGACCCGACCCACCGCATCCTACTGTTCTGTGCTTTCTGCGTGTTCTGTTCCGGCAATAGGTTTATCCATGACGCCGAACCCACCACTCCAGCCGCTACCCCCCTCTCCCCCGACCAGAGGTGGTAGATATTTAAGCATCCTCTTTTCCCTCCCCCACTTGTTCTGCTAGCTTCCCCGTCGTTTCGGGGTAGTTGAAACTAACTGGTTACTCGTAAACTTGTATCTTTTTGGCTTGCGTAGTTTTTTCTTTTTCTTCCTTACTTTCCTTCAGCAGAGCAAAGCAATAATCATTCTGGTCTCACTATTTTCAGCAGAAAACACTGACATTCATCACGCATACATTTACATCCTGTCGGACTTTTCTTAGAACTGCTAAACTAGATAGAAAAAAAAAGCCACATACAAGTCAAGTTTGATTGATATACCCGGATAGAAGAATTCGAAACACATTCCCTTCCATCTGCCACTAGAATATCTCACACCATATTATTTCTTTTCCCGCACCATAGAACACGAAAAAATCATTCTCTGCATACACACACACACATCTAAATATCCCACGATGTCCTCGAACGAATCCAACTCCGTCGACGATGTCTACGACGACAACAAATTAGACAACGCCAGCAACAATGTTCCAGAACACAAGACAGACTTCACAGGCGGTCTACCTGTCTTGAACGAAGATATCTTCCCTGTCACCAAATACTCTATCTTCTCTTCCACTGCAACTCTCGGCCTCAAGGGTAAGAAACTACAGCTCTTGATCACATGCTGCTGTGTCATCGGTTTCTCCTTGTTCGGTTATGACCAGGGCTTGATGTCCGGTATCATTACCGCTCCTCAGTTTGTGGAGACTTTCCCTCCTGTCGGTGGTGAGTCCCATCACGCTACCGTCGTCCAGGGTGCCGTGACCTCGTGTTATGAGTTGGGTTGTTTCTTCGGCGCCTTGCTCGCCATGTACATGGGCCATAGATGGGGAAGAAAACTTTTGATCATCCTGGGAAGTTGCATCATCATCATCGGTACCTTCATTTCCATCTTCCCATTCAAAGGTCACTGGGCCCTCGGTCATTTTGTCATTGCCAGAGTTGTCACCGGTTTCGGTAACGGGTTCAACACTGCTACCATCCCTATCTACCAATCCGAATTGTCAGACCCAAGAAACAGAGGTAAGTTGGTCAACCTTGAAGGTTCCTTCGTTGCTGTCGGTACTTTGATTGCATACTGGATTGATTTTGGTTTGTCCTACGCCAGCGGCTCCGTCTCGTGGAGATTGCCAATTTCCTTGCAGATCATCTTTGCTGCCTTTGTCGCCATCTTCATGATCGGTTTGCCAGAGTCCCCAAGATACTTGGTTACTAGGGACCGTTTGGATGAAGCGCGTTACGTTCTTTCCCAGGTCAATGACAGCTCTATCAACGACCCAGAAATCTTGGAAGAAGTCATTCTCATCAGAGACGCAAACAACAGATTCTCCAAGCAGATCTCCATCAAGGAGCTCTTCAAGCCATCCAAGCACCAGTACTTGAACAGAATGCTTATTGGTGCCTCCGGTCAATTCTTCCAACAATTCACCGGTTGTAACGCTGCCATTTATTACTCCACCGTTTTATTTGAAAACACCGTCGGCCTTTCCAGAAGATTATCCTTGGTCTTGGGTGGTGTCTTTGCTACCGTTTATGCCATCTTCACCATCCCATCGTTCTTCTTGATTGAAAAGGTTGGTAGAAGAGCCCTTTTCTTGACAGGTGCCATCGGTCAAGGTATCGCCTTCATTATTGCCTTTGGTTGTTTGGTCCACGACACTAAGGAGACTGCAAAGGGTGCTGCTTTCGGTTTGTTCTTGTTCATTACTTTCTTCGCATTCACCATCTTGCCTCTACCATGGGTCTATCCACCAGAAATCAACTCCATGAGAACAAGAACCATGGCCACCTCCGTCTCCACGTGTACCAATTGGTTGTCCAACTTCGCCGTTGTCATGTTCACTCCTATATTCATTAACAGATCCAAATGGGGTTGCTACTTGTTCTTTGCCCTCCTCAACTTCATTTACGTTCCTATCATCTACTTATTCTACCCTGAAACCGCAGGTAGATCTTTAGAAGAAATCGATATTATTTTTGCTAGAGCATATGTGGACGGTAAGCCTGCATTCAAAGTCGCACAAGAAATGCCTAAGCTATCGAACAAAGAAATCGAAGAAGAAGGTGCTCGACTCGGTCTACATGATGTCGAGGAAAGCACTCAATCTTTCGAAAAGCACAGTGTTGACGGTTTGTCAAACCGTTCGGTCAACGTCAACCCTGTTTGATTGTATTTTATTTGCAGCTTCCTTAACCTTTCTTTTATAATACTTTGTTAAACAATATAATGAGTTATGTATCTAAATGAATTACAAAAATATAAGATGAAAAGAAAGTGAAAAGGCACTTCTTTCACATAAGAGTTGCACGTACCCCGACGTTAGTGCTCCCTTCGCCGTCTTTCATCTCGCTGGGCCTCTTACTGCTCTCAAACTGTGCATAAATGTTCTCGAGCTTCTCTAGCTCTTTAGCAGAAATCGATTTCTTGGTTTCAGACAACGACTCTTTGAGGTGGTCAACGGAAATAGTAATCTCTTCTCCCCCAACAGCGTCACTGTTGTCATCATTAACTACTATGCTATCACTCGGTGAGCCCTTGCGTGACTTCAAGAGCATGGCCTTATAATTCTCCACAACCGTACCCACTTTTTTCCTTGTCATTTCCGAGGCTCTGTGTTTGCTACCATTTCCATTCAGTGACTCGCCTACAATAATTCTGTACTCCAGGCCCTCGTCAGAAGTCTTGTTGTTTGCCGCTTGGCTCTGTTCATTCTCCTGTAGGTCATTATCCAACTTCTCGTGTACTCCTTTCAAATATGCATTGTATACAACTGCTTGAAGATCAGCTCCTGTGTAACCTTGGGTGGAATGTGCAATTTCATTGAGACTATTATCGTCAGCTAAGTGAAATCCGTTGCTTTTCACAATAGTTTTAAGGATGTCTAACCTGTTCTCGAAATCGGGTAGATCGCAAATAACGCTTTTGTCCAATCTACCCGGTCTCAACAATGCAGAGTCAATTAAGTCAGGCCGACTGGTAGCAGCTAAAACATAGACACCATCTAGACCTTCAGCACCATCCATCTGTGTTAGCAACTGATTAACAATTCTATCGGTTACACCAGTCGAGTCGTGCCCTCTCTTTGGCGCGATAGAGTCAAACTCATCAAAAAACAAAATACACGGCTTGGCGCTCTGAGCTCTTTCAAATAGTTCTCTCACAGATTGCTCACTGGCACCAATGTACTTGTTGAGAATTTCTGGTCCCTTCACAGAAATGAAATTCAATCCACATTGTGACGAAATGGCGGATGCCAACATGGTTTTACCACATCCTGGATAGCCATACAGCAATATACCCGATCTCAACCTCAATGTACACTTTTCAAAAATTGGTGCATATTTCGTTGGCCATTCTAAAGTCTCCAATAAGATCTTTTTGACGTCAAGCAATCCTCCAATATTGGACCAATTTGTCGTCGCCTTTTGGAGTTTAACACCCCTTAATGATGTTGGTGTGTAACCATCAATAGCAAAAACGAAATCTTCGTATTCAAACTTCTCTCTTTGCTCGGTGACCATATGGTGAAAAGCTCGATCGAGTAAATTCTCAAGGTCTAAGGGGAGGTAACCTTCCAACTCACTTGTAACATCGCTTATGTAATTTTGCAATAAATTGTCAACATATTGTGGAAACCTCTTGAAAATCATCTTTTCTAAAATTTCGGAGAGTTGAATTTTGTTAGGAGCTTCCAGGCCGATCTCTTCGTCCACAAAATGTCTCTGAAAAATTATTTTGTTAATGGAGTCTCTGGAAAGTGATGTAACAAGAAGTGTTATACTGTGTTTCTTGCAGTATTTCTCGCTCTTGTTTATCAATATTTCCGATAGCTGGGAACTAACAGCGTTGTCACCATGTTCAAGCTCTTTTGGCAATATCTTGTCCAAGTTTTCCAAAATAATTAGTGAGGGAGAGTGCCATGAGCTTTCTTTGAAAACTTTAGAAATTAGATTGGTAATAAACTTGTTTTTGTTGTTATCGTTTTTGGTGCCTTTAGACGGTGAATCTTCGTTATCATCAGTGCTGTCTTCTTCCTCTTCCTCTCTTGGGTCATCTCTATTGTTGAGACCGTTTCCGACTTGTTCAAAATTGATGCGCTTGGTATAGTACCCGCTTTGCGCAAATTCGTTCTCGATGATTTTACAAACCAATGTTTTCCCGCTACCAGGTTTTCCGTATAAAAATGTCGGGACTCTATTGTATACTGAATCTCGGATTTGTTCCATCTTCTTCTTTTGACCATAAATTTCCAGTTTCTTTCCTTTGCCAAAGCTTCTTTGAATTCTACTACGAGGAACTAATCTATCTTTTCCAGCTTCGAGATTGAGCAGATCAGAAAGATTTTCTTTATCATCCAGCAATTCCTCGTTCGAATTTAAGACAACCCAGCTACTGATACTTTGTTTCTTCCCATTTGTAAGAGATTTAGACGCATGGCTCGAGATTTCCAATATTCCGCCCTCAGGAAGTAACGTTTCTATAACGGGAAGTTTCATCCCGTCAGTCAAAGGAGTACACCTGCCATACATTCCTACCAAAATCTGTCTCATATTATTCGACATTTGCTTCCTCTGCTCTAGTTGTTGAAGTTTTTTCTCACTTCTTGTGTCCTGTTTGATTTTCAACGTTTCCCCTGTGCTGATGATGTTTGCATCATCGTCTGCTGTCGTCAATCTGTGAATAACTAGTTTGCATTGTTTAAAATCTAGTTTTACACATTTCTTGTTGCATGGTTCAATGCATATCACTTCTCCACAAGTGTTTTCTATACCTAGACTGACTGCTAATAGAGGGGATAACATAAATGAAGTTTTTATCACACCATTTCTAAAGTCAAAAGTATCATCGTCCTGCGTTTCTTCACCTTCATCTGACAATATTTCGACAAATTTTGCAACTATTTTTTTTCCAAACATGTTTTTTGGGACCCCCATTTCGATTTCTTTAGATGTTGTTCTTCTTGCTCGTGAAGGTGTTCCAGGACCTTCAATGACACTTACTTGAACGTATTCTACTTTTTTAAATTGACTTATTTTAGGACCCATGTTATAAACAGTTATCTCACGTCCTCGAGAATTGACAAAAGACCTGCGGATAACACTATCCAGCTTTTGATGGGTTCGTTTGCTACTAACACTGTGTTTTTTGCGACTTCCATTGGACGCTTGATCATCGTGGGGTTTGTGGGGATGTGAATTGTGTGGTTTTGGAATGATATGAAGCTCTGTACTATTTCCTATCGTCGCAATGTCTACTTCAGCTGACAATGTCTTTATCTTCTTTACCCTGAAATTAACTGAGCCCGAGTTTGACGAACCAGAAGTGTTTGGATTCGGACGTATTAGAAGTATTTGATTTCTAGAAACACATCTCACCTGAGATAAAAAGTTAGTTTCAATTGCCTCGGCATAAATTTCAGTCAATTCCCAGTCAGAAGTTGTTTCAGGCTCAATTTCAACTGATGTAGCCAACAGAGACGAACCATCATTGCGGCCTTTTATGAATTGTAGATCAAGTTCAATTCTCACCTGCATGCCTTCGACTATACCCAGTAACTTTGCATACTGGCTGTCTATTTCAATGGATTTTGAGTCAGAAGAAGTATTACCGGTCCAACCAGTGGTCAATATGTGCTTCTCTGTTTTTGCATCCGTGATTTGTATGAGTATCTCCTGTACTAGTAAGTTCGTCGAGTCGATAATCGGATGTATGAATGCAAACGGTAAGGTGATTAGGCAGCTATTTAAAGGTTTCAAGGCTATTTTTGCATCATGAGCCAAGGACATCATGTCTCAGTGTAGGCGTCCGCTACAAGTTTCACAGAACAATTGAACTGACCGGCTATAATTCCAAGATGAAGAAGCTCAGCTTTTTATAGTTACTGTTAACTGTTCTGCCGCCGTGATAAACGAAAATATAGCTATGCGCACCCAAGTTGGAGAGAAGCGGAAATCCACATGGAAGTAGAAGAAGCGGAGTAAGCTGTTGCCACGGGGAAAAATCGGTGAAATAACTGAAGCTGATATGGTGACAAAGCTGTGTATAGCATGATGTACTCCCGGTGAATTAAGTATTAAAAAGTTTCAAGTCTTTCAACAATTCAGTGAAGAGAGTTATCCCTAGACTAATGGAGAGAAGTAGAAAGAAAAAAAGTAAAGGCGTATCGACAACTGCAGGATTCGAACCTGCGCGGGCAGAGCCCAGAAGATTTCGAGTCTTCCTCCTTAACCACTCGGACAAATTGTCAAATACAAAAGAAGCCCACATTTCACCGTATATAGCTCCTTTTTCTTCACGTGATACTTACGTAATATATTTTAGCCTGAAACAGATATTTCAATAATTTCCGATGTAGTGTAATGGCTAGCACGGTTCGCTCTCACCGAGCAGATCCGGGTTCGATTCCCGGCATCGGAGCTTTATTTTTCAATTTACTTTTTTGTTAGAACAGGTTCAAGTTATGACGTCTATGACAAAATAGTCGATGGCATTCTGAACCACAATATGTCCCTTTGAAAATATTAGACAATACTGTTTTGAATATCTGCTCTTCTTCAAGAATTGGTTAGATTCTATTATCCGCAAGACATTTGCCAAAAATGTCTAGTGGCTTTGGCTTATTATACTTTGTCACATGGAGTTATGGCTAATTACTAATTCGTACGCCGCGTACATTTTGACGAAATATCAGTGTTCCTGAGTTTGAAGTATCTTTGCTGCTGCAATGACGTTAGAAATTATTTTACGTTACAATATGATCTGTACAAAGATTCACATACCACATCGCTATATCTACTCATGAAATAGATGCTGGGCCAGATTTAGAGTAACGACTGTGTTCAAACAACCTCATTGGAGCTAGAACCAGGAAGAAAATGCAGGACAGAGAACCGGTGCATCTGTTTCTTCCTTAGATAGTTACACCCCTTTTTGCTCAGCAGGCTTTTTTTTCTCCATTTTTTTATTTCAAAAAAAATGGTTTTTTTGTAAAAACCTGAATTTTTACAAATTCTGGCGAGCCGGAAATCGGCATACCTTCCTATTCTGTCCAAATGTCCTGACCGAAGGAAAATCCTTTCATATAAAGTAACTGCACACAACTAAAAATACAAATCAAGCAAAGGGGAACTTAGATAGGTACTGCTTGAACAAATCAACGATAGAAGTTTCTAATGGAATAAAGTCGTACTTACCGACCTTTTCCATAGTGCTGGAGAAATCAAATTTCGGACAAGCTGTGTTCTCCAACTCTTTAGCACTGCTGTAGTCACCTTGACAAATTTTACCCTTCAACTCTGGAAAGTTGTCGTTCAGAATGTTCAAGACTCTTTGGGAAATAAGAGGACCCTCAGCGACTGCAATTCTTTCTTCAGCGAGTTTCTCGTTCTCCAAGGGCAAAATGTGGAATTCGGCTACATCCCTAACATCCACCGAACTCAGTGGCATCGCAGTCTGGGGTTCGTCGGAAGGTGGGAGATGTGCCACTATGTTCATCATTGCATTGGAAGAGTTCAATTCCTTTGTGACGAATTCATCAAAAACTTGTGGACCGAGAACCAAGGGTGGGTTAACAGTAGCCATTTTGAACCTTGGCTTTTCTTCTTCGTAAAACTTTCTTGCCGCTTGCTCGGCAAATTTCTTTGATGCTGTATAAGCATCCATTTCATTGTCCACATCTTCCCAAGTAATTGGGTTCCACAACTTGTTTGTAAGCACTGTTGTCAAATACTCAGGGCCTCTTTGCATGATGGCAACAACGGAAGATGTAATAACGACATTTGTCACTTGTGGCGCATACTTCTGAACGCTCTTCAAGATGTTCAAAGTACCATTGACAGCTGGCCTGAGGTAAGCATCTTCAAGTGGTAAATTGACCCTGAAAGAGTTTGGAGATGCCGTGTGCAAAACATACGTGATGTCCGGATTGTTCCTCAAAATAGCGTCAAACGCATCGTCTGCTACCATGTCGGAGACAACCTCAACGGTGAGATCTGCGTCCGGATATTTACCCTTGAAAGCTTTCAACAACTGCAATGCCTTGGCATCACTTCTGACCGTGCCAATGACTTTGTATTTTCTTGTTAAGAGCTTGTCGAGAACATGTTGTGCTATAAAACCGTTGGCTCCGGTAAGTAAAACAGCAGGCTTTGTCATTTTTTGATTGATCTATTCAGTTAATGATGTCTATTTCTTGCAGAGCAAATTGGGTTGAGAGAGAAATACACTTGACATTGTTGTATCTCAGAGCTCCGAAGAAGTTGCCCTCGGCGATTTTAGAAATAAGCTGTTATTTGTACAAAGCTCTATAAGTTTTCCTATTATTAATCAATAGTCAGAGTATGGCTATTATTAATCCCATCGCCTGGTGAACGGGGATTTCACTCCGATCTTATAACCGTTCTGCTTAATCACTTTGCAATTTCGTTTATCTCCATTTTATCTCCGACACCGAGAGCCTGCATGCCTTTCTGAACAGTGGTTCGACAGTCTAGGGTTACCATCCCTTAAGGCACGTGAGCCATTGTCAGCGACTAGAACATTCTCTGGCATACAATGGCTGAAACCCTTGACCTTAGAATACTACTCGACCCTGACTATTCACTACGAGGTTGATAAGTCTTCATTTGCCCGCAAGCACTACCAAGAACTCACCGGCGACATGTCATTTCATAAGATCGATGGCTTAGCATGAATCTCTTTTACCAATTTCTTGCGACTATCTGTTGAAATCATATACGATTAGTGAATGATGCTCGTTATCATGATATTGTTAATCAACAACTAATGACCAGCAACTTCCCTACATGTTTACGTAAGCAGTAACAAAGAGGGTGTTCACCAAATGAGAATGTCGTTTCAGTGAAGTCTATAAATACCAGCGGTATTTCCCGTCCTTCACAGCTTAGACACATATACTAATGTATAGCTTCATTATATAACTTTGATGAATATCACACCTATGTCTACATAGGTCATCTTGGGAAGACACCCAACATACTGTAATACTTAGTAGAGATTTCACTTCAACACTATCGTCGTAGACATTTAGATTTACAATACTTTTTGAAAATATATTTTTCAGCAGTTATTTACAAAGTAACCAGGGAAACTATTTTTTGCCACTATTTAAGAAATCTCACTGGTTATCGTAATATAGACAAATGTAGATATTATAATCCAGGACCTGCCAAACTTCAACAAAGCGCAAGTGGTTTAGTGGTAAAATTCAACGTTGCCATCGTTGAGCCCCCGGTTCGATTCCGGGCTTGCGCAGTTATTTTTTTCTCCAGACATTGTCTTTGGTTTTTCCCGAGGGCCGATGGAAATTATTTCATTATTTTTCCGAAGGTACGTCAAAAGAGTAGGAAGGAGCAGGAAAATAAAAGGTACCTTTTCCCCACAGCTGTTTTGTTTGGGTCATCTTGATATGGGTTGAGGGCAAAACAATTTGCACCCCCAGGTCTGACATGACGAATACAAGGAAGATACCTGTATGGCTCGACTGTGATCCCGGTCAGGATGACACTGTGGCCATAATTATAGCCAGCTACAGTGTACATTTTGATCTCCTCGGCATATCGACGGTCCACGGTAACGTTTCTCTGCAGAACACCACATGCAATGCACTCAGAGTGTTGACAGCCATTGGCAAAACCGACATACCCGTCTACCCAGGCCAGGCGAAACCGCTAGACAACTACGCCCAAGTGTTTGCGTCTGATGTGCATGGGAAGACTGGTCTCAACGGATCGAACTTGTTACCAGTTGCTCGGATGAAGCCCAGAGAGAGATCCGAGTTTTTCCCTCATCTTGCCAGGGTTATTGAAGAAAATGAAGGTCGGATCAACATCGTTGCAACCGGCCCACTTACCAATATTGCTATTTTTTTCACGCAGTATCCACATTTGAGGAGTAAAATCAACTGGTTGTCCGTAATGGGAGGAGGGTTTCAAGTGTTCAACATCAACGGTAATGCCGAATTCAATTATTTCTGTGATCCCTTTGCAGCTAGAAAGGTCGTGCAGGACGAAGTTTTGTCCAAGAGAATGATCCAGGCCTCTTTGGACCTAACTAGCAAAGTTTTCATCTCTGAGGACATCCAACAGAAAGTCCTGAATGGTAAGTCCATACAGCAGACATCGAATTTCAGGGCGATGATGTACCAACTCATTGACTCGTTCAACAAAAGGATGCTAGCGAAGAACCTACCTGATTATAAGGGTCCAGTGATCCATGATCCCGTTGCCCTAGTCGCTCTTCTACAGTTTTTGAGAATAACAGACGAGTTGGAGTTTAAATACGATAAGAGGGTTTTTGACGTGAGCATAGAGCCTACAAAGTACGGAACAATAACTGCAACGAGATACAACGTGGAAGACGGAATCTGTGTGTTGACCGACCTCCGTGTCAGCAAATTCTGGGAGGAGGTGTTAGCCGTGTACGACGCTGCCGATCAGCAGGCCTTCATGAACACGATTTCCCGGGAGGAGCTTATCAGAGAGTTTGCCGATGGAGACTGATAGAGAAGCCTATCTGCGTCTATAGAACTGTAAATTTAGAGATACCAACAACTATGGGGAAAAATGCCTGTCGGTCTCCAAGCGAGAGACCTGCCCGATTAGGAAATGCACCATCTTCGCCGAAGTCGAGATTCGCTATCCGCTATCGGCAAGATACGAGTGGAAAAGGCAGAGGAGGGGATGCAGACGGAGTCTATATAAAGGGCTGCTACCCCCGTCTGCAGAATGGGTCACATGGTAGGTTTCAAAGTTTTCTTGTTCTCTCAGCATCCCCTACTCGACAGCAACGATAAGGTAATCAGACGAACATGACCAACACCTCGTACAGTCAAGACCTCAAGATCGACTCCAGAGAGCTGATCCATACGATCCACTCCACGGCGGAGATGTTTGGAGCCAAGGGCGTGTGGGGTCCGGAGTCGACCCAGACCGGGGTTTGCAGACTTGCCCTCAGTGATGTCGACAAACAGGTGAGAGACTGGTTTATTGCTGAGACGACGAAGTTGGGGTGCACGATCAAGGTAGACGAATGCGGGAACATCTTTGCTACGTATCCGGGGAAGAACAACGACGAACCGCCAACGGGAATGGGCTCTCATCTTGACACGCAGCCCACAGGTGGGCGGTACGACGGAATCTACGGTGTCCTCTCCGGGTTGCAGGTTCTGCGGACGCTTAAGGCGAATAACATAACTCCGAATTTCCCCATCACGCTTGTGGACTGGTGCAACGAGGAAGGTGCCCGCTTTGCCATGAGCTTGATGTCTTCGAGCGTCTGGGCCGGCGTGAAGACCAAGGAAGAGATCTACGCGTTGAAGGACATCTACGACAACGAGACGACGGTTCTGCACGAACTCAAGCGGATCGGCTACCTCGGCGAGACCAAGTGCTGTCACAAGGCCAACCCGCTCAAGTGTCATTTCGAGATCCACATTGAGCAGGGCCCCGTTCTCGAAGAGCTTGGCCGCAAGGTCGGCGTCTTGACGGGTGCCCAGGCGTACAACTGGCTCAACATCAAGATTACGGGCATGTCGCAACACACGGGAACCACTCCAATGGAATTCCGCAGAGACGCCCTGCTTGCCACGGCGAAGATCATCACGGGCATCAACGAGGTCGCCAAGGAGCACCACGGCCTGGCGTCGATCGCCAAGCTGAGTCTGCTCCCAGACGTCGTTAACGTCATCCCCGGCGAGGTGGACTTTGTGCTCGACATAAGACACGAGACCGATGAAGGCCTGGCGCACATCCGCCACGGCTGTCTTGCTGTCATCGAGGAGGCGTGTCTCAACAAAGCCGGCAACGGCATCAAGCTGCCCTACACCATCCACGATCCGTACCCATACCCTGCGACGCACTTTGACCCGGCTCTCGTTGACATCATCGACCAGGCTGCGACCGCCGTCGTCGGTGCCGATCTCAAGCACAAGATGTACAGCGGTGCTGGCCACGACTCGTGTGCAACAAACCTTGTCATCCCGACAGCCATGATCTTTGCTCCCAGCAGAAACGGCATCTCGCACAATCCGGAGGAGCATACCGAGCCAGAGGACCTTGAGCTAGGTTTCCGCGTGCTCCTCGAAACCGTGCTACGCTACGACGCTGCCCGTCTTGCAGGTCTGTAACCCTCCCCTCCCCTCCCATCTATACTGCCTTTGTACACCGTTAGAATAGACCTTCTCTCCCCAGACATCGCAAAGCTGCTGAGTCAGCCGGTTACCGCATTGGGCAACGGCGGACCGTTGCCGGCGACCGCGAGGAATTTTCAGCTGCGACTCCGAGTGGAGGTAGATAGGACAGGAATCAGTCATCGAGGAGTGGACGCCGGTACTCTTGCGTGCTGTTTCTGGTCCTCTCGGACCCGTCTCCGCATCCACAGAGCCTCTCCGTGTCAGTCCACAGCAAGACAAGAGACGCCACCAGAAGAGAGACATGTTTGCCCGCAGTACCCGTTTCAGAGTGCAGAGCGGCGGAAGGAGGTTTTCCACCTCCTCGTGGACACTACAGGGCCAGAACCTTGTGGAAAAGATCGTGCAGAAGTATGCCGTTGGGTTGCCGAAGGACAAGGTGGTGCACTCGGGCGACTACGTGTCGATTCGGCCGGCACATGTGATGTCGCACGACAACTCGTGGCCCGTGGCGCTCAAGTTCAAGGGTTTAGGAGCAAAGAAAGTGAAGGACAATCGGCAGATTGTCAACACGTTGGACCACGACGTGCAGAACAAGACCGAGAAGAACTTGACCAAGTACGAGAACATCGAGAACTTTGCCAAGGAGCAGGGTATCGACTTCTATCCTGCGGGAAGAGGTATCGGCCACCAGATCATGATCGAGGAAGGATATGCCTTCCCCGGGAACATGACTGTTGCGTCGGACTCCCACTCGAATACCTACGGTGGTATCGGTGCCTTGGGTACTGCAGTCGTGAGAACCGATGCTGCTGCGATCTGGGCGACGGGCCAGACTTGGTGGCAGATCCCGCCCGTGGCGAACGTTGTTTTGGAGGGTGACTTGCCTAAGGGGACCACTGGTAAGGACATCATTGTCGCTCTCTGTGGGTTGTTCAACAACGACGAGGTGTTGAACCATGCGATCGAGTTTACCGGTGACGCGGTCAAACACCTCTCCGTGGACTACCGGTTGACCATTGCCAACATGACCACCGAATGGGGGGCTTTGAGCGGTGTGTTCCCAATCGACGAGACGTTGCTCAACTGGTATACCAAAAGACTGCTGAGGGTGGGACGTAACCACCCAAGAATAAACGCTGAGACGATCGGCAACTTAGAGAAGAACAGGGTCACCGCGGACAAGGACGCCTTCTATGCAAAGACATTGCGGATCGACTTATCTACGTTGAGTCCGTACGTGTCTGGCCCCAACTCGGTCAAGATAGGTACGCCCATCGACAAGTTGAGCAGCAAGAACATGAAGATCAACAAGGCGTACTTAGTCTCGTGCACGAACTCCCGGTTGTCGGACATCAAGGCTGCTGCCGACGTTGTCAAGGGTAACAAGATTGCCCCTGGAGTGGAGTTCTATATTGCTGCCGCCTCCTCAGAGGTGCAAAAGGACGCCGAGGCGGACGGTGCATGGGAGACCCTTATTGATGCCGGCTGTATTCCGTTGCCTGCCGGATGTGGCCCATGCATTGGCTTGGGCGCAGGGTTGTTGAAGGAGGGCGAGATCGGCATCTCTGCCACGAATAGAAACTTCAAGGGTAGAATGGGTTCCAAGGATGCCCTTGCGTTTCTAGCCTCTCCAGAAGTGGTTGCTGCCTCTGCTGTGCTCGGAAAGATTGCTGCGCCGGAAGAGGTTACTGGCGAGCCATGCAAGCCTGCTACGGAGGTGAAGAAGGTTGTCACAGTGAACAAGAAACCCGAGTCTACAGCAGCTGCTCCTGCAGAGGAGGAGACAGCGGCGGCATCGTTTGAGGGTAAGTCTGCCCCTTCTGTCTTGGAAGGCTTCCCCGAACTCATCGAGGGAGAAATAATCTTCTGCGATGCCGACAACGTCAACACAGACGGTATCTATCCAGGTAAGTACACGTACCAGGACGATGTGCCTAGAGAGAAGATGGCGCAGGTATGCATGGAGAACTACGACTCTGAGTTCGGCAGCAAGACGCATGCTGGTGACATCATTGTCTCCGGGTTCAACTTCGGTACCGGTTCGTCGAGAGAGCAGGCTGCCACGGCAATCTTGGCAAGAGACATCAAGCTTGTTGCTGCAGGCTCCTTCAGCAACATCTTTGGACGTAACTCGATCAACAATGCGCTCTTGACACTGGAGCTCCCAGAACTGATTCACAAGTTGCGGGAGAAATATGCTGGCGCCGAGAAGGAGCTGACGAGAAGAACAGGGTGGACGTTGAAGTGGGACATTCCGAAATCCCTTGTGACCATCTCCGACGAGGCCGGAGAGGTTGTGCTGACGAACAAGGTCGGCGAGTTGGGCACCAACTTGCAGGAGATCATCATCGAGGGAGGCTTGGAAGGCTGGGTGAGAGCACAGTTGAAGGCAGAGAGCTAGATATAAAAGTTTGCAATTTTTACAGTATTACACGATTCGAATCAAATTATTCTTACCCCGGTCTCGCAATGTATGTGATTATAAGCTATATGGTGTTGTAGATACTACTCAGATATATGTACTGTGGTCGGATGTGGGAGAGACCCTGCTTCTTCTATAGAGACTTGATCTCCTTGGAGATCTCGTCGTAGCTCTCCTTGTACTCCTCCGTCTTGCCGGCCTTGTCCCCCTTCTTGCCGCCGCCAGGGACAATCATGATGCAGCTGGTGGGTCTCTTGGTACCGCCGGCCCCACCAAGGTCCTCCTTGCTAGGCACAAAGATGTACTGCACGCCGTTGTCCTCGCATAGGACAGGGATGTGCGAGATAACGTCTGCCGGCGAAATGTCACCAGCAATGATCACAAGACCCTTCTCGCCCTTTCTGAGTGCCTTGACCACTTCCTTGACGCCCCTCTTGACGTGCTTCGCCTTGGCGGCCTTCTTCACCGTCTTGAGAAGCTTCTTGTTGAGCTTCTTCGACGCCAACGGCTGTGCGAACGGAAGCACATATGGCAACTTCGTGTCGTAGTTGTCTGTCTCAGATGCCTCTTTCTTTCCCATGGCTGTGTATGTGTGTCGAGTGTGGCTCTGCTACTTTCCACGACTCTCCCTTTCTTCTCTTCTGCTCTTCTCCGTCTCTTCGTCTTTTCTCTTCATGTTGATAGCGATAAAATTTTTTTCAGCAGCCGGCAGAAGTCCCGAAAAATAACGGTCTGCGCCGATCGACGTAGACCGTCTTCGGGAAAGCTTCAACCTGCCGTCCTATATACACAGAGAGAGCCCAACAGCTACTCGGGCACCTCTAGACCGACCCGGCGGGCTGTCTTGCGGACCTTGTCCGTCTGCTTCATGCTGATTCCTGGGTTGTACCGCTCGAGCAGCTCGATGTACTCCCTCTGCGAGTCGAGGAACGTCGTGATGGTGCCGAGGTGCTCGGCCTCGACGGCGTGCAGCCCGTCCTTGTCCAAGTGGGCCAGCAGCTCCACGTCGATCTTGGGCATCTTCGAGGCAAACTTCGTCCTCACCTCCTCCACGAGGCGGGCATCGTCCTCCTTGCTGAGCGTCTTGCCTGCGTTCACGTACTGCATCCGCTTGTAGTGGACGAGGGCGTCATGCTTCTTCAAAATCTCCTTCAGGTGGGTCTCGTGGCTCGAGGCAACGCTGCGCTCGAGCGCACCGTACATCTTCTTGAACAGGGCTCTTCCAGACATCTCGGGTGGCGTGTGGTGCTGTGATTCTGGACTGGAGAAGGAAGACCTTCCCGTGTCTTCCAGCTCTAGTCGCTGAGCATTTTCAGCTCCCTCCTTTTTCATCCTCGCGCCGGCTGGCGATTTGCCCGATCCGTTCAGGACATGAATCCGGCGTCTTTTCTCTACAGGCGGCTCTTGGATGTTTGAAGCCTTTTTTGAGTTGCTGTCTTTCCCTGCAGCCACCAAACCATGGAGATAAACTGGGAACATATCTCAAATAGGGAGCAGTGGGTTGCCGCAGCGAGGAGCGCCGCGAGCCATCCGGACGAGTTCCAGCACTGGGAAACGCTCGTGCAGCTGACCGAATTCCTCCCGTCCCTCAAACAGAAGACCAAGCACCCTGTGGACAACCGCTCGTCGGCAACGGAGCGCCGGCTCGTGCTGTTGGTGTACGAGAATCTGCTGGTGAACTTTCCACTGCTGGAGCAGTACTGGGTCAACTACGCCGGCTGGTTCGACACGTTCAACGACCTCTCTGTCGCAATCGACACCTTCGAGCGAGCCTTGCTCGTCCTGCCCAAGTCGTTGCTCATTTGGAACGCCTACATTGACCTGCAGCTGCGAATAAACTCCGACAATGGCAAGATGCTCGCAAGTTTTGAGAGGGCAAGAGAGGCCATCGGCTACCACTACCTCGGCAGTCTCTTCTTCGACAAGTACCTCCTCTTCCTTCGGAACAACAGGCTCATCAGAGAGTACCATCTCTTGTTGCGAAGGATCATTGAAATTCCACAACACGACTATCTCAAGTACTTTAAGGCGTTTCTCGCCCTCATTGAGGCGGCAGACCTCGATACAATCAAACACATTGTCTCCAAAGAGGACCTCAAATCAGACTTCAACCTTGTGTGGGACGACTTGCTCCACGCAGAGAACATGCGTAGGCTCAAGATCGAGTTGCGCAAAAAATTTCTGGATCTCTTTATTACCGTGCAGTACCACTCGTGGAAATTTTACTACTACGAGAAGAACTTGACCACGCATTATTTCGTACCAGACGCCAAGCTCTCGAGACTCGAGTTGCAGACCTGGCGGGAGTACATTGAGTACGTCGAGACGCTCAATCTCAAGGCTGCCACGAAGGAGAAGGAGGTCTCTTTGATTAAGAACAACTCCGCTCTTATCGACATACTATACAGCCGATGTCTCATCCCGGCTGCGTCATACTCCTTTTTCTGGATCAAGCTCTCCAACTACTACCTCAATTACAACGACCTCGAGGCCGCCAAGCTGGTTCTTATTAAGGGCGTCTACATGAACCCGGTGACCAGCCTCAATTTACGCATCCGCTTGGTCGACCTCTACATTCTTGGGGCGGAGTTCGACAAGGCAAAGTGTCTCATCTACGAGGCCCTCCAACTCCTTCCCAACAATTTACAGCTCTTCTGCAAGCTGCTTGAGATCGAACATTTCACACAGGCTTCCAATGTGGCTAAGCTGATTGTGACGAAGTTGACCGAAATACCACTGCTGAAGATCAGCGAGCTCGAGGAGCAGTTCGACTGGCTCTTCATCGAGATGCTCAGCTACTCGTGCATCATGCATGAGAAGCTGGTGCAGATATTCGACCAGTTCAAACACAAGAGCAGCCCGCACTACCTCAGGGCGAAGAAGATGTTCCACGAATTGTACAAGATGGACGAGGAATCTGCACCGGCCAGCGTCCCCGCGGGATGGGACTGCGAGTACTTCTGAAGAACCCAAGACACACAATCTCTGTATAATTTTCATTGTTCAATTAAGATAAAAAAAAAGGTATAAAAACTAATCGTTCCAGGTCATTAAGCAAAAAAAAACCGTCAAAACCGTCACACTTCCTTGGAAATGACCTCGTTATAGTACTCCTCTGCGCTCAGATTAATATAGTGGTCGGTGAGATTGATGTTGGCCTCCTCGAGTTCCGGAGTCCAGTTGTCGTACTCCTCCTGGCTGCCGATCGGTCTCTCGCCTATTGAGGTCACTCTGAACGCATGCCTGATGTCGTCCGAGTCCCAGTCCATCGTTCTCGTGTGCAGCACACGTCTGTTGTCCCATACAACAACAGTGTCCTCGTCCCACTGGAGTCTCACGTGGGCGTCGAGACATGTGGTCGTGTGGTTGAAGAGGAAGAGAAGCAAGTTGTCACTCTCCTCAGTCTTGAGGCCGAGGATCTTTCTCGTGAACCCTCTGTGAACAAAGAGACTCTTTCTTTTGAGCACCGGGTGGTAGCGGACTACGGGGTGGATCGAGTCGATGACGTCCTTTCTCTCGATGCCACCCTCCTGCTTGGCAGCACTGGCCTGCTCCTTCGACGTGTGCACGGCCTTCAAGCCTTCCAACTTCTCCTTCATGAGAGGAGATAACCGGTCGTAGATCTCAAACATGTCGAGGAATTGGGTGTCTCCTCCAGACTCGCCGCTCTGCAACATGGCAAAGAGGGTGATTCCAGGGGGTTGGTTCTCGTAGGAGACGTCCGAGTGCCACGAGATGTTGTTCAAGCGTTCGGCAAAGAATTTCTCCTGCTCCTTGCGACTGCCTCTTCTGAAGGTCATGTGGAATTCCGGGTGGTTCAAAGGAGCTCCCGAGGTTGGGTGCACGTGCAAGGGCCCGAAGTAGCGGCCCCAGTTCTTGATCTCCTCGAACGATTGGTTCTTGAAGTCCTGTCTTTTGAAGGCAACAACACCACGCTGTTCAACTAGAAGGGCGATGTCGTTCTTCTGCTGGTCCGTCAAAGAGCTCAGCTGTAAGCCTTCCACCTCGAGCCCGAGTTTGGGGCTGATCTGTCTGAAGGTGACTCCCTCGATGTCCCTCAAAGACTTGAAGGCTGGGTCGCCCGAGAGACCGCGGTCGATATGCTTGAAAGGCTTTGGGTTCTCGAACGCATGGTCGTCCTTCGGGTCCCATGTTGGGGCCCACTCCGGGTATTTCAGTCTCTTGAGGTTCTCCTTGGACACGGTGAGGATGCCGTCGGTCTTCTCATCACTGTCTTTCTGAAAGTGGATCGCCCCGTCGTGGTAGGTTCTACGCAACACGGACATTGCTTTGCTTCTATATTGCTTTGCCTTACACTACTTCACAGTGCTCTACAGGCGCCAGGGTAACAACGCCTCTGTCTGCTGGCGGTTGGCTATTGTTCCGATGCATAGAGAGGGACCGTTATCTCTTTATACATGGGCCTCTGAAGGCTACTCCGGCCGGTCTGGTCCCTATCGAGCCACACTCTGCTGTGGCGCCGGTGGCAGAGGCGTTTACCGAGCTGCCGAAACGGCCGGAGACGACAGAAATGGACAAAGAGGGCCTGAAAGGGCCTGAAAGGGCCTCGAGGAGCACAATAGCTGCACGAGATTGCAAATCCCGAAAGCCAAAGCTTATCTGGCGGCAGACGCCACAGCTGGCAGAGACAAGAGGGCTTACGTCAGCCACAGTCGGGATCTGGTCCTTGGTCCACATCTATTCGAGAAGGACATGTTTGGACGACTCGAGACTTCAGTCAACGGTGCCGGTGGAGCACAAAATTCACAGACGTGACGGCGAACCACACGGCGACGCCGATGTAGCCCATCCACTTCTGGAAAGTCCAGTTGTTGAGAGGCACGAGAATGCTGTAGAGGAGGAGCATCACGACGATGCTGAGGGCCGTCAACTCCAAGCTCTCGTCGACCCGGAACTCGATTGTGCCCGTGCCCGTGAAGGCCAACTGCACGATCAAGGAGCAGGCACCGACGCCGAGGAGGATGTAGAGGAGCGGGCTGCCGAAGCAGGCGTGGAGCCCCGTCAACGGTCGTCCCAAGCCGGCAAGCGCCAGGTTTGTCACCACGTCGCCGACGCTGTTCCCCAACGAGAGGATCGTCAAGCCCAAGATGGACTCGTTCAACGAGTAGATCTCGGCAAGGTCTTTTAACACGGAGATAATTGCCGCGGCCGTCAGCGAGATGAGCTTCAACACCGAGAGGAATCCGCAGATCGACGACACGACTGGGAAGACGAGGTCGAACACGTACGGCCACCCGTATCGCACCGCTATCGACACTGTCGGCAAGGCCACCGACACGGCGATCAACGGGATGGAGCATTCAAAGTCCACGAGGAGCATTGGCATGACGGCGACCTGGAAGTGGAAGAGTCTTGCCGCCAACGACTGCTCGTGGCGGAATATCTCCCCCTCAAGCTCCCCCGGAAGTGGCACGGGGATGATGACGTTCGCCAGCGTCGAGAAGGGGAGGAGGATGATGGCAAGGCACTTTTCTCCAAAGGACTCTGCTCCCGTGACGATGTGCACCGGACAGATCTTGAACAACATGTTCCTCGTCTTCTGGTACTCGACGTAGGGTATGAGTGTCGACGTCGAGGACAACTGGCGCAGCATCGGGCTTGGTGGGGGTTCTAGGTTTGGGTGGTATGTGTTTGGAGGAAGCAACAAGGCGTCGCCGAACATCGGCGGCACGGGGATGGCGGGGGTCCCACTTCCTGCTCTTGACTCGTCTTTCTGCTCTGTAGCGGAATTGTAGTCGTTGCGGGGGCTCGATTGGCCCGTGGAGGGCTCGATGCTGATGATCGGGGTGGAATTTCGGGCGATGACCAGACTAGAGTCTGGAGACTTGTTCTTCACCGAGAGCGACGAGTCTGTGCGTGCCAAGATTGAGTGCCGGGACGGGTATAAGATCTGGTAGTCCTCCTTGTCCTTGGTTTTTTTGCTGTGTATGATTTGGCTCGTAGTTACTTCTGCGTCGGCAGGAGCAGCTTCCT
Organism: Pichia sp. NRRL YB-4149; assembly: GCA_030556025.1. NCBI lineage: Eukaryota > Fungi > Ascomycota > Pichiomycetes > Pichiales > Pichiaceae > Pichia > Pichia sp. NRRL YB-4149. Next base: position 15,816 of record JANIWA010000052.1, on the reverse strand, counting down.
GGACGGCTTCGCCGTAACATGGGCCTGCTCCTGTTTCAGTGCCATTACCGTTGTTGTCGTAGCTGTTGATGTTAGAGTGCTGCGGAGACTGCAGTGGCGTCACCTCCGAAACCGGGTGGAGCTGTTCGATGTCTCTGTTTTCTATGGGTATCGCTCGGTTGGAGCTCTTTCTCTGCCACAACCAGGCCAACTTCAACGAGTCAATCAAGGCGATCTTGTACGCCCTGCCCCGCTCGAGGTTGTCAATGTTGTGTGCAAAGTAGTAGTCATTGTTGCTGTTGCTGGAGTCGTTTGAAAATGCCGAGTCGATGCTCTGGTCGTCCGGGTTTGTGCTGCTGCTGCTGATGTTGTTGTTACGATATTCGTTCTCCAAGTAGGCCTCGGAGACGACGCTGGATGCGAGATCTGCAGAAGTGTTACCGGCAACTGCGCCATCGGTATCTGCCTTGTACTCTTCGATGCCCCCCTGCGGGAGGAAGAAGTTGAGGAGGATGAAGACGAGATACAAGACGCACAAGACGACGGATTCCACTATCGTGATCACGCCATCCGAAAGGATGTAGAGCGAGAGCAGCAAGAGCGTCGAGAAGATGACGAGATCTCTGATGAAGGTCTTGTGGTTCACCTTGAATGGCTTGTATATCGCCAAGACGCCGATGACGACCGTTAGGGCAAAGTTCGCCGACCCGAGCAACTCGCCAATCGCCATTGTCGTCATCCCGTTTTTCATGGCGATGTATGTCGACAAGATGTCTGGAGATCCGTTGGCGAAGGCTAATAACGTCAACCCGGCCAACTTTTCATCCATCTTCAAAGCCTCCGAGAGGGCCGAGAGGTTCGGCACGAGGTAATCCGAAGCTAGCAAGCCCAAAATAAGGAAAAGGATGCCGATTGCGGCGACCACAAAGAGCCAGAGCCCCACATTCGACAATATAGGACTTCCGGTGTTGGCACAGTAGTAATATCGCAGGTAGATGTGGCGGAAACCCGTGCAATGGTCCGTGAGGTAATGACAGATGTCAGGTATCGAGGAGTTTGTACTGCTCGGGAGGGTGCACTCCTCAGCGGCGGCAGACAGGAGAGCTAGCATTGCTGGCTCCGGATGTGCTGTTGAGAGTGCTGGTAGTGGTAGGATATCTGCTGACCGTCTATCTTCCCTCCATTTGTGTCCTCATCTATATGTGTGTATGTCTGTGTCTGTTCCCCGTGGAGAATGGGCCGCTGCGAAATTTTGATAGCGGGGGAAGGGCAGATAAGGGAGGACGAGACGAATCGGCTGTGGGCTTGTCTCGGGAGGATCTATTAGAGACGTACGGATGCATACAGAGGTATATACAGGGTGGAGAAGGAGAATGTGCCTGATGCTGAGAGGAAAGACTCAGGCGGTTGGGGCGACTGGGGCGACTGGGGTAGCTGGGGTAGGCTGCTGGACGTCGTTGAGAAGCGTCTTTGGGATTCTCTCGTTGCCCGTGAAGGGGAAGCCGAGTCCGCTGAGGAGGATTCTGGCGTCGGCGTCGGTCTGGGCACTCGTGTGGAGGGTGACGTCGAAGCCGAAGTTCTGCGGCCACGAGTCCTGGTTGTTTTCGATCTCCGGGAAGAGTTTAACCTGGTCGGCAGTGAGTCCGAAGGCGATGTTCCCGTACCGGTCACCAGACCGGTTGGAGATGCCGTAGAACTCTCTAATCCGCGGCAGGACGATCTCTGTGAGTGTGGAGACGAACTGCGAGGCGTCCCTACCGAGGAGGGTGATCTTGGCACCCATCTTCATTCCCGGTCTGAGCTTCCAGTTAGGGACGTTGGTCTTGGCGAAGATGGCCTGAGGCTTCATGCCCGTGATCTGCTGCAACTGCAGTGCTGCAGAGATGGCCTGTGCCGGGTAGAGCTTGGCGTCCTTGACAAAACAGTTCAACGTGACACCTTCGAGCCTAGGCACGTTGCTGTGTGTCCGGGGCTCGATTGTTGGCGAAGGCACGATCTGGCCCTTGGGTTTCCTGAGCGGCCTGTTGAGGTGGTACGGCGAGGACATGTCCCAATGTCTGCGCTTGTTGCCGTACACGGGCTGTTGGCCGTGCTTGTAGTTGATCAACAGGAGGTCCGACTCGAGCGTGTCGTGGTAGTGTTCCTGTACACGGTCCTGATGCGTGAGGTACGGTCTGAACTTCGGCGACCGGATGTCGTGGGGCTCCAGCTTGAGCTCGGGGAACCGTGGCGAGAGATACTTCTTGATGATTCTCACCTTGTGGTGAACGGGCTGCACCTGGGCGCAGCCTACCTTGTGCACAGCGGCGGACGAAGAGAAGAGACGGATCGACTGGCCAAACATGTCTGCTGCGGGGCTCTGCTGGGCGTTGGTGGTCGGTTGCTTTGGCTTCTATGTCCTTCTTCTTGTCTTCATCTCCTCTGTTCGTATTTGTCGTCTGTCAGAAACCTCTGAGCTTTTCGACACGCAAAACTACACCAAAAAGTTTGCGGCCGGGTAACGCGGGGTGGGACTGCTGGCTCTCGACATGAATCGGACAAGAGGGGTCAGAGCAGATAAGATGGAGGGAACAGGGGCTGGAAGGAGACAGAAGGGGGGAGGATCTCCACCGCTATGCGCTTTGTTCCACACAGAAACCCGGCATTGCAAACTTCAGCAGTGCCCTTGAGCCCGGAGTACTGTTCGGACACAGAGGCAGAGACGTCATCCGATGAGGACAGGATCTTGAGCACAAACTCGGCTCAGAACCTGCTCGATGGAGAGAATAGTAGCAGTGACACGAGCAATGCAAGCTTGACGTCAGAGGGTGAAGATGACGAGGGACGACCCGAGGAGAGTCTGGATGCATTGCCCGAGTTTTTATCGACACAGGGTTTGGAAAAACGGTTCCAGCTGGCGTGCAATCTAGCAGAGAGCCATCGGGCACATACGTTTTCTCCGGAGAGTGAAGATGGTGGGTACAACTACGTCGAGTACGAAAGACAACCGGAAGACGTGCGTGATGGCGTGTGTGCGGCCAGACCGGAAACACTGACGAAATTCTTTGTCTCTCGGTTCACAGACGAGAGGGCCAAGAGAAGGGACGTCGTCAACCACTTGTTGAGTCTCGAGGAAGAGCGCATACGGAAGGAGGAAGAGGAGAAGAGGAGAGAGGTTGAGGAACAGAGGCGAAAGGAGGAGGAGGAGGCTGCACGGCGGAAGAAAGAGGAGGCCGAGAAGCTGCGTTTGGGGCAGCAGAGGATCAAGGAGGAGCAGCTGAGACGGCAGCAAGAGCAGGAGAAGGCCAGACAGGAGAAGTTGAAGAAGGAGGAGGAGGCTCGAGTGCAGCAGGAGAAAGAGGACGCTGCTGCGGCTGAAAAGGCTGCCGCAAGGGCAAAAGAGACGGCACTGGAGCTGGCCAAGGAGGAGGCCGCCAGGATGATTGTGAGGCCGGCAGAGATCGAGTCGCAGTATCAGAAGTACATGCAGGACCTGAAAGACATTGACGCGCAGGTGGTGCAGCCGATGAATGCCAACAAGGAGTTGAAGAGGGCCGCAGGGAGCCACAAACGGAAGATCAACCCCAAGTTCGGCCAGTTGACCAACAGTGAGAGCCAGATCATGCGGATCACCAGCGAGATCCGACAGTTGATCGAGCAGACGAGGACAAATAGCGACGTGTACAAGTGGATCCTCAACTTTGTCTCGGACGCCATCATCTCGCAGGCGGAGACAGAGGTCTCTGTGAAGCCTTCTGCGTCCGTGCCGTTGGCCAAGCTCACGTTGAACCTCCTCATTCTCTTTGATGACCTCCTCTACTTCATGCTCGCCAAGTTCTATTCGGCGTGTCCATTCTTGCTGGGCTACTCGTGCTCGCAAGACACGGAGGAGGGGAGACTACGCCTGGGGTGGTCCCGTGATGCGGACACGGGCAAATGGGAGATCGAGGAGCAGCACAACGAGCGACTCTGCGGCATTGCCACCCTTTACTCGGTTATCACACGGCTCAAACTGGATTCCTCCTATGCTGGGTACGATCCCTCCAGCACGAAACACCCGCTGCCCATCAGTCACTCGTGGATCTTCCTTGCTCGGATGGTGGACGTGCCGACTCCACAGCTCTCGGAGACCCACTATGCCATCGTCGGCGCATGGTGGGACGCCTGCTGTGCCGAGTTCCTTGTTGCCTACGGCAGACAGAGCCAGAAACTGCTCCAACTCGTTGTCGGCGACTGGACTTCCGTTGGCGGCATCTCCTCTGCAGGGAGAGTCCGACTCAGATTGCTTGGCGAAGAATGGATGAAGGGTTCCGTCAAGCAGTTCCCCGCCGTCGGCCGCTGACGGTCTCTCTATAGACTGTATAAAACGACCAAGCATGTAACACTATCGCCATGGCGCCATTCCACAAATGCCTGTGGGCCTTTATATAAAAGATAAATAACTGGAGGGAAAAAAATGTTGTAGATGATTCCTTCTTTGCGAGCCTGAGGGGCCGGAACGAGTGAACCTACCTCTGACTTCTTCCTCGTGCTGGCTGCTCCGACATTGCCAGCAGACAATGGCAAGACCGGACGTACCAATACCTTCAACCCCAGAGGCACCGTACCCAGTGAAAGTGTCGAAAACGGCGGTCATTCCCGGGTTCGGCCGTGGGTCTTCGGATCTAGGCTTCCCGACCGCCAACATCGACATCAAGGACAACAAGACATTGCTTGATCTCGACGCAGGCGTCTACTTCGGGTACGCCCGGCTGTACCAATCGAAGGACGTTGCGTTGGACGACAAGCTAGTTGAACGGGTGGACGGCAAGTCGTCTGTGGTGCTCAACTACGGCAGGGAGTTGCATGGCGAAGACTTGCAGGTCCTACCAATGGTGATGTCGCTAGGGTGGAACCCGTACTACGGCAACAAGGAGAAGACTTGTGAGATATACATCATCCACAAGTTCTCGCATAGCTTCTATGGGGCCGACCTGAGTGCCGTCATCTGCGGGTACCTCCGACCTGAATTGGACTATGAGGGGATCGATGCGTTGAAGAAAGACATCCAGCTGGACGTCGACATCGGATTGGAGAACTTGGCCAAAGAGGGCTACGCCAGGTGCAAATCTCTGCTAGAATAGCTTCCTTTTGATAACTTATTTACTATACTTATACATTCGATCTAGAGAGTCTTGTAACATTGTAGAGGAGGAGGAGGAGGAGGAGGAGGAAAACGAAAAAAATATCTACATGAGCTTCAGCTTGTCGTCGTTCTGTTGGAAACCAAACATCTTCTTCAAGGTCTCGATGGCCACGGTCATCATCTTGGCGAACCAGTAGACGTTGAGGAGGTCCAAGACCATGTTGCAGCCCAAAATGAGAATGGCCCCTGGCGTGGTGAAGCCTTCCCTATTTCTGGCGTCGTACAGGTCCACTGCCAACCACGCAACCTGGTACCAACCCCAGCAGATTCTGATAAAGAAGAAGATGAGGATGAGGATGATGTTGTTGATGAGCTTGAAGGTCTCGCTCAACACATCGTACTTCAAGCCAACCCATCTGACGTCCAAGAATGGCGTCGATATTTCAAACAAAAGAAACGTCGCAGAGTAGTACTGGATGAACGAGTACTCGGCAGCAACGTAGAACACCGCCGTGGAGACGATCCCGTGGACGAGGAAGCCCAACCCGAAGAACTTGACGTACACGGTCGAAACGATCGTGTCCCATATGAAATAGCTCAGTGCCATCGACGTGTAGAACTTCGAGTACGGGGTGGTTGCAAATACGTGGTCCTCGGCAAGATACTTGTTCCCAAACACGGGTATGCCCAACGTGCAGATGATGACGGCCTGGATGAACGACACGACCCGGATGCACATGTCCAACCGGTTCTTGGTGTTTTTCAATGGCCTGGAGACGCCCGGAATGAGCAGCAACAGCTTCGACAGCTGGAAAAGCGTTGTGTACAGCGTCACACCGAACGCTAGCGTGTGCAGGTTGTTCGACACGAGTTCCGTGTCCTGGAACCTCGCCGGAATGTAAGGCCGGATCGTTGCGTCCACATATGGCTTCAGACCGGCCAAGGGGTCGTCGTAGACGTACCGCTCACGAAACTGCTCGATGCACTGCATTGGATGTACCACAGGTAAGAGAAGGACTCTCTGTCACAATAGGACACACGTACTGTGTCCCCAGATCCCCCAACGTGGTTCCTTTCTGGCAAAACTTTGTCCGATCTGTGTGTCTGTGTCTGTCTCTGGTGGGGTGCCCGCCGACACGACAACACAGCGAAACCGGACGGCGAATAGGGCCCCGGGAGGCCGCGACAGTGGTATTGTCGTGGCGACGAGTCTATTTCGGAGTTGATTAAAAGATGTCAGGACTTTAAGAGTTATATAAGGGAGGAGGAGACCGGGGACTACACCTCGGAAACGGCGGCAGTGTTTGTCTTGCGGGCAACAGCAGCTACCTTGTCGCCGAGACTGAGGGCGAGCCCCTGACCCTTGGACCGGATGCGGACGTGGCCGACAATCGGACCGTCGGCGTTCTTCTCAATGCACAGGTTGGCAAGCGCATCCTCGCCGAAGGTCGACTTCGAGTAGAGGTTTGCTGAGAGGAACTGGCAGTCGCCGATGATGGCGCCCGGCGTGAGGTTGTTCATGTTCGTTCCCCGCAACAACTCCTCGAGATACTCCTTCAGGCTTGGCAGGGTCGAGTTGACGCTGATCTTGTTTTCCCACTCAAACTCGTTCCACATCTTTCTGAACTGCGCCTCTGTGCAGAGGGCTGGCTTGATGTAGTCCAAGATGTCGATGTGGACGTCACTCAAGATGACGATGGTGCTCTGGTCGGCGTGCTGGCCGTCGTAGACAATATTGCCAAAGATGACACCGGTGTCGGCGCTCGAGACCTTGATGGTGGTCTGTGCTCTGTGGAAGCCGTGGGGAGCAATGTTGTTCGAGGTCGGTTTGTCGACGACCTTCAAGTCGCCTAACGCAGCAAACTCCACGCTGAGGTTGCGCAACGTGGTGGTGGTCTGGTTGACAATGAGAACGTCGAGAGTGACGTCGTACTGGTGGACCTTGACGTAGGCCTCGGCGTAGACAGGGTCGGAGAAACCCGTGAGCTGGACAATCTTGTTGAGTCTTGAGGTCAAGTCTTCCTTCGGCTGTGCGCCGTGCTGCACGGCAGAGAGCTCCTTCTCGTTGTCGTCGACGACTTTGCTGTCTTTGTTGACAAACTGTCTGAACGCAATCGGCTCGTCGACCTGTTCTAGGGTGAGGTGGAGTGTTTCCGTGTTTTGAGCCTGCTGAGAGAGTTGCTCCTCCACTTGCTGCCTAAACGCGTCCATGGTGTCGTCCAAGAAGGCTTCCTCCAATAACTTGATATCGGTCTGGTCTTCCGAGAGGAACCTGATACAGGACATGATTCTTTCAGAAGAATCTTCGTCAATCTTCTTCTTCACGTAAGGAGAGTCGCCGACTCTCAAAATGGAAACCATAATTAACATGGCCTCCGCCTTCAATGCGTTCAAGAGATCTTTCCGTTCGGAAACCTTGTTCAATCTCAAGATCAACTTGACCAAGGTGGAGGACAACACAGACGCGAGGTAGAAGTCACCGTCAGTAATCAAACTTCTGATTGGAGTTCTCAAGTTCTTGTTTGTCTTGGCCTTGGCTGCCTCCTTGCTGTCGGTGTAGGCGCTCTCGGTGGCATAGGTACCGTCGGCCAAAATCTTTGGACCGGATTTCGCTTCACCATTTTCCTTTGCAGCTCCTGCTTCTCCGTTCTCTTCCTCATCTTCGGCACCGTTCAGCTTCTTTTCAGCTGCCAAGATAGGAATCTCACCAATGTTGGTTCTGATGTATTTCCAAGTGGATTGAATGTCAGCTTCTTCCAAACAGTACTCACCCAGGATCCACAAGGCGCCTCTGTAAACCTTGCCCGATTTGACGTTGGAGAGAGAGACGAGAAGTCTGTTAATGATGTTGACTCTGAGGTCTGGAAATTTTTCAATGACTTGCTTGACAAAGGTGATGACTTCGGAAGCGGCAGCAGTGTTGAGCTCGCCAATGACCTCCAACAACAAGTCGACGACGGAAGCTGCAATCTCGTGAAACTTGATAGCGATGGAATGGATGGCGCTGATCAAAGTTTGTCTGTACTCGACGTTCTTATCTTCGTTCGAAGTGGTGGTTCTCTGTAACTCCTTCTTCAACAACTTGATGACGTCTTCGACGTTCTTGCTGGAAACTAGTTTCAAGCCGATCTCAATGGCCTTGTTTCTCACATCGACCGATGGCGACGAGAGAACCTTCAAGATGTCCAAACAGGTGTCGTCCAAAACGTCCTGGTTCTCGGAGTGGAGCTCGCTGATTCTCTCGAGGGCAATCAGCTTGACATTGATATCCGACTCCTTGACGGCCAATTCGACAAACTTGGCAGCTGCACTTTTGACGGCGCTTGGGGATGAACTGAGGACGCTCAAAGTCGTGGCAGCTTCGTATTCGACCGCAGTGTTGGAGATGTCCAACAAGGAGGTGACGATCTGCAAATATTGAGATCTCAAATCCGAGTACTGAAGAGCATCCTTTCTGATGAATTCAATAATGGCCAATTGGATCAATGGATCAAGAGAGTCGAGAGGCTGTTCCTGGATGTATCTAAGCGAAGCCTCTCTGTTCAAGTTGCTCAAACAGACGAACGCGTTTCTTCTGCAGGTGGCATCACTTTCCACAGACAAGAAGTCAAGAATGAGATCTGGCGCATCTGGGATCAAGTGTTCCGAGACTTTGAAGATGGAGTAGATGGCAAACACTGCGTTTTTCCTGACGTACGCGTGACGGTGCTCCAAACAGACTCTGCAGTTAGGGACCAACGTTTCCAACAACTCTGGTTCCTTCAACTTCGTCAAGAACCGCAACGTGGCACCTCTGATGAACTCGTTCGGGTGCTGCAAGTCTCTCTGGATGGCGTTACACACCAAAATCATCTCGTGTCTCAACTTACCCTCACTGTCGTACTTCTCACAGATCTCCCAGTAGAAGTACAACAACTTCTTCAACTCCTTATTCTTCGAAGGCATCACGTACCTGATCACATGCATCAAGAGCTCCGGCATGGCGTCTGTGTTGATCATCGTGATCAAGATCTGACGCATCGTGACAATCTTGGACTCATCGTCGCCCTTCTCGAGCTTCGTCTTGAACTCATTGACGCTGAATTTCGGCGACGTGCTTGGCTGTATCACTCAAAGGGCATGTGGTTAGTATCGTAAACGCTGGAACGACGGTAAAATCAACGGCTTGCCGTGTGGAAAAAGCCAGACTGGCCGTTTGTTGTGCAAACTGCCCAAAATCGGCACGTACCTCGTAGACCAGCGTGTAGGTGGCGGTTTCTGGCATTGTGGAACTAGTCTTCCCTCTCCAATGCCTGCTTGCTGTGTCAGTGCTCTCCCTCCAGCCAGACGACCCGGGGTAAACACGCCCACCTTCTGCCCGACACCAAACGAACACCTCTTCACTCTCGTCAACATAGGCCGGCTCTCCTCGACGGGTGCGGAAAGGCTCGCTGGCGTGGCGCAGCAGCAGCAGACTTGGAGTGAAATGTGGCGCAGCACTTTCGAATGGGTCTGAGGTGGATAAATTACTGGATTATACACACAGAAACGCCGGCTAGTCGTCGTCACTGTCCGGGTTCGTGATGAACAAGCGCATGCCATTACCATAGTGCGGGCGCACGCTCAACACGCTGTTGAAGCGGCCCAAGTCGCCGGCAGCAGCGCCGGTTCCGGCCTGCTGCTGCTGCTGCTTGGCCAGTCTGTTGAACTGCTCCGAGGCAGCAATGACGGCGGCGTCTGGGTGGATGGGAACCTTCGTCTTCTGTCCGCGGTGGATGAGCGTTGCATCGGGCAACTCGCCGTCGTCAATCTCGCTGGCCAACATGCGGGTCTTGGGCTTCACCATGACGTGTTTGTGCGACTTGAAGGAGTGGGTCAACTGCTGCGAGGGGATCTTCTTGTGGGAGATGGTACCGTTCTGGCGGATTGCCACAGGGAGGACCTGCATCGATGGCTTCATGTTGATGGTAGTCTTCTTCCCCTTCAGACGGAGGCTCTCAATGTAGGTGCATTTCTCACCCTTGCGGGCCTCCACTTCCTCTACCATGCCCTGCTCTTCGTTTTCGGCAATGACAACCGTCTTGGCGACTGGCGACCGGGACTGCTCTTTGGCGGGGTAGATCTCGTTGCTGACCATCTCCGAGATGTCGCCTCCGTTGGCGTGCGGCTTCAGTTGCTGTGCAATGCCGTTCACAAACATCTCAGGGTTTGCCGTCGTCTCCGACAACCCACGGCCTCTTCTCCCCGTGGAGGGGTAGTTTGGTGGCGGTCTTCTCTTCTTGACTGTTGGTGACGTGCCCATTATGGGGGCGGCAGGGGTAACCACTAGTGAATGCTGGATAGGCATGACGGTGGGTTGCTCTCTGCGGTCGTAAATGCTTTGGTGGGTGTCGTTGTCACCCCCGAGAGACTCCGAGGAGAAATTGGACTCGATATCCGGGATAGGAGCTTGCCGGAGTTCGTCGTCGGCTCTACCGTTGAAGTCGGTCTCTTCCAGCGGATCCAGCTCCTGGTTGGTGATGACCAAGTGTTCACGTGCACCAATCCCAAGACCGGTTGGGGTGCCGGTCAAGCTCATCCCGGTCACCTTCTCCAGCATGCCTCTGGAGCACATCGAGTTGTGCCTGAATATGTCTGGTGTCTGTGCCATTTCAGCTATGGAGTCGACGCTCCGAGGCGATCTTGGCGAAAACTCAAGCACACCATCGTCGTCGTCGTTGTTGTCGTCACTGTTCGAAGAGCTGCTGTTAGAAGTAGCAGGAACAGGCCTGGTTGTCTTATCGGCAACAGACTGCAAATCGTCGTCGTCAGCTAGACTATATTCTCGACCATAACCCTCACTGGTCTCTACGCCTCCGGAATTATGGACATAGCTGCCGTTATCGTCATCATTGTACCTTTCATACCCGTCATAGTCTCCATCGTCATCTTCGTCATCTTCGTCATCTTCGTATTCGTCCTCGTCGTCTTCGTCATTGATGTCATCGCTGCTGTGAGTAGGATACAGGTCCTCGAGACTTTTGGAGCTTGAAACGTTGGGCATGTCGACGGCAGTGACGTTGTTTTCGAGCTCGTCACCCAGGTCGAAATTACGATGCAGAGAGGTATTGCCCAGCTGAATACCCATGTTGACATACGGCTGGCTGTCCGTTGGAGTCAAGACTAGCGATCGGCTACTTTCAGAGTGTGTGCTGTTTCTGTCGTTGCCGTAGAGGGCATCATGTCCGTTTTCGTCATCTTGCTCCACGATTTGGCCATCCTGTAGTTGGTCGGCGTCATTGAAGAAGTTCGTAGCACTGCTGTATCGATGCCAGACCCCGTCTTCGGCGACAATATCTTCGGGGATGTTCGATGTTGACGTGGAGATAGTCTGTGTTTCACTGAATTTCCCAGCACCACCTCCATCGCCATCTTCGATCCTCTCCATCTCATCTTCATGCTCTTCGGGTCCCCTCGAATTGACCTGCTTTACGAACGATTCGAAGGAGTCGTCCAGAGGACCAATGAGGTCTTCGTTTGAATACACGTCCAGAACCTCATTCTCAGTGTATTCCTCGTAGTTATTGGCAGGCATGTCTAGTGGTTCTGCAGCAACTGTCCTCATTGCTTTCCTGTCCCGTGGTTCCATGTGTGAGGCATCCTCGAGGGAGACATCCTTAGAGGGCTCATCCACATCGAAAAAGACGTCCGAAGCACTCGAATTTTCCGACCCGCCTCCAATGGATTTGGGCTTCTCCAGATCAAAGAGGTTGGCGTTGGGCATGCTGTTGTCACCGGACTGTTTCGTTTCTGGTGCAGTGGTCTTCAGTTTGTCGATGTACTGGTCGAGCGTTTCCCCGGTTTTCAGTTCGGGTAAATCTTTCACTTTCACGAAAATGGCCTTGTTTGCATCGATCGACCCGCTTTCTGGAGCAAGACCTTCATCTTCGACACCACTGATGTTATGGTTATGCAGTTCCTGTGTGAAATTTAGGGCTATTGGCTTTTCTCGAGTACTGATGGGGCTAGATGTGAACGAGAGCGTTCCGGCAGCGGCGTCACCGTCACCGTCGCCGTCATCGTCGCCGTCGGTGTCACCGTCTGTTCTGTGAGATGCTTCCGAGGTGTTGAAAGTGAACGACTTCTCATGCTCCAGCTGGAAACTGTTGAGGGCACTGGTGATCTCCTCTATACTGGACAACGTTCTCGAGTGCTTGTGGGCATTTTCATTCTGAGATTCGTTGGAGGGGTTTTCCCGTTGATGCAACTTTGGGGGTTGGTGATTTGTTGTGGATTGGGCAAACATGACATTTCTCGAAGGGTTCAACTGCTTTTCTGCGGCCAGAGGAGCGTTATTTGGGATGCCAGAAATCCCCGTGGCGGGCGGGATCAGGTTCAGCGGCGTGAACTCACTATCTGTGCTGTCGTATTCTGTGAGGTGGTTTGAATCTGATGGTGGCTGTGTATTGATTGCGTTGGGGAGAGGCGGCTCTGCCGTTTTCACTTTCAGTGACAGTGGCGGTGGTTTCCGTTTTCGAAGCAAGTCGGAACGTTTGCTGATCGTCCCCGAGGCGGACTGCAGATGTTTGTCGTGGGCAAAAGTGGAGGGAGGGTATATGGAAGAGGTCTGTCGGGAGAAGTCCGGCAAGGTGGAGTTGCTTGTGTTTCTCAGACTAGTGACGGGACTCAGCTCGCTCGGATACATCGAGGACGAGAGACTCGAGTTGCTCACAAGTCTCTTCTCTGCAGCCGGCGTTGTCGATCCGTACGGATTGTGCGTCTCTTGGAATTGGTTGTTTTCTTTCTGCAAGACTACGTCCTTTGACGGCGACGGTGTCGGGAGACCCTTGATGCGATTGCTATTATTAGACGGCGTGTTTGCATTATTCTGAAGTCCTGCGTACTTCTTCTTGGCGGGGATAGCCGCCGTGGCCTTTGCTGGGGGTGGTTTTGGGATCGCAGAGAGGTCCACGTGGGAGACGATGGACTCGTCTGGGATCTGGAACGTCAACCTCTTGGCTGCGTTCTTCGACGTGTCCGAGGAGGAGGAGGCCCGTTGGTGGCTGTTCTTTTTGGCGTTTCTGGCCGGCGTCGTGTCCGACGATTTGCCGAAGAAGTCGATCAAGGAGAGTCTCTTCTTCCTGTTGGCGGACATTGCTCGCTGGCTTGCAGTGGTGGTTGCTGGTGGCTGGATTTAGGCCTCTGATGTGGGGCTGTCCAGGCACCCGGGGGGAGGACAAGAAGAGGATGGAGAGCTTTTTCCTGCCATTGCAAAACAAGAGCCGCGCTTACGTAAGAGGGGGTGGTCAACATGTCTGTGTTGATGTCCATCCATCTTTATGTCTATGAGTCTATACCAATAAATAAGAGGGGGGAGGGGGAGGGGGAGGGGGAGGGAAACAGTCTTTAGAAGAGCCGCATGACAAACTCGAAGGCGGCAAGGGCGGCGGCGTTGGCCGGGAAGCTGCGCAGAATGCTGGGCAGGAACCCCCTGGTGAACCCCCTGAGGCCGCCCCGCTCGGTGTAGACGTAGCGGACGGCGTCGGTGTAGCGTTTGAACCTCGGGCTGTCGACGCTGTCGATCATGATGACGTTCTTGACGACGTCGGCCGGGTACGCGGTGACCCAGAAGCAGGTGGCGCTGAGGCCTCCGGCCCAGAAGTTGACGGCAGCCTTGCTGAGGTCGGTGTTGTCGGTGAAATAGTTTGTGATGAGCTCGTAGGAGCCCCACCAGACGATGAAGTTTGTGCGGAAGATCATTGTTGGGAGAAGGCCCTTGTAGAGTGTGCGGAGGCCGTCGTGCCTCCAGAGCTTGACGGCGCAGTCGATGGGTCCTGTGTAGAGTCTGCTGCGGGCGTCGTATTGGACCTGGAGACGGGCCTTGAGCTGCTCGATGGGTGCTGCCACAAAGGAGACGGTCCATCCGGAGAGGAGGCCGGCCGTGCAGTGGCCGACGAGCGGCATTTTGGGTGCGTCGGCAAAGAAGGTGTCTTTGACGAACCGGCGGTAGACGTGCAGCGAGCCCAGCATGACGGAGTCCATGAGCACCCAGCCGACCAGAGGCGGCGTGAACCCCTTGTAGAGGCCCCGGACACCTTCGTTGCGGATTGTTTTGACGGTGCAGTCGAGCGGGCCGGCGAACCTGCCCGAGGAGGTCTGCAGACGCACCTTGACGGAGTCGAACGGGTGGCCCACGGCGTTCTTCATGACGCCGGAGAAGACGCCGGCGACAAAGCCGGCGTAGCGTGGCGGCGGCTCCTTCTTGGGTTGCGAGGACATCTGTGCTGTCTGTACAAGGACGTCCCTGTCCTTTCCTGCGGCAGCAGCAGAAGAAGAAGAAGAAGAAGAAGTAGAAGAGTCCTCGAGGAGTGGAAAACCAAGAGTCGACGATGCGGAGTTTTTTTTCTTGCCGGTACCGGCGAGCGTTGAGGATAGATAGATAGATAGATAGATAGATAGATAGATAGATAGATAGATACTCTATAGAATGGTGTCGCCGAGGGCACAACGGGCAATGGAGAGGCCGGTGTTGACGGTGTCGACGATGTGGGCCTCCTTGGTGGCTAGGGCCGGGTTGACCTCGACGATGTCGAGGCCGGCGAGGTTGCCCGAGGCGGCAACCTCCTCGACAATGAAGAGGCCCTCGCGGAGCGTGAGGCCGCCCCGCACGGGGGTGCCTGTGGCAGCAACGTACATGGGGTCGATGCCGTCCACGTCGTAGCTGAGATGGACAGGCTCGGAGCCGGACGGGTTGACGGCAGCAAGTGCCCGACGCACCACCTCGTTGATTCCGTACTTGTCCACGTGGTACATGCTGAAGGCGCAGATGCCGAGGTCCTTGAGGATCTGTTTCTCGCCGGCGTCGACGTCCCGGAGACCGATGTAGGTGATCTGTTCGGGCTTGACCAGGCGCTGCAGGTCATCCAACCAGCGGAACTGAGGAGGCCAGTTTTCTCTGTCGAGACCCATGGCAAACGCCACAGGACAGCCGTGGAGGTTGCCGGACTCTGTTGTGGACGGGGTGTTGATGTCTGCGTGCGCGTCGACCCAGATGATTCCTCCTCCGGGGTGTGCGTTGACAAACGCGGAGATCGTGGCCATGCCGATGGAGTGGTCGCCCCCGACAGTCAGCGGGAACGATCCGCACGCATGTGCGTTCTCCACGGCCTTATAGATGCGTTGGCAGCACTGGCTCACCATGCTGGGACGCTTGCAGTTGCGGAAGACGTCCGACGTGTCCGCCTTCATGGCGGACGCGTCCAGGTCTGCAAGCGGGTCGACAACAGAGTGGTCCCACCCTAGAGAGGCGATGTTTTCCACAAGACCGAACTTCAACAGCTGCTCCGGCCCGTCCTCGACGCCGGACTTGCCCTGTCCTCCGGAAAAGGGCGCCTTGATCACGGTGACGTGTTTTCTGTTGCTGGCGCACATTGAAGTTGCTGGCTGTTTTAGCTACACACACACAGAGAGAGAGAGAGAGAGTACACAGGCCTTCTCTTTGCAGTAGCCCCTCTGTTCTCTCGAGAACGCCTGTTGTATTTATACCAGAGGATGTCGGGCGGTCTTGTAGAGGACGTTGTGTCCGTTAAGCACAGTTGACGGGAGAACACCTGCCATTAGAGAAGGGGGGGGGGGGCAAGTCCGACACAGGCCGTAGCGGGCAGGCGACGCCGAGCAAGACGGCCTGCAGTAGACGGCAACTGCGAGCGAGAGGCTGCTGACGTAAGCGCTTACGTCAGCACTCCCCTCCCCCCTGCCCCCTACATGTAGATCGG
>JANIWA010000051.1:0-64802 GCA_030556025.1 Pichia sp. NRRL YB-4149 | reverse complement strand
CCCCTCCCCCCTTCCCTCTTACTGCCGTGTACGCCCGACACCGGACTGCAGGCCACGCCCACTGGCCAGCTCTCCCGTAGGCACCCCGACCCGTCATGCACACCCTACGACGCCCGGCGACCCGGCAACCCCGGCGACCCTGTTACTCCGTGTGTCGGCTTTGCGCCCTCCGTTGAAACCCATAGCCTATACATCACCACCCCGCCAGCCCCGCCAGCCGGGGACGGCCACCCCCTCCCGGAGAGAGTGGACTCCGTCGGAGTCCCGTCAAACGGACCCCGCTGCCGGCCGTCATGGAGCACGCGCATGTCGGGGGTCCGCCCCCTACAGCTCCACCTGCTACCCCGCAATGCTTTCGAGGACTCCTGGATATTGTTGTCCGCTGCACAGCGTGCAAGAGGTGCTGCCGGGTGTAGGCGAAACAGGCACAAACTAACCGGGGTGTATAAAAGGGCGTGTTGCGTCGCCTATCTGGCAGGAAGAGAGGGAGGGGGAAAGAGTTGGAGAGTGGAAGAGAGTAAAAAAGTAGCAGCCTCTCTCCGTTTCTCTTTATCCACTACCACCAATTCACTATATTCTACCCATGTGCCAACTCGACGTTATCTTGGAAAAATACTCCGCCACAAACAAGCTCCCCTGTGCGCTCGGTGCAGTGGTGACGAAGGACAAGGGCCTCGTCTACCTCGGCGGTTCCGGCTTGAAGGACGTTGAGGACGTCTCCTCGAAGACAAACTTGGACTCGACCTTGGCGTTCTTCTCCTGCACAAAGGCCGTCACCACTACGGCGCTCCTGCAGCTTCTCGACCGCGGCCTCATCGAATCCATCGACGACCCCGTTGAGAAGTACGTCGCCGAGATCAAGGACATCCAGGTCATCGACGGCTTCGACGCCAACAACAGGCCATTGCTCCGTGACCCGGTCAACAAGCCCACCCTCAGACACTTGCTCACACACACATCGGGCTTCTCCTACACCTTCTTCAGCCACGCGTACAAGAAGCTCCTCGACGACACGGCCTCGCCAAACATTCTCAAAAGCTCCTGGGACGAGTTCAAGACGCCCCTCTTGTTCGAACCAGGCACAAAGTGGCACTATGGTGTCAACATCGACTGGGTCGGCAAGGTCGTCTACGAGGTGTCCAAGATGTCGCTTGGCGACTACTGCAAGAAGAACATCTTTGCGCCCTTGGGAGCAGACTCCCTCACCTTTGAGAAGACCGACTCTCAGCTGAAGGACTCTATCGAGATCCACCAACGCGCCCCCGACGGCTCCATCGCCCCTCTAAAGAACATCTTGACCAAGCAGCCCGACTTCCACCCGGGCGGACACGGCCTCTACGGCACAATCGCCGACTACATGAAGTTCCTCGAGATCTTCTTGCACGAGGGCCGCTCGCCTACCACGGGCGCCCAGATCTTGCGCCCGGAGACCGTGCGCAACTACTCCTTCGCCAACCTCCTCCCGGAGAACGTGCAGATCGAGTCCTCCTTGCAGCACTCACAGCCCGAGCTCTCCAACAAGGTCGACCTCTTTGACAAGTTCCCCAAAGCCCAGCAGGGATGGACTGCCAGCTTCCACAAGATCGACGTTCCTCTCGCCACGGGCCGTGCCGCTAACAGCTACAGCTGGGCCGGCTTGCCCAACCTTTACTACTGGATCGACCCGACCAAGGGCATCGCCGGTATGTTCTCCACCCAGGTCTTCCCCTTCAGCGACACCACTGCCCTTGAGGGCTTCGAGGAGTTCGAAACAGAGGTCTACAACATGTTCGGCTGACCGTCTTCCCCGAGGAGCCTTGCGAAGCGCGCCTGCCGCATCGGGCGATTTTGTGGAGAGTGCAAGTGTGTCGCCGCGCGCCACAGTTTTGTGTACCGCTTGTGTATGAGTAACGATGGCATCGGGACTGAAAAATCAGCCTGCTTATAACCACAAGGTTCTGCGGCCGTTGCAGTTGGAGTTGCAATCGGCAGGACAGTTCGAGTGTGTCGGTTGGACTCGTATTACTGTGCAACACACTCACCATGTTTCTGTCCTTGCTGCTGAGAGCAGCCAGACCCGGTAGGGTCGGCACAGTTGGAAGATTTGTGAACGTCTGCCATAGCAGCACTACACCACACAGGTTCAACTCTACTACAGGCAGCAGCAGCAGAAGCAGCAGAAGCAGCAGCAGCAGCTTCGTTCCTGTTCTGGCGTCCCTGGCCGCCGGTTCGGCCATCGGTGGGGCACTGGTCTATTACCGACTCACGCAGGACCCGCCAGAGGACCTTTTCCCGAACTCATCCGTCACAAGGCTCGAGGATTGCCATGCCATAGTCTACGGCGATCCGCAGCAGGCCGTCGACCGCATTGTCGCTGTCCTCGGCACAGGCAAGGTCAGCACTGCCTCCTCGGAGATCGAGCACCACAGTGACAGCGAGTGGGCTACCGACCATGCCAAGGACACCGAGTTCCCCATCGCCGTCGTCTATCCGGAGTCCACCGAGGAGGTCTCTGCTGTGCTCAAGATCTGCCACGAGCTCAAGGTGCCCGTCGTGCCCTTCACAGGGGGTACCTCGCTTGAGGGCCACTTCATCTCCACAAGACCGGGCATCTGTGTCGACCTCGGCCGCATGGACAAGATCGTCGCCTTGCATCAGGACGATTTGGACGTCGTCGTGCAGCCTGCAGTCGGGTGGGAGGGCTTGAGAAACTATCTTGCTGACTACAACCTCATGTTTGGTCCCGACCCCGGTCCGGGCGCATGCATCGGCGGAATGGTTGCCACCTCCTGTTCGGGCACAAACGCCGCCAGGTACGGGACAATGAGGGAGAACGTTGTCTCCGTGACAGTCGTCCTTCCCGACGGAACCGTGGTCAAGACCAAGAGGAGACCGCGGAAGTCCTCGGCTGGATACAACTTAACCAACCTTTTTGTTGGAAGTGAGGGCACCTTGGGGATCGTCACCGAGGTAACCTTGAAACTGAACGTCAAGCCGAAATTCGAAAACGTTGCCCTTATCTCCTTCAACTCATTGAAAGACGCAGCCACCTCTGTCGCAGATTTTGTCCAAGAGGGACTGCAATTGAATGCCATCGAACTCCTGGATGAGAAGATGATCCTCTTTGTCAACTACTCAGGCCAATCCGAAACTAAGTACGACGAAGCACCAACCTTGCTGCTCAAGATCGGAGGATCCTCCAAGGAGACCACCGATTCTGTCACCAAGACCGTCAAATCGATTGTCAATAAGAACGGCGCCAAGAGTTTCAAGTTTGCCGCCTCCGAAGAGGAAAAATTCCAACTCTGGAACGCTCGAAAAGTCGCCTTGTGGTCGACCATACAATATGGTAAGGAACAGGTCGACCCTAACATCCAAGTGTGGACCACCGATGTCGCAGTGCCAATCTCCAAATTTGTGGAATCCCTCGAGGCCACAAAAGAGGAGATCCAAAAGTCAGGTTTAGTTTCCTCCATCGTTGGGCACGCTGGTGACGGTAATTACCACACGGTCATTTTGTTTACCGAGAACCAACGCCAGATCGCCGCTAAGCTGGTGGAGGAAATGGTTGTGCGTGCTTTGGCTGTGGACGGTACTGTCAGTGGTGAACATGGTATCGGTGTTGGAAAGAAAGAGTTCTTGATCAACGAGGTCGGAGCAGACACCATTGCACTAATGAGAAAGATCAAATTCGCTGTCGATCCTCACAAGATCCTCAACCCGGATAAGGTTTTCGCTATCGACCCTGTCAACGATAGATCTATCTAATTGAGTAGCGGCCAAGGCTCGTTGACGAGCTGGAAGTCACAATTTCTCCAGATATTTACGCTAGATAAATATATTATAGATTCAGCCTAATAGTTTTACTTCATGGAAGAACGCTGATATACGGATATGATTGTATGTCAAAGATAAATGCCTAATAAATAATGCGAGGGAGTTTCAGGTTGCCAATAAATCTTTCGGATCAACCTCCCCATTTCTGATTTTGAAAAACAGACTCAAAACAGTGTTACCACCAGTGGCAATGTGGTAAATATAATCCAACTTCTCCTTATTAACGGTGAAAGGATGTGGTCTCCCCTTTAACGCGAGCTCGATCAATGGACTTATAAATACCCTGTCAATGACAGGAGGGATGAGCGCAGGAGCGTTCTCATAATCCTTCTCCTGTTCCTTCAATGGGGGCAATTTGGAGTGGTTGGTCCAAACACCGGCTAATGCTGCAGCTTGTGATTCTACCCTATTGAAGAAGAACCCGGCATACGTGTTGCCCACCAACGCCAAAGTCGGATCAGCCATAGAAAAAGTATATTTGTAAAACTTGAATATGTCTGGGTTAGAATCTATGAAGGACTTGTCAATGAATGGATAGAACATGTGATATCCTGTACACACTATGATGGCATCAAACCCACCCTCAATGGTTCCATCCGAGAACTTGACAGAGTTAGATTCTGGTAAAAATTCTTCAATGGTTGGCTTGTTGATAATTCCCTTCGCATACGAACATAATGTCACCCATCCGCTGTTGGATACATCGGCCCGCCTTGAAATGTAGATTGAAGGGTTTTCAAGACTTCTTGGGAAAGCATACTGAATTAGATCGATACTCGATACCGATGAACCAATGAATAACGGCTTCTTTGCATCACAAATAAAAGAGGGATCTTGCACAGACTTTGCCAATTTGAACGTGACCTTATCTTTGTTCACTTCTGCAAACTTTTTCATGTTCTTGATGTTCGGGATAATTGGGACAGTCTTACCGTTTCCAATTATAACTGCGTCAAAATATTGTTTGTACCAGTTTAAATACTTGACCCCATTCTCCTCCGATAAAATTGTGGCAACAACCTCCCACTTACCATTTGAAAGCTTCTTCACTCTTTCCACATTAGTGTTCAAACGGATGTACTTATCAAGATTGTTGTTTGCGACGACACGTTCCAAATAGTCTGAAACATCTCTCGAGGATTGAAAGTCAGGTATATGTTTGTACTTGGCATTTATCTTCTTGAGATCGTCACCGAGTCTCTCATCGAATGAAAAAGACATATAACGGTTCGTGACGTTAGTAAAGAGGCCGTTGTATGCTGCAGAGCTTCTCCACTGGTTTCTGACCTTTATGGCCAACTGCGGTGTAGCTGGCACCTTGAATGGGTGTTCCACACTGGAATTAACCAATTCCTTCTCCAACACAGCATCAATAGGTATTTTCTGGTAAATGTTCTCAGCATTCGTCAAATCGACTGAGTCGTCCTCTATCTCTGGCAAATTCGGATCGTGGTTGTTATCACCAAATGCACTTTTACTCCAAACTCCACCCACAGAGGCATTTCTTTCAAATGCAACTATTTCTGGAAACGCTAGATCACCATCCTGCTCGTACTTGGAGATATCCCGTTCTGCGAAAAGACTTTTGCCATTTTTTGTCACACGAGATAGGTCATATAAAGATGCAATTCCGGATGGACCTGCACCGATTATTGCAACAGATTTGACGTTGAAAGTTTGTGGTGGATCAACAGTCATTTGTATGTTTGCACGTATGCCTGTATATACAGCAATAGTTGCTGTGCATGCCGCCCACCTATACCTTCATCTCGAGGAACAGATGATCTTTTTTGAATGGTCGATGTCCCCTTATATACACAAACTATACCTGCAGCGGCGACAGAGTGTGGAACAGCCTTTCCCACAGTCCAATGATCTGGAGATACGGTGGATAGCGTAATTCCGTCCTCTTAAAGACGATGATTCGGTCATCCTTGTGAGTGTTAGGGGCAGAAATAGGTGTGGCTTCGATGCTCGGAAAAGTGTTGATAATGCGATTGCGGAAATTTGTGGCTCCGATAAGGGCCATCGCATTGGGGGCCATTGTTCGATGAGACGTTCCACATTCCACAGACCACAAACCACAGTAGGCTTTACTGACAGACCACTTTGTGGTTACTTATTCCTTATGGTGAAAATATGTATTTAAAGGG
The DNA here is from genome assembly GCA_030556025.1 of Pichia sp. NRRL YB-4149. Lineage (NCBI taxonomy): Eukaryota > Fungi > Ascomycota > Pichiomycetes > Pichiales > Pichiaceae > Pichia > Pichia sp. NRRL YB-4149. The sequence continues at coordinate 58,833 of JANIWA010000051.1, read as the reverse complement.
CACGGATTATGGGGGGTGGCATATGGTATTGTATTCTTTCTACCGATGATAAGGTAGTACTGCCCTTTGATTGGTTTTGATCATTGATTAACTAACCCAAACAGCAGTATAGTAACCGAACAAAGAGAAAGATATGTCGAAAGTTGAGTCTTCGACAACTTTAGCAGAAGAAAGCGAACCACACAGGGGGACATTTTTGGTGGTGAACGACATCCCGGTGGATGAACAAATCGAGGAGTTGATAAGAAACCACAAGGAGCTCAACATCACTAGACACCGGAGTGACAAGTTGGCTTTGAGATCAGGGCCGGACCCTGCTGGTTTAGAGATTTTTCCAGAATCAAGTAGAGCAAGACTTGAGGAAGGTGGCATTGATGTCTCGAGAGGTTATCCAGAGGTGCCAGACAGAAGCGATATCCCTGTCTTCATTGACCAGGCTTATGCAATCAGAGACTACGACGTCCCCTTCATTGAGAGGGGCAAAAATGCCGACCCAGAAAAAACGTCTTTGTTTGGGGCCGCAAAAGAGGTCATCAACTTGACCAAAAATGTTGGTACTGAGATTGTCGGTTTGCAACTAGAAGATTTGACCGATCAACAAAAGGACGAGCTGGCCTTATTAATTGCTGAAAGGGTCGTCGTCTTCTTCAGAGACCAAAAACTTTCTCCAAAGAGTCAGCTTGAGTTGGGTAAGTACTATGGTAACGTTGAAGTCCACCCTCAGACTCCGCAAGTTCCAGGTTTGCCCGGTGCAACCGTTATCTGGAACGACTATAAGATCAGACAAGGTTTGACTTTAAACTTTGGAAACAACAACCTCGGCAACTGGGACGTTTCCAAAAATCCAGCTATTGGAAATCAGGTTTGGCACACAGATTTGGTTCATGAAAGACAACCTGCAGGATACACTCATCTGCATTTGGATGCTATTCCAGAATTTGGTGGTGACACCATCTGGACATCTGGTTATGGTGCCTACGACAAATTAAGTGACGAGTTCAAGCAATTGCTGGACGGTAAGGAGGCTGTCTACATTTCTGCCCATGGCTATTTGGATAGAGATGATCCTTTTGGGGGTCCTAAGAAGGTGGAGAGAGTTCATCCATTGGTGAGAACACATCCTGCGACGGGTTGGAAATACTTATTTGTAAACAGAGCAATGACAAAAAGGATCATTGGCTTTTCACCTGTTGAGAGTGACTTGATTTTGAATTACTTGTTTGATGTTTATGAGAAGAATGCAGACATTCAAGTTAGATTTAAATGGACCAATACTAAACCCGGTTATGGTACTTCTGCTATCTGGGATAATAGAATCTCGCAGCACAGAGCTGTTTGGGACCACGAAGGAAAGGATCCAAGACACGGTACCAGAGTCACATCATTAGCTGAAAAGCCGTATTTTGACCCCGAATCAAAGTCTCAGAGAGAATCCCTTGGGTTGTATCTACACCAGTGGAAATAGTTTTCACTCTGTTTTCGCAGACCAAATTCGTACAGTTATCCCTTTATTTCTCGCCTTCTTGCCTTATTTTAATTATATTGAAATCTTATGTAAACTGAGTCAAACAATTAATTACAGTCATCAGAATACCATAGATAAGCAGAAATAGGATCTCGTGATCTTACATTTGCGGAAAATTGTGGCTTCCGATGTCATCAAAAAAAGCATTTTCTGATTTATCGGAGTTGCCACAACACAGAATTTGATGAACGGACTGGGAATTTTCCTTTTACTTACTAAAGGGTCATTCAGAGAGGCTATAAGTATAAAAAGTCCAATTTTTTACATTCCAGCTTGATATCTCGCAAACTTGAGGTATCGATTAAGTGAAGGTATATAACAAAGACAGCGAGAAGCAACGGCGAGATGACTAATTACAATGAAAAATTATGGGAGTATTTCAAAATCGATGATCCGTCCTCGTTCAGAAAAGATTATGTTGATCCAACAATTGATCGTGAAAGAACGCCTGAAAGAACCTCGAAATATGGCAAGTACAATTTCCTCAATGCATTCAACTGGTACCCCTCTCACTACAGTAAGTACGAGAGGAAATTCTTGTTGAAGTTTGATATTTGTGTGTTACTTTTTCTCGGAGCATCGTTCTACACTAAATATCTTGATAACGCGAATGTTGGATCGGCCTATGTTTCAGGGATGAAGCAAGAGCTAAAATTGGAAGGCAATGAGCTAAATTACTTCAATACATGCTACACTGTTGGTTATGCTGTTTTTCAAATCCCGATCACCTTGCTTATCACTAAACCACAATTTTCCAGACACTTACTCCTTTTCTGCGAGTTAGCATGGGGAATGATGACTCTAGCAAATGCATACGTGACGAATGCTAACCAGATGTACGTTATTCGATTCTTTGTAGGTGTTTTTGAAGCATGCTCATTCCCTGCAACTTATGTGATTTTGTCTAGTTACTTAACCGAGAAAGAGCTATTCCAAAGAGCAGGATTTTACGGTGCTTTTGCAGTAGCTGGTAATGCTAGCGCAGGAGCACTACAAACCAGTGCAAGAGAGCATTTGAACGGGATCAGAGGTCTTTCGGGGTGGAGGTGGCAGTTTATTATTGATTCTGTCATAACCTTTGGTATCTTTGTTTATGGATTTCTTCTTTTCCCGGGGATTCCTTCCTCATGCAAAAAATTTGGTATTTTTACAGAAGATGAGATGATCTTTGCTAGAAAGAGGCTAGAGAATAAGATTGCTTTTCCAAAACAATTCACTTGGAAAACTCTTAAAGAAACCCTTCTTACATGGCAGGTTTATGTAGGATCGGCTCTCTGGGTTCTCCACCACCAATCATGGTACTCGAATGGTGCCAAACTTTACATGAAGTCGAGACCAGATTTGTATACGACATCTATGGTCACAAACTGGGACTCATATATGTACTGTTCCGGAATACCTGCTGCTATTATTGTGGCACCTCTCTGCAAATACTACGGTAAAATCATTCCTGTGACTCTTGTGATGTTGACAGCTTACTATGCGTGCATCATACTTGTAATCTGGGATGTGCCAAACTCGGTTCTCATTTCTGCGTTTTTCTTGCAGAGGCCGTTCAGAGACGGTTTAGCACAAGTCTATTATACATGGATTGCCACGTTGTGTAACGACAACGTTGAAAAAAAAGCCCTTGTTTTGAGCTGGGTCCAGGCTTTATCCTATGCGGTCAACGCATTTGCTATCCCATTACAATACAATGTGAAAGATGGACCAAGGTTCAAAAAGGGGTATATTATCAATTTTGCGTTCATCGGATCAGCACATATTGTATTTTTAATTTGCAGCTTCTGTGACGAGTACGACCTTAAGTATTTTCCAAAATTTGCTGGTCATAGACACATCAAAAAAGATGAGGAAACCTTCCTCATTCCAGAGAACAACAGAGATTTGGACAATGACAGTTTTAGAAACGGCAACACGAGCACTGCTGAGGGAAGCATTGTCGATCTTGAAAGTATTGCAGTAGCGGAAGCATCGAAGAATCAGACTGGATTAGAACAAATTTACATCATGGAACATGAAGTGGATGAGTCCGATGCAATCTCATCGCTCTAAAGTGATAACACATTACAATGTGAGTTTTAATCACATCTTCGCTTATCCATGAACCTGGGATTCTAACCGTTTAGTTACATTTATAGTCTTTACATCAACACCAATCCTTATCTAACCAAAAAATAAACTGTTCACGTTAAGATCTAGATCCTGCAAACGCTCGAGATCGACACATCGCTTATGTCCTGCCTTCCTGCCTGACAAAAAGTGGGATCCGTGCTCTGCAATTTGGACCCAAAAGAAACTTTACGAAACGGCTACAGATACTAATCTGGCTCAACAGATCCCTTAGGCAATGAATAATGATGTGCCTGTGATAATAGGTGGATGTGATGAGGGGTGGACAACTACGGCAGTAAAAGGAAGGAAAAATTTTCTTATTCATCTTCATTTTACTCTATCCCAATTTATCTTTTGGCTCGTTCCTGCACCCCCACTTCGGCCACACCCCCTGTAAAAGCCTTACTTAATCACGTGCAAACGCGTTATGCTTCCCAAACTGGAAGTTCCGCACCGCAGCTCGTGACCCTTTGTGGTTCCGCAAGTAGGTGGACAAGCCATACCTGGTGCGCTGACGTAAGCTTACATTGTAAAAACTGTGGCGTCTTTTTTCCGTGCTGTTACACAATTCCTCCTCGCACTATAAGTATATGTACAGATGCATCTCAGCGAGAAGTAGTATGCGTTTGGCACATTAAAACAATAACACAGTTGGCTCTTACTCAATAAAGTGGCAGCTACGGTATGGAGCCCATATGCAGGGAATACGGTTGACAGCATGAAGCCGATAAGCCAGCCTGCAAACAGCTAGTATTATGCTGGGAGGACCGGACTTTAGGGGGCAACGAGGAAAGAACATGAAAATTTGCCAACCGTGTCTGACAAATTTTGCAAACATCGTGGAGAGACTTTGATGACTGACTCCTCATTGATAACAAACCTTCTTCTTTTTATAAAAGGAACGTATTTCTCCCCCCGCCTTTGGAGAAACTTTCCGAGTCATCGCTTTGAAGGTTTGGGACACTAAACCCTTCTTTCTTTTTTTCAGAACTTTAACGAAGGATTTTTCTGATCTATATCAAAAGTCTCTACCTCACATAAGTAAACATCCAAAATCACTAGGATGTCGGATGCAAACTCCTCTATAGAAAAGCACGAGGACAAAGCTGTCCTCCAACAAACTACAACTTCGGAAAGACACATTTCATCCCGTGATGCAGATGTGACTTTGGCGTTCATGGCCAAGCATGATGCCGATGTCCCAGAAATTACTCCAGAAGAAGAGAAAAAGTTGGGTAGAAAACTGGTGGCAATCATTTTATTTCTGACTGCAACCACCAACTTGCTTCTTTACTCTGACAAAGCCACTTTGTCATATGCATCTATTTTTGAGCTATGGGCGGATACAGGATTAGACCAAAACAAATATAATAATTCCTCCACTCTTTTCTATGTTGGTTCCATCGTGGGTCAAGTCAATATGATTCTCGTGCAGAAAATGCCAATCGGGTTGTTGATGACTCTCATTTCTATCTCTTGGACTATTATTATCTTCTTGCATTGTACCGCATTTAACTATCAAGGAATCTATGCTTTGAGATTCTTTTTAGGTTTTGTTGAAGCTGTCGCTGTGCCTATCCTCAATATCACAATGGGTCAGTTCTTAACTGCAGACGAAAAGGCTGCAACTGCACCTTTGTTTTACTCAACGTGTCTTGGTGTGACCATTCCAGTCGGTTTCATTGCATACGGTATTCTCTTTTCCAAGTCCAGCGTGCCAGTCTGGAAACTTTTCTTCATCATTATTGGAGGGTTGACATTCCTATGGACTATTGTCATTTTCTTTTTATACCCAAGTAACCCAACCAGTGCGGTATTCTTGTCTGAGAAAGAAAAAGTATGGACTATTAGAAGGGTGCAAAGATCAACGGGTGCGTCTATCGAACAAAAGATCTTCAAACCATCTCAAGCAAGAGAGGCTCTGCTAGACCCAATCTCATGGCTGTTCTTTTTCTTTTTCCTTCTCCAGCAATTGGCAAACAACCTTCCTTATCAACAAAACTTGTTGTTTGAAGGTATTGGTAGAATCAACAATTTAGATTCCACATTAGTGTCAGTCGCCTCAGGTGGGTTTGCTGTCGTGTGTTGTGTCATTGCAACGACATTTCTATTCTTCAAGACGAACTACACCGCCTTTTCGGTTGTCTTTTGGACTCTTCCATCATTTGCTGCTTCCATTGCTGTGGTCACCATCCCATGGAACGAAAAGATTGCTCTTTTAGCTATGCTTTGTTTGGCTTCACCTCTTTTCGGTATTCCTTGGATTTTGATGTTCTCGTGGAATTCCACGTCATGTTCTGGTTATACCAAAAAATTAACAAGAAATGTAATGGTTATCATTGGCTACGGCGTCGCTAACATTATTTCCCCTCAATTGTGGAGAGAAAAGGATGGACCAAGATACATCCCGGCATGGATTGTTCAAATCGTTCTTTCTTTCTTCATTGCTCCACTACTTGCATTGGTCATCTGGTTCATTTTGAACAAGAGAAACAAAGTTAGAAAGCAGTTAATAGAACAGGAGGGTGAAGCGAAGGGTTTCGTCAGCGATGACTCCAATGGTGAGCTAGAAGTTGATGGTGCTAACTTGGATTTGACCGATTTGGAAAACGACAGGTTTGTTTATCCATTGTGATTGCTCAATTTCTCTTATACCATTTTTACTTTACGTGGGCTGGGTCGGACGTTAATTTTGCTTTATTTAATTTTTGTAATCTGTTTTTCAATAAATAATATATGTTGCTTTAAAAGTATATCGAGGCGTAGTAAGAAACGGGCAAATAGTTTATAGTAGTGAAGCGGTCTCTGTTTTTCTCGCTTGAAAAAGAAAACACGAAAATAAAATAAAGTTCAAAAAGCAGTATCTAAATTCTATATCTAAATTCAGGATTTTGGAAGTCAGTCAAATCAGCAAACTCTAAGTTATCAGGAATAATATAGTTGGCACCTTCGGCTTCTCTGGCCTTATCCCTTCTCTTGTTTTCCCAAATATTGTATGCAGTCAAAGCAACCATCAGAACAATACTTGCACAATAACAACCAACGGTACCAGCCTTAGCATTATTGTAGTCTGGTGCATCTGTGGAACGGAAAGTTTGAGGACCAATCACGTTACCTGCAGAATAGCCAATTAACGTGATAGCGTTGGTTAGTAACTTCTTTGTGTGACCGGCTGTATTAGAAGTAACACAGGATGTAACCAAGATAATTCCGATAGGGGAGATACCGAAGATCCAGTAACCAACTAATTCTGCATTTATATTGGTTGAGAATGCTAGCATGCAACACATTGCTAAAACCACACACATATAAAATATGGCAATGGCCATTCTAGATTTGACAACTCTTGTAATAAATGGCAAAGCAGCCAAGGCAGCCAATTCGAAAGCCCCAACCGGCATTTTCATAAGTAAGGACTTAAGTGTGGAGTAACCAAAACTTTTCAAAATTAAAGTACCAAAACCTGAGATACCACCGTTGGGAATTGCAACAGATAAAGAAAGTAAGAAGTAAATGGAGGTTCTTGGGTCTTTGCAAACTTCAACAGCCTGTTCCCACTTGAACTTCTTGTTACCGAAACCTTGATTGTTGTGCCTAATTCTTTCAATAATCACTTCCTTTTCTCGTTCACTCAAAAATCTAGCTTCAGTTGGAGTGTTAGGCATTATTAGTAGGATAAGGAAACCGTTGAGAATAGTCATCAATCCGATAATTAGAAACAAAATTTTGTATCCACTGATTGGGTATGAATCGCTATGCTTGTATAAAGCTGAAGAGATTGCTGACAAAAAAATAGTCCCTAAACCATTGAAACCATAAAAGATACCTGTACGGCCAAAATGTTCAGAGTATCTGTAATACTGGTTCAAAATGATCACATAAATTGGAGCAACAAAAGACTCAAGGAATCCAAGAAATACACGTAAGAACATGAAAGCTGCATAAGTTTTTGGTGTACAATGTAAACATTGGATAACCCCCCACAAGATGATCACAAATGAAACAAATCTGACAGTTGGAACTTTTTGCAAAATAATGGCAGCGAATGGGGAACCGAAAACATAACCCAGGTAAAATCCAGAATTAGTCCAAGAGTACATTTGATCAACCATCTTATAATCTTTTTGAATACCCATAATAGAAGCAAAAGAAATACCTGTTTTGTCCATAAATTGGTTCATATATAAGAAACAAAATAGTGGCATCACAATCAAATCTAGCTTCATACGCACCTTACGGTCTTCTTCGGGAGATATGTTAACATGACCGTGAGCTCTAGCAAACTCCAAAGCTTCATCTAAGTGAGCATCATCATGTGCAATATGAACAATTTTACCAGAAGGAGAAATAACTGTGTCTAGAGCCGCAAAGTTGTCAACGGACGACACCCCTACTTCCACATTGTCTTTTTCATTGCTTGCAGTCTTTTCATGACTGCTACTAATGGAAGACATTGTAGGTCTATTTGAAATCAGTTTGGGAGTGGTTGATGGTGCAGATTGTTGTGCCAGACAATAACAAAAAAATTAAACTCTTTATACTAATAAATCCCTTTTTTTCATAGTTTCTTCAGACAAAGACGGGTGTACTTATAACTTGACAAGAAATAGATAAACGCAACAATGAACCGATCGGATAGATCAGCGCTAAAGACAGGTATTTTTTGATAAGAGCATAGTCGGCTGATAAGAACTAAAAATGGATAAAGCTACACGCAAACAATCTGGGCCGACTAAAGGCTTCGATCAACTGTACCTCGAGGTCCCCGATAACAATCCACAAATTCTTATCGGTAACGGCAGCGGTCGAAAGAAACCCACCCGCATTTTTTCTCAGCCGCTGGCGCGTTAAAGCCGCTTTGCGGGCGAGAACGAAGCCAGACTTGATGTCTTAGCCGTTGACATGGGGAATTACCAACGGGAAAGTATATATAGAAGATGTTGCCCAACTAGAAATTGAGAAGATAGAGGCTGTAGCAAGCGTGCATCGCCATAAGATCGAAAACAATGGAATCCATTATTTCTGATCAAACATATCTTGGGTTAAGGAAGAGATAAAATGGGACAAACTGTCTCAACTGAACACTGCCGTTCATACACCCTAGAGACTCCAAAAAATGGAACGCTAAAAGGTATAACATTCGACGATCCAAAGACAGGAAAACCATCTTGTCACAGATTGGCACAGGTTCCCTATGCATATCCATGTGAAGGGGCAACTAGATTTACTCTTCCTAAAGAGTTGCCGGAAAATTATGATTACACTGGCGAATACAAAGAGTTTGGCTTAAAATGTCCACAACCATCGGTTCCAAATCCACACTTCAGATACATAAAGTCGCCAAGCAAGGAAGTGATACAATACTGCAATATTTGGATTCCCGCGTCTAACAAATTTAAGCCTGACGGTGGTTGGCCCGTTTTGATCTATATCCACGGTGGATGGTTGCAATACAATACTCCAAACACAGATAATTTCAATATTTTGGAAATGTATAGTGATGATGAGTTCATGGAAAAATTCATTTTAGTCGTTCCGGGGTACAGGTTGAACATATTTGGGTTTCTTTCTGGAAAAGAATTACTCGAGGAAAATCCCATGAACTCTAATTTCGGATTTTGGGACCAAAGAATGGCTTTAGAGTGGACATATAAAAATATCAAAACATTTGGTGGTAATCCAGAAAAAATTACAGTTGGTGGCATATCCGCTGGTTCATATTCCACATTTTTCCAATTGGCCTATGAAATGTATCATCCTGAAAGTACCCAAATTATCAAACAATGCTGTTTTTTTTCCAACTTGGTTTATATTCAACCAAAGACCATTGAAGAAACTCAGGACCAATTTGATGAAATTATTGATAAATTGAACATCGATAAAAATTCTTCCACTCAAGAAAAAATAGACAGACTCAGAGATCTTGATACAAATTTCATTGAAGATTTTATACCTACTTTGACATTCCACACATTTAGAGCTGTGACTGACAATTACTTCATATCGGCTAACATCATTGAAGATCTAAACTCTGGCAATTTCTGCAAAATGATCAAAGAAAAAAATATTAGAATATTGAATGGTGAAGTTGATAATGAATGCTTCAAGTATTCTCTTCTTAATACGCCAACCACTGTGAGTGAACTACCAATCCAGGTTGAAAATTATTACCCAAGATCCGTCATCCCTACCTTACTAGATTTGTACGAAGCAAATCCCAAAGACTTTGAGGGGTTATCTGGAGATGATCTGAAAGAGCAGTTGAGGATCAAGTACGGTAATATCGTAGGTGATGGCCAAGTGTATGCGTCCGCGAGAGGATTGATCAGTAAGCTCATTGAATGCGGTTTTCCTGCAGAAAATATTTTCAGATATAGAATTAGCTTCAGGGCAGACTGGCTTAACGAGCATTTGGAAGAAGACTGGAAGGTGCCGCATGGAGGCGATATGACTATTTGGTTTTACAACATGCGCAAGGGTTATTCAGAGGAAGAAAGGATTCAGGTCAACCACTGGCTAGCTCCGTACTTGAAATTTCTGAACTTTGAGAAACATATCGAAGATTGGCCTACCTCTGATCCTCGGAAAATCAGGATATTCCTACGGAATGGAACCCAAGCCTACTTGGAAGACCCAGACTGGGATTGGGGCGTTAAAGTTTCTAATGCTGTTTACCGAGCACAAGTCAATTCTTTAACCTCTAAGACTTAAGAAGTAGGCAGAGTTGTTTTTGTTCGATTGAAACTGAAGCTGTAACATTTTGTTTAAATTTATAAAGTAAGCATTTTCTGAGGCAAAGAGTAGGTTGATATAATATTGTGCTCATTTGCTATCCCACAACTTATTAGATAGGTCCAGAGATAATAAAGATAGAAGGAAACATTCGGAATTTGTAGCATGATGATTACTGTTTGCTGACTATAAAAACTATAAAATCTTCTGCTCTCTCACTAACACTTTGATGAGTGAAGTTTTGGTGCCGTATTTTTTGGAAAAAATTCTCTTCGAACCTATCAATCTCTGCCTTTCATCGAGGCTGAGCTACATCTGAATAGTAACAAACACCTTGTTTATTCTGAGTTCTGGTTACTGCATTGTCATGTGATGACCGAGAGCCCCAACAACAAAACCTTCTTTTTTTTTTGATTTATTCAACGTGATCAATTTCAAAATAGATACGAAATGCCTTATAGCGGCATTTCATCCCCGCGCTTGACGTTAAAATCCGCAACTGATAAAATAAGCTTGGTACTTTTTAGCCGCCGATACAGCCGCCTTTTTTGTTGCGCTTCACGATACAACTCGGTGCAGTTTCAATCGAAGTGGTGCAGCCAAAATGACACATGAGCATTTCGTATCAATCCATATTGTGGAAATTCAATTTGCATGAGAAGATTATAACTGCAAAGAAAAATTACAATTCGTTTCATCAGATGTACAATTAAGGATATACCAAAGTAAACATAACTATATTTCATTAATATTCATTACCAAACCAAAATTTCGAACCCTCATCAAGAAAGGCATACGCATCGTAGTAATCATCATTATCAAAAACGGTGGAGTTGTCTAAGCCTGCACCCATATATGTGTTATAACTATTCTGTCTTCTAGAAAGCCTATTACTCATATCTCCTTCGTAGCCTGTATCATCTAGTGGGGTGTCATCATTATTATCGTAAGTATCATCTCCCCTGATCATTTTTCGTGGATCGGTTTCTTCCTTTTTTCCCCATACAAAGTCTCTAAATTTGATCAGCCTCTCGAATCTCTCAACTTTTGAAGAATGCCAAAAAGAGGTCAAGAAATTTAGTGTCTCAATTGACAAATCGATCAAGCTAAATCTTATGTCACCTGTGTTGTAATCCATAGTAACACATTCATTGTCAACCGTAAATTCGAGCTCTTTATCCAGAGATGAAAAGTTTAGTTGCTGTTCAGGAAATTTTTGAATGTGTGAAATGACGATGTACATCGCCTGGAAGGGTATTGCAAATCTGTAAAACCATATGGCTTCTGGCATAACAGCCATTCCAAGCTTCACTTTGTAAATTGACTCATTTATCAACAGCATTGACTGAAGAACTAAATCTGTGGTCAAGTTCCTGTCGTAGTTGTCGTACTCCTTGTACTTCATCGAATATTTCAATGCACTTACTAGTAGCATTGATTTTCTCAGTCCCATTCTTGTCTCAGTTGTCAGCCACTTTCTATATCTAATATCTCTTTCATTATTTTCCATTATCTTTTTATTTATTGAATTGACAATTGCTATTGAATTCAAATATAGTGTCTCGATTTCCTCAAAATGATCAAACTCCGATTTTTTTATTTTGTTGAATTCAAATAACAATCGATTCCAAACCAGAGTATTGCATAACCTTGCTGATAAAAACAAAATATGAACATCATTTGATGGCAAATTGTAAATTTGGTCACATTCAAAGAATTCGGGGTGCATATTAGGAGGAAAGCCAGAGTAATATGCACCCAGACCATCCAGATACCACACAAATTTGTAAATTATATCTCTCATGGGTAGCTCGTTCGTTTCTGTTGTAAGCTTCCTATGTAAACCGAATATTTGTGCATACTTCACGAGGTTAGTGATTTGAACTGAAACTGAATACCCGTTGGCAGAACCGACATAGTATAAGAGAGTCAGACCAATGATAATCGACATTGAGGGAGTGGTGTCTGAATCTAACATTCTTTTTAGATTTTCAATACACTCAAAAGATATGGTCCTAAGGTTTTCACAATCTATGTTAGCAACAATTCTATTGTTTAAACATTCGAAACTTCGCCTACTTTCAAATGATTTTAGCAATGCAATGTTTGTGCAACTGCAGAAGTATATTGCAAACATCACCACAAGAAAATTTTTATCGCCAAATTTTTGCTTGTCATCCCAGAACTTCTTGTATTCGTAGATGAACTCTTGAGAGTCAACGATGGGCACAAAGGGAGCAATAAATTTGAAAAAATGATCCACTAACAGATCTGAGATTTCTTTGGCAGGCACTTTATATCTTATTTCATTCAAAGAATGTAGAGGGTTCACGATCTTTGAAAAATCAAAAATTGCCAACGATTTATTCTTCAAGCTGCTCAGATTCAACACCATCGAAACATTTCCTGCATGGTCATAATAAGAGAAGAAGCAAGTCGGAAAAAATTTGGAGTATTCTCCAGTCGAGCTAACAATTATGGTGAAATTCTGGTTCTCTTTTTGGCTTAATCGAGGGTTGATTTCAGTATTCAGTATATTTTGCAACGCTGATCCGTTACTAATCTCAAGAGCATCCGGTTTCTCGACGCTGGTATTTGCAGAATCAGTATTAGTAAAAAAAGGTGTCCCCTGCCGAACATGAAATCTCTCATCTATTTGCCTTTTTGTGAAATACTCACAGTCTATTCTGGCTCGTGAACATCTCAGACAAGAAGGTTTACTCTTATCGCACTTCCTCTTGGCCTTGAAGCAACGTTTACAGGAGTATATCTTCCTGTTTCTCACTATCTGCTCATTCTTTTCGTAGTCAGCTTTACGTGATCGTCTGGCCATATCTTGCTGTTTCTTGTCGGCCCCCAAAAGACTGCATTATCTTCACTGATCCGCTGTGTGCAAGGATGATCGATGCCTTTCTTACGACCGCATGTCGAAGAAATCCTTATCTCTCTCTCCACCGCTGATGAGAGAAAGCCCGATTTCACAGCCAGGCTTCATTCACAAGAACTGCGCCGATCGACGCAAACAATGACTCTTGGCGCTCCGGGTCGGAGTCAATTTCGAGAGCCGTTGAATCATCATTCCTATTTAGTGGAAATCAAATTAGTACACAAGGAGATCTTGAGAGTTGCCGTCGTTTTGTAAGCAAAGAACATATAGAGGTGGAGTTCTCTACTTGTAATTCATCATATTTTAAAGATAGCTACACTGGAATGGAGCATTTGCTGACCAATGCAGATGATGAGACTGAAAAGTTCTCTTCGGTTAATGATGTTACCAGAAGCCTGGATGAAAACAGCCCTATTCGTGACACAGCACTACCTTTCAAACTTAAATGGAAAATTGATTTCATGATTATGCCTTTTTTCATCACTATCTATTTTCTCCAATTCTTAGACAAATCTCTTCTCAACTATGCTGCGATCATGGGGATAAAGCAGAACCTACATGGCAATCAATTTGCGAATTTGGGGACAATTTTCTACGTCGGGTTTGTGGCAACTGAACCACTTGCCGCCTATCTGATACAGAAATTACCTGTCGCCAAATACTTGGGTGTGAACATTTGTTGCTGGGGTGCCATTGTGTCATTCCATGCTTGTACAGAAACATATGCCGGTCTAATGATCGTTCGAGTTCTTCTTGGAATCTTTGAAGCTTCTGTAGCTTGCTGCATGATCATCATAATGGGGATGTGGTGGACCAAAGCTGAGCAATCGAGAAGAACTTGTGCGTGGTTCATGCAGATCGGTGTAGCTCAAATAGTTGGGTCTCTCATATCGTTTGGATTTCAACATGTCCGGTCGACAACCATCGCAAGCTGGCAGATTATGTTTATATTCATGGGAATTGTAACATTTATTGTTGGAATATTGACCGTTATCTTTTTGCCGGATAATCCACTTTCGTGCAAGTATTTGAATGAAGATGAGAAGGCCATCATTCTCGAGCATATCAGAGGTAACAACATCGGCATGGAAAATCGGACGTACAAGTTTTACCAGGTGAAGGAGATGTTGCTTGAACCCGAATCGTGGATCATGTTTTTTATCGTTGTATTCTCTTTGACCGACGGAGGAGGACTCAATGTTTTTTCCTCTCAAATCATTCAGAACTTTGGCTTCTCCAATGAGGTATCCGCAATCATCCAGATCCCCATGGGGTTAGTATCGATTATATCTGCAATACTATGCTGCTGGGTAACAAGCTTCACTGGAGAGTACGCCCTCATGCTTGCATTTGTGACAGTTCCTTCTATTCTCGGCGCCGCCCTCTTCATGGGTCTCCCCGAACACTACCGAGTGGGCAAGCTGTTTGGAGTGTATCTTCTTGGTTCCAATGGTGCTGTGACTGCCCTAGCGTATGCGTGGAATGCCGCAAACACCTCTGGACACACCAAAAGGACAGCGAAGAACGCCATGACTCTTATGGCGTTCTGTATCGGAAACCTTATTGGTCCTCAGTTGTTCCAGCAGCGAGATGCACCAGAATACACTCCTGCTAAAATTGTGCTACTCGTGTTTCTCGGTAGCACCTTCTGGCTCTCCCTGCTGCTACGAGTTGTGGTTGTCCGCGAGAACAAACGTCGGGAGGCTTTACAACCCTGTGAGCCACCGTACGATGTCCTTATCAAAGATATGACTGATCGTGAGAACACGACCTTCAGATACATCTACTGACAACAGTACCTTATCGGTGAGTTTTACCTCTCACTCCACTAGGGATGCTACCGATCAGCGAAGATTTTCCAATTTAGCACCATGCGGAGACATGCACGTCCATTTATGTCTTATCTGCATGCAGAAATATCTCCGACGGTCGCCATAGTGGGGCTCATCGCCCTGTGCCCCACATCTATCTCTCCACAGACGGCCGACCCGCCGACCCGCCGGCGCTTCGCCAACGCCAGCTATGATTTCTCCCCAGTCGCTTATCTGCTGCCAATAGTCGGTCGGCAGCTTCCGCGTTCCCGATGGAACTGGCCTGTTCCGGAAACGCATGTGCAGTTCCAGCGGTTCCTTCGACAAGCGGAAAGGATGCGCACGTGACAATAGGCAATTTCAATAGCAAATTACAGTTTGGCCGGTGATCGCCTGCAAGAACTCCGGAGCGCCGGAACCGGCCGGCCCGCCACAGTTGGCTGCCACAGAGGTAGGGGTTTCTTTCTGGGCCTTTACTGCGCTTGAGAACTGCCTTTTCTGACACATTTTTTTCACATGAATTTTTCACCCGCTTAAAAAGAACCAACAATCCCAGATCTGGCTGGGAAGACCCACTGTTGAGGTGTGCGTTTATGGGGCCGTAAGATCTTTTGGAGATGTTATAATAATATAGAGGACGAGTCTTGAAGCACTATTCCGTCTTTACGTACATTTTCCGATCTGTTTTCTCGCTTTCTTAAACACCGGAGATCAGAAAAAGAGTTTGTCACACTCACACATCCGCAAAGAATATAACAGCAACACATGTCGGCTATTCTCACTCCGTGGTCTAGGCTAAAGTGGGGGATCTTCCCTGTTGAAAGGGTGGTCGAGGAACCTCAAGACACCGAGGAAAAGTCCACTCACGTCGTATACGATAAGGAAAAAGACTCAGAGTCATTTACCTCGCAAACAGAATCCTTGGAGACCAATCCTTCTGGTGTCATTGAATACAGAAGACAGAACGACCGCAAATGGTACCATTTTTTTGACGAATATGAGTTCCGGCAATCTAAAAAAGTCAGGAGTTCTCACAAGTGGTACCATTGGTTCAACGAGACAGATACTCGTGCAGAGAAGAAGTTGATTCTCAAGCTCGATATCCTCTTGTGCTTATACTCCATGATGGCATACTGGGTGAAATATTTGGACCAGACTAACCTTAACAATGCATACGTTAGTGGTCTTAAAGAAGGTATAGACATGAAAGGTAACGACCTTGTGCACACTCAGGCAGTATTTACTGTCGGTGCCATTGTTTTTCAGATTCCATTCATGTACATTCTCTATAAAGTCCCTCTCAGTTATGTTTTACCAGCACTGGATATCTGCTGGAGTTGTTTTACGCTAGGCTCTTATAAGGCGACTAGCGTTCCACATTTGCAGGCAATGAGGTTTTTCGTTGGTGTCTTTGAGGCACCTGGTTACTTGGCATACCAGTATCTTTTCGGTAGTTGGTACAAAGTCGACGAAATAACTCGTCGTTCCATGGTCTACTATATTGGGCAATATCTTGGCGTCTTAACCTCTGGATTATTACAAGCCTCCATTTACAATTCGTTAAACATGGTCAACGGATTAGAGGGATGGCGTTGGATGTTCATCATTGATGCCATAATCTCCTTTGTTGTCGGTATCATTGGTTTCTACGTCATCCCAGGTACTCCGAAACAATGCTACTCTATATTTTTGACTGACGAAGAAATTTTACTGGCAAGAAAAAGATTGAGTAAGAACAACACTGCTATTGATATTACTGAACAAAGATCATTTTTTGACAAGAAACTTTGGAAGAAGATTGCCACTTCTTGGCACGTCTATGTTCTCACCCTCTGGAACATTTTTTGCTGGAATAACAACAATGGTACCTCTGGTGCCTACTTGCTTTGGTTGAAGTCATTAAAAAGGTACAGCGTTGGAAAGGTCAACCAGTTGAGTGCTGCTACCCCTGCTGTTGGTATCCTCTGGTTGATTTTGACAGGTTGTTATGCAGATTTGTTCCATTCACGTTGGCAAGCCATTATCTGGTCACAGATCTTGAATATGATTGGTAACATAATTTTAGCTGTTTGGTATGTTCCAGAAGGTGCAAAATGGTTTGCATTTATTCTCCAATATACCGGTTGGGCTATGGCTCCTGTTTTATACTCCTGGATGAATGATATCTGTAGGGAAGACCCTCAGTACAGAGCTATCATCTTGGTGATAATGAATATCATGGCACAGACTTCCGTTGCATGGATCTCCGTCTTGGTGTGGAAAACAGTTGAGGCACCGCGCTATTTGAAAGGTTTCACCTTCACTGCTTGTAGTGCCTTCAGTTTGAGTGTTTGGACTTTTGTTGTTCTTTACTACTATAAGCGTCAAGAGAGACAAAACGCTGCTAAGAACGGTATCATTTTAGTTTCCGATGACCACACTGAAGTCGAAAAGGCTCACAGTGCTGCAGAGATTGAGATCAATCATTCCTGAAACCAATCAAACCTCTTGAGTTTTTGTCTCCCAACTTATATCTGCTCTAATTGGTTTAACTTGGATTTAACATATTACCAGTTTTATAATAGACTTTTTAATAATTTAATTTTAATACACTTGCTTTTCCACGACAATAGAATGAACAACGTGCTTGAGTCTTCAGGATTTTAATATTGCCTCATCTAGCCACTGAAAAGAACTGTAAATATTGATAGGAAATATTCGTCATAAGTGTTTAAAATGTAAAAAGTTGAAGGATGAAAGTTAAAAAAAGATTCTTATACATTAATCAAAGAGTGTATCTAAACATAACGTTTTCTTTATCGGTCAAATCAGCGAACTCATAGTTTTCAATATGAGGGATCTCCAGTTTACCTTCAGCTTGTAGGTTGTCTCTTCTCCTATTTTCGTTCCAGTAGTTGAAGTAAACCCAAGCGATCAAAATCAAAGAAACAGCAAGACAAACCACCATGGCAATTTGGCCTCCCCTGTACTTTGGAGCTTGAGAAGAGATGAAGGTCTGAGGTCCCACTAAATTTCCAACTGAGTAGCCGATCAAATAAAGGGCATTCACTGTAAGTTTCTTTGTGTGACCAGCAACGTTAGATGTGAAACAAGATAAACAGCAAATCATGCCAATCGGACAAAGGTTGTATAAATAATAGCCTGCCAATCTTGCGTGTGGACTTTGCAACGGGAACGCAAGCATACACGAAGCAATCAGCGAGATACCAACAACGAACGTTGCCATTGCCATTTTATGGTTGATGAATTTATTGAACCAAGCAAACAAGATGCAACCACCTAATTCGACACCACCGCCAATGAGATTCATTAGAAGTGTTTTGGTGGAAGAGTAGCCAAAAACACCTTTCAAAAGAAGTGACCCAAAATTTGTTAAGGCACCATTCGGGATTTGAAATGCCACGGAAAAAAAGAAGAAAATCCAAGTATTAATATCTAGCATTGCTTCTTTGAACTGGTGCCATTTGAAATGTCTATTACCAAAGCCTTGCTGGTTGCTTTTGATTCTGATGACAACCTGCTTTCTCTGGTTGGGGTTGAGAAACCAAGCTTTTACTGGGAGATCGGGAATGTGTACCATGATCATGAATCCGACAGCAATGGTCATACATCCAATAATGATAAATAAAACTTTCCAAGCTGCTAGAGTATATGAATTTGGCCTTATTGCTAAACCATATGCGATGGAACTACCGATGATTGTACCTAGCCCATTTGAGGAAAACCATATGGCAGTTCTCAAAAATTGTTCATCGGCCTTATACCATTGACCAGTAATTATGACCATTGCTGGTGTGACTGCAGACTCTAAAACGCCTAATATAGTTCTCAATGCAATGAAGCCAGCGTAATTTGCAGGGGTGGCATGTAGGCAGATGATAAGTCCCCATAATATGATGGTAACTGAGACAAATTTGGCAACTGGAAACCTTTGAAGAGCAATGCTCATTGGGAACTCAAAGATCAAGTAGCCCAAATAGAAAGCTGAACCACACCACGAGTATTGGTCACCATGCATGCCGTAATAAGTCTGTAAACCCATAATTGCAGCATAACCAGTTGAGACTTTATCCATGAACTGGACAGCGTACAACAAACAGATTAAAGGTAGCAAAAAAAAGTCAATCTTCCAAACAAGTTTATTCTCTTCTTCGGGGGTCAACTCAATATCTTCCGCTTCTGCTTCGATCGCATACTCCATTGCCTCATCGACGTCACCTGTAACATTAATTAACTTACCATCAATCGATCTGATATGTGTGACCACGTTTTCGGTGCCAATATTTTCCTTTGAAAAGACAGATTCGACGTCAGTGTTATCACTCAGATTCACTGGAGAGTCTTTCTTTTTATCTTTTTCATTTGTTTCACTCATTTTTTGTTGGCTAAAATCTGCTGTGTCAAACCAAAAAATTCTCAGCTGGTACTTGAGATTCAAACGGCGGCAAAAAAAAGAAGATTATTGACCCCTAATATATATGCCACTCAACGATCTGAATACGCTGTGACTCCACATTTAATCAATACACTATATCCAGTAACGGCCGAGACGAAAGGAACTTATTCCAAGTTAATTAATTGCATTTAAGGTGTTGTCCGGTAGAATATTATAGAGGGGAAAAACTACACTATGGAGAAGATCTGCAAGTTTGATGAACGGTCCTGTACCGGCCCATATTGTAGCGTACGCCACAACGAAGTCAAGTCGTCTGTCTTTGGTTTCGGCTGCGTCAGTTCAGCCGTCAGCACGGAGAAGTGACAGTAACAAGGCACAGGCTTGAAACCAAGTCGGCAATTCCGACAAAAGACGATGGCTTCAGTGAACCCCACAATTCACCACAAGGTGTCAGGAGACTGACGAGACAACAAAATGTTTAGGAGGAGGGCTACGGCAACAGTATGCGCATTTATAATGCAGATGCCACAATTGACGGCTGCAACGGCATTGTTTCGCAGAGCCAACGTCGAGAAAAAACACTTTCGGAGCTCCCCGTTGGCGGCGCAAAAACGCTTTGGGCGAGTAGGGGGTGGTTAGATGATTCGAGCTAAATACGGAATCTATATATATATTTGACAGATGCTACTCGTCATCATTGCCATCGTTGTCTGGGTCGTCGGTGTTGTGACTTTCATCGTCATTTTCCTGAATGAAGTCCCAATCTTCGAATCCGTCCTCGTACATGCCGGCCAAGTTTTTCTCGATCAAAACAAGGTCTCTCTTCGAGGCAATTTTGTTGTACTCCTTAAACTCTGCATCTGTTAAAAGGCAGCTATCAAACAACATCTGTAACTTACTTGGCTTGATTTTGAACCCAATGAGGACAATTTCTTGTCTTCTGTCTTCATGAACGCCTTGAAAGTCTTTACGTATTGATTCAATGGTTTCTTTATCTTCTGGCCAAAATTCCTTGGCAGTGGCTCCAAACCATGGTGGACCAGCATTAAGGGTGAGCATGGAGCCAGCCGAGCTCCACTCACCTCGTAAGATGTATCTTGTTGCTAGCCAGAAAAATCCTTTCGATCTTACAACTCTTCCAAATGGTGACTTTTTTTTATTTGCTAACATTTCCTCTTTTGTAAGTTCTTCCTCTTCTTCTTCTTCTTCTTCTTCTTCCTCCTCTTCTCCCTCTTCTTCTTCTTCTTCCTCCTCTTCTCCCTCTCCCTCTTTCCCTTTATCTTCCTCGTTCTCTTCCTCTTCAGGCATGGAAATTCTTTCTATGATTTGGAATTTATCGCAAAGCATGTCGTACAACCTTTTTGGATGAAATGGCTTACGAGCTCTATATACAAAGTTGTTGATACCATACTCCTCTGTCTCTGGTTTGGGAGTTATTCTTTCTTTGGTGATGTCATCGCCATAACCGACTCTTGAATTTGATTCATCTAAACTTCTTAGCCAACCTGGGGATGTTATTGCTTTAGAAAACTGAAATAACTTGGTATTGAGAACTTGACTATTGTTTACCCTGGAATAATCTGTTGTAATAACACGGGCAACTGGATTTAGTGACTTAACAATTTTCTTCACTTTTTTTAAGAGTCTCTTGGAAATTTCGTGAACTTTGTTAATGATGATCACGTCGGCGAACTCTATTTGATCAACAAGTAAGTCCGTTACTGTTCTATCTTCCTCATTCATTGAGTTGTTTTTCGAGCCCCATCTGTCAGCCAAATAGTCAGTCGTTTCAATGTCATCAGAAAAGTTTACGGCATCAACGACTGTGACACACGTATCAAGCCTTGCAAGCTTACTCAACCCTCCCATGTTGACAATATCTTTTAGAAGTTTGATATCCTCATCGGTCTCGGCTGTTTCCGCCATCAATTCTGAGAATTCTTGAGTGAAAGTTTCAGCAACTTGCATAGGTTCCCCAATACCAGTACTTTCAATAATAATGTAATCAAAATCGTCATTTTTGGCTATGCTTATTAACTCTTCCAATAAGTCTCCACGAAGAGTACAGCAAATGCAACCATTCTGAAACTGAATAACTTTTTCCTTTGTGGTCACAACTTTATGACCTGTTATCAATTCAGCATCAATGTTTAAGCTGGAAATGTCGTTGATAATAACTGCAATTCGAAAACCGTGCTCTTGTTTCAAAATATTTTCAAGTAGTGTTGTTTTACCACTTCCTAAAAATCCAGACAATAAAGTCACAGGAATTGGCTTTTGTTTTGCTTCTTTAACAGGCATACCTACAATATTTTGTCTTGATGCAAAATGAAAAGATGTACGTTTTTCATTGAATTATGATGATAACTCTCAAACTGATATTCAATTCTAATGGCAGCTAACGTTTGAAATTTATACATTTTATACTTTTAATACATTCTTTCGCCATTCACTATGTTCCAAAATACTGAATTGGTTAATAGATGGGAGGATTTTTAGAATAGCAAAGTGATTAATGAAAACCTACAGGGTACTCAATTAGTAATGTGTATCCCTCATTGGTGGATAGGATAAAAAAAATTCCACCTAGGGTATATAGAAGAGGATTGCGTTTTTCGAGTACACATTTCTTTGGCTATCAACCCTTGTGGTTGCGGATGGCGAGATAATAAAATATTCTCAACGATGCTTCATACCAAATGACAAGATTAATTTTTGCACCTAATGAAAGCGTCCCAGGATATGAGTTAAAGAATGCGACTATGAGATATGATTGATTTCACCTGAACAAACCTTTAGTGTGTCATTGGCCAAAACATGCAAAATAGCAAGATAAAATTATTGTTAGACATCACCAAAGGGTAACTAGCTCACTCTAAGATGAGGGCTAGCTCTGATAGCTTTATAATTAACCATGAATATCATAGGCGTAAGCAGCACAAGAATTCTGAAATCAGGGGTTAAATTCTTGATCGATAAAACCTAATTAATACTCGGTTGCCATGAATTGGGACCGTCACCAACGATCTATTATCGTGTGTTCAGTTATTAGCTCGTTCCAGATTGTAAGTTGATGCTAAAATCAATCTCATTGGTTCCTCTCGCAGTTTTCTTCAATTAAATATAGTGGATCGGAAATTATATCTATGATCTTCTTATCATATGCATGTTACATAGAGGACTGGAATACATTTTACAAGTGACAGCACAAAATAAGAGAAGTTCAGCTGAGATGAAGTAGTACCATTATTAGTGCTGGAAGTTTGTGTAATGTCCAAATCTCTGAGCGACGTGAAAACAGTGACTGATTTGGCACTAAAGCTCATGATGGTTTTATTGTCGCTTCCAACAGCTTTTATAGAAACGAGGTCCTCTCTTCCGGCACCTGCGTTAGCGTTATAAAGAATATGAATTCTAGTATCATCTGAAGGAAGAGAACGGAAATTTTTGGTGAAAAGTTCAGCATAGCTTTCAACGTTAGAAAATGGAATTGTTAAATCAAGAGTAGAAGGATCATTGGTTAATCCATGATAGTTTTTCACAATGTCCATCTGGCTGCCATCAATCAGGAAAGATTCATTGTTCGCGATGAATTTGGGAATTGGAGTAGTGATGTTAGCTGCGTAATTTTTTTATCATCTACGACATAAATTGATGCATTTGATAGAACAGTTTCAGGCGCATATAGGGTCACATTGAGAGTATCTGAATCGGCTAAAGAAGACCCACAAATCCCAAAACTAGCAGAGAAATTGAAGCAAAAATTTTTGTTTTAGCTGATTTGTTTTTTAAGAAACTTCGAGTCAAAATCTATGGTTTAAGATAACAGTATCTAACATCTACAACTTGAAAGTAAGAGAAAATCGTATTAATATTCATAGCATCCTACGTAAATTCTAATTAAGCTTGAAATTCTGCCAGCTGTCGATACCCAGTGCTCAGGAAAAATAAAAAGCTTGTTTGTGAGCTCCCGAATGAATCGGTGGTGCACACATATTGCTCATAATTTGCTCGTGTACTAGTTTTTTGGACCGTTGTCTACCAATAAAATTGAGGTAAAGCCCGTGTTAATAAAGTCAATTTTGCAGTACTATACTGTTCATGAATTTATCCGTAAAGACGGTTTTGAACTTGGTCGTAGAGGATTCAGAACGCTGACCAGATAAGTAACCAGAACACATTTCGTATAAAGGAAATCGTATATCGGAACAATAGAGTAAATTTTTTAGCTTGAATAATCAGCGTCTCGTCACACATCGGTTTGTTGGCCCTTACTAAACTAAATGGGATTTTCTAAGGAGGGTGGAGAACTATCTACCAGTATCATAAGCATACCCCAATATACAGCTATTTCATTCCACAGGAAATACATCATTCTATTTATCATCAGCTTTTCTGGTTTCTTAGGTCCGTTCTCTGGTAATATATATATTCCTTTGTTAAAGCATCTATCAATTGAGTTTAGCGTATCAGAATCTGCGATAAATGGAACAGTGTCATGCTTTATGGTGGTGTTTGCAATATTCCCCATATTTTGGTCTTCGATAAGTGATTACGGCGGTCGCAAATTTTTATATGTTATTGCTTTAGTAATATATATTGCATCCAATATTCTACTCTCCTCGTTACCCAAGCATTTGGCTATATTGTATGTTTTCCGTGTTTTCCAAGCTATAGGAGTTTCAACTATGTCAATTGGAATGGGCGTGGTAGCTGATATTTTCGAACTTAAAGAACGAGGAAAGGTAGTCTCTTATTTCATGCTAGGTCCTCAATTGGGACCAGTTTTAGGCCCACTTGCTAGTGTCATTGGTGCGAAACACAATTGGAGATGGGTGTTTGGCTTTTTGGCAATTTTAGGGGCTTTTGATCTTTTAATGATCTTATTTTTACTACCTGAAACATTAAGGTGTCTCGTAGGTGATTGTTCTTATTTGAATAAGAGCAGAAGTTGGATAATTGTGCCAAAATTCAAGCAGCGGAGTATTTTGTCTGAAAGAGAATCGGCAAATTATCCACATCCTCCCAAGCCAAGTCTCAAAACTTATGCAAAAGTCGTTCGACAAGTCAATGTTATTTTATGTACCATAACTGGAAGTCTTGCATTCTCTTCCTTCTATGCAATTCTTACTACCTTTGGAAGCGTTTTAGAGAATAGATATGGGTACACATCTTGGAAATCATGCTTATCATACCTATGCCCTGGAATTTCGATGATTTTGGGATCTTTGGCAACTGGTCATTTGAGTGATTATATCAGAAAAGACGCACTGAAGAAAAAAAAAAATTACATACCGGAATATAGGTTTTCGTTTCAGATCATTGGTTCATTGCTTCTAATGATAGGTCTCATCGGTTACGGATGGTGTGTTGAAAAGAGAAAAAATGTTGTTTCTATTTTTGTTTTGGTTGCGCTCTCTAGTATTGGATCAACGTCAATTTTGAACTGCAACACAACCTACTTACTAGAATCATCAACCAAACAGCCTGCAACTTTTGTGGCAATAGGAAACGCAGGTAGAAATGTTGGGGCAGCCATAAGTTCAGCGATAGTGAATCCGTTGGTCCGTCGCATGGGTTACGGGTGGTGTTTCACTGGTATGGGCTTTGTCTGTTTATTTTCAGCGTTGCTAACATGCATTCATATCTGGATGGGTATCAGAGTAAAAATTTGTTTGCCACAGAGGGCTTGTTAGTGGAAAAGTGCCGTTGTTAACGATTCTTTAGTTTGAACTGAATAGGTAGCCCAAAAATTTGTTTTTCACTCCAATCTCGCTAAGGTTGTTGAAACGAGATACAAATAAATTTTTTAACTTTTCCATCGTTCTCACCAAACTTTGTTTTCTCGTATCTCGGCAAACTTGCCGTTTGGGGTTTGTGGGAGAGTGCCTTCTTGGTGGCGTGCTCAAATTAGATGCTTGACAACTTCTGCGTTTGTATTCGACTCCTTCCTAAGTTATCCACCGAAATTTGACAATTAGGGCTTTAATATAGCGGGAACACCACCTGCTAAATGTCTTTTGGCACACTATACTATCACCCAGATTATGCCTGAAGTAATTGGCTTGTGGCATTAAGAAATTACCTTGACATTCAGTTAGAAGGAAAGGCTGCTACGGGTTCTCCAGAATTTGCAAATTTTTTCCCTTGAAAAGAACGCCAGCGTTGATTACACCGGACGGGTTCAGGCTTACAGAATCTTTAGCTATTGTATTTTTTATTGTCAGTAAATTTTCGAACCATGACTTTGCGGGAAAAAAAACAGAAGAAAAGACAATTAATTGGAAATAGTATTCTTTTATCACATCTGATATAATCAGTTCCATGGGTTTACTCTTAAAAGCTAGACAAAGTAAGAAGAAAAAGCGGCGTTACAGGTAATACATTCTGACTTAAGATATTTTGAAGACAACCTAACCGATGCAAAGTTTCCAGCAAGTGATACCATTTTAGTCTCTGACATTTTAGGTTACAGCTAGTTCACAATGTTTGATTTCTACAAAACTGAATACAAGAGATATAAAAATATTCGAGTTATTTTGTCGCAGTCGCAAAACACCCTATTGTTGCAACCCTGTTAAAATGAACCCTATTGGAGGTACAATAAATTCGAGGAATTCATTTGAGGGATTCAGATTTGATTAAAAACGCTATACTCACAATGTGCACAAAAACAGTTTTTTGTTAGCCAAATTCACAACTCAGACGTCAAGGTCAGTTGGACCAAAAAATTCCATCTTCATATTGGAAGCTCCCTTGTTCGTCAGATAAGTCTTAAACTCATGCATGTATTCCGCAGGTCCAAGCAAATAAGCGTCGTAATCTTTTGACTCTACGTGTTTCAATTTTGAGATAGATAACTTCTTTCCCTCACTAAAGATGAAATCCTTAAATCTGAAATAACCAGGATATGCATTTGCTAAATTGTCGAATGTCTTTTCGAAAGGCTCAGAACCAGTTGTCCTATTTGAGAAGTAAAGTTCAACAGACTGTCCCTTATTTAATGCAGCTTCCATTATAGTTGTCATTGTTGATACCAATCCCACCGGCTAAAATTGTGACTTTGCTTTTTCCGGACAGTGAATCATACGTCATGTTTCCAACAGGTGCATGTTTGGGAATAATATCGCCCACTTGAAGCTGCTTATTCACAAATATTGATACCTTTCCACCTTCAAATTTACGAACAGAAATTCTATATTGGTTCTTTATCATATTACGAGATATGGAGTATTCACGTGGTTGAGTAGTGTAAGAATTAGCATACCATCTGAGTGAAATGTGCTGGCCTGGAATTAAAGGCTTTGAATTAGTTTCATCAACATGAGTCAAATAAACTGATGTTACATCTTCTGCTTCTCTCACAAGTTTCACAACCTTAAAATCTTCAAATTCTTGCCATTATAAGCCCTCATAAACGCTTTCTTCAGCGTTAATCAAGGTCTGGGCTAAGTTTTCATACGCTATGGATAAAACACTAACATAATATTCATCTGCAGCCTCCGACCCAAGAACCTTTTTAAAGGCATGAACAAGGCACCTGCCTACAATTGGATATTGTTCCGGAGATATACCGAAACCGCAATGATTGATAACAATCTGATTCACGAATCCACTAATGGGCTCAAGGTTATACGAATGCAAGATGTACTGGTACAATGAGAATGCTAAAACTTTAGGTTGTCTGCCTGTATGTTGATTAGTCAGATAAAAAAAAGGTTTATCTCAGGATATATCTCAAACATGTATTGGTACATGGTAGATGTGACTTTGTCACCCACCTCTTTGGCTGCCAGAGCCAAACTTTGTAGAAAACTTGTCTTGTCATTTGTCAAGGACGTAATCTGAAACAATTGTGTTGGGACTATGTTAAGTCTTTTGTTACTTGGCTTTGACCTCAGATCAATTATCTCTGAATCATGTTTAGATCATAAACGATTTTGGTAAAGGTACCTCGGCTTTTTTCTAAAGTTAAAATGCATCAGCAATATTTGGGGACTCAGCCCGTAGTCTGGAAATGAAATAGTAAGCCAATAACGGGTGTGACATTCTGGAAGCTAAGCAACTGTTTTAAAGTGATACTGAGACTGCTGTTGAGATACGATGCTGTAGCAGATGAGTATTCAGACATGATAAGACTGATAAGAACTATCAGTTAAGGTAATGCCGAAGATGATCTTATCAGGTAAAAGATACGAAACCCCTCGAGGTTAAACGGCATCAAAGTAATCTAAAACTGGTAAAAATAGCCAATATTGAATGTCTATAAATACAAGTGGGTTTTTCCACTTGTATCTGTATTTCTGGATCCAATATCGGTCTATATATACTTTATATATTGAGTCTTATAAGATAACGAACATCGTGTTCAAACTATTGGTAATGGATTTCCAATCAAGAATAATTAGACTTCAACAACTGCTTTTACGGTCGGAGTCTGAATTAAATCAGGCCATAAGAGATACACTAGTCGTCTGGTTGAGAAGGACATGGCATATTTTAATGCATTGCCGAGGAAATGGAAACCTGAGCCACCTTCGTGGTCGCTTATTTACCCTGTTTTCAGATGTTTCCTTTTTCTACTATGATTACCTAACTAAAAAAAAGAGAAAATGTTTTTCTAATATTTTTATTTTTGAGGAACGTGCAAGTCAAATAGTAAAATAATGACGATAGAAATTTTAATTCTATAGTCGACACCAAAGCTTGAGGGATCGGAATAGTATAAGTTTTTGACAGATATAGGCAATTGTTGAAATTTGCAAATCACTAAAAAAACGGGATGGAGAGCAATAGAAGCTTTTGTTTCTCATGACATAATTTATTGTTGTACTACAGGTCTTTATGGCTTGAAAAAATGGTCCTGGTAGAATAAAACTATGGAAGCCTAACTTTTTCCATGATCTACAAAGAAAATAATCCTTATATAGTAGGTCACTAATGAATTGACATATAGAGAGTAACGGAGGAAACACCATGTTTATTCATGAGGTAAACGAGATGCAAGCATTCAGAGCACACTTTTTAGTACCCTTCAAAAAGAAGCCTTAATAAAGCCTTTCTCAAAACTTCATGTTTTAAACAGTACCTCAAATGAGGGAATAGACTCAACTACATCATCTAGTGTATCTGCTAACGGTATTTGTGCAATCACGGAAACTCCCAGCTCAGATAAAGCGGTAGCATTGTCTTCGTTGAGTGGACCATTAAGAATCACCCCAATTACCGGAATTTTGTTGCTCCTCAATACCTCCAAAGACATCAAAGTATGGTTCAATGTACCTAGCTCTGATTTAGCGACCAAAATAACAGAAGCACTCAAGTGTTTTATCAAATCGGTGGTGAATTCATCCTTGCAGATAGGAACCAACAGGCCTCCCGCTCCTTCAATGATTGTCAGACTTGAGCCACCAATTTTCTCGAAAGTTGGAAACACCAAATCTTTCACCTTGATACTTTTCCGTTTCTCTAAGACTGTACACCTCCACGGACTTAGAGGCAGCATGAAAGTATGAGAAGGTTCATGAATGGTGCTGCGTTCTGGCACTCCTCCTGAGTTTTCAAGTAATCTTTTCACTGTTGCAGTATCACCGGGGTCTTCACTTAAACCCGTCTGTATTGGTTTCCAGTAGTTGCCACCCCATCTTTTGACTAGCAGAGCAGAAATAAATGTCTTTCCAATATCGGTATCGGTGCCTGTTACAAAGATCCTTGTCGGCATCGGGGTTGACCAATAATAATGTTTGACTATGAGAATTCAACAATCAAAATCTTTATCTCTTCATCTCATCAAACAAGGATAAATATTTAGGGGTACGAAGGCGTACTTTTTAAATCAATTAAAAATGAGATCAGTTTTTGAAAGATGATTCAAAGTAATAAAAATGATTCAAAGTGATCGTTTCGCTCCTTAAAAAATCATAGAACTATGAATCATAATGATTCACTTAAAATTCTTGTGCCGTCAACATCACAAAATTATGTTTCATTTTGAAGTAATTTGGTATATAAAGTCTAGCATGATCCTCCTTGAAAAATTTTATTTTGATAATTTGCTTTTTTCACGAAGGATGCTAATTACTAATATTCTTTATTTTATCAGAGATGCCTGAAACAGCTGCATTGCTAAAGTACGATAGGGAGCACGTTTGGCATCCTTACACATCAACTATCGACCCACTGCCGTGCTTCTTAGTTGAATCTGCAAATGGCTGTGAAATAAAACTGGCCACTGGAGAAGTCTTGATTGACGGAATGAGCTCTTGGTGGGCAGCAGTCCATGGCTACAATCACCCTGAACTGAATGAAGCCGCAATCTGTCAATTGCACAAAATGTCACATATAATGTTTGGTGGTTTAACTCATAAGCCAGCAATTGAGCTGGTCAAGAATCTTGTTGAAATGACTGCACCTGAATTAGAACAATGTTTTCTTGCCGATTCGGGATCAGTTGCAGTCGAAGTAAGTTTGAAAATGGCATTCCAATATTGCGATTCCAGATTTTGTGGTGGTGATGAAGTAAGGAAACAAAAGTTTCTGACCATTAATTACGGTTATCATGGAGATACGTTTGGGGCAATGTCGGTATGTGATCCAGTTAATTCAATGCATAGTTTATACTCAGGCTACGTTAGAGAAAATATATTTGTTGAGCCTCCAGAATGCAAGTTTGGCGAAGTGTGGGAGGAAAAGCACATCAAATCGTTTGAGGAAACTATACAGAAGCATCACAAGGAAATCATTGCGGTGATTATAGAGCCAATAGTACAAGGTGCAGGAGGAATGAGAATGTACCATCCCGAGTACTTGCGACAAATTCGTCAATTGTGTACTAAATTTAATGTTTTGTTGATTCTGGATGAGATAGCAACTGGTTTTGGCAGAACTGGAAAACTTTTTGCCTACGAGCACGCCAACATTGTCCCTGATATTCTCTGTGTTGGAAAAGCCTTAACTGGAGGATATTTGACTTTAAGCGCTGTTCTTTGTACTAAAGAAGTTGCCAACACTGTTTGTTCAGGTCGTGCGAAAGGTTTCATGCATGGACCAACTTTCATGGGCAATCCACTCGCTTGCAGTATTGCATTGAAGAGTTTGGAGATTATTAAAAGAGGTCAGTGGAAGAAACAAGTTGAATTTATCAGGTGCTCTTTTGCTTCTTCCTTACCAGAGCTATCAAAACTTGAAATCGTAAGAGATGTCAGAATTATAGGTGCCATTGGAGTGGTTGAACTCACTATCCCAGTCAATGCGAAATGGTTTCAAGATCAATTTGTCAAAAGTGGCGTATGGGTTAGACCTTTTGGTAAACTTGTTTACTTAATGCCACCATATATCATAACCCAGTTAGAGCTAGACAAGCTCATTAGTTCGGTCATTACGATTATCAGAAAATTTGCTTTTTCGAATAGTTCGCCTAAATAGTTTTATCAAAAGTTAGTTCGAGTGTTTGAATATTAAAGACTATTCCGACTCAAAGCGACAAACATCGGAATAGTTAGTAGTTCTTTTATATTCTGGTTTCAGTTTCACCAATGGATCCTGTAACTCAACCATGTTTCCATATGGTTCGCTCATCGCAAATCCGAGTCTCTTAAGCTGTTCCACAGTGAACTGTTTGAAGTAGTTCAAATCGGCATCTAGGTATAAATTCTCTTTCGGTCTAAAGTTACCTCTTCCCATAAACAAAATTATTATTCTTCTGACTTCATCGACAGTAGAATTACTTGAAGCAGAATGCACAATAGAAGCAAGCATGAAGGTCGCATCTCCTTTGTCCATCTCATTGTACAAACAATCTTTTTCGTTTGGCTTTTGAAGATGATCCCATAAGTGCGAACCAGGAATGAACCTTGTGGCACCATTATGTTTAGTTGTTCTTGTAAGTGCAATAGAGAACCCGATTTGTGTCTCGGAATTGAAACTGTAATTTTCAAACGTCTGAGAGCACCTTATGTTGTGATCAGACTGATCATCCCTATGCAGTGCTTGTGATGCAGCGTTAGGGGAAACCTGGAAAGCAATTGAACTGCTAACAACAGCAGGACAGTAGCCAACATTGATATTTTCCCCAATCCAGAATGCGTTTGCTTGATCCAAAGCTGCATGTGCTACTGCTAAGTTCAAAGGATGCGACATGATTTTGTTGACCACAACAGGCGATTTAGAAACAGTATTTGTAACTCTAATCGTCTCTTTTGGAAAAAGCCTGGGATCATTTTTTTTCTCCTCAAAGAATGGATCCAAATCTTTATTGATATCATTAATATCAGAATCATCAAAGAGGTGTTTGATTTTACATACACCATATTTCCTCAAATTTACTAAGATAGCCTCAAGTGTGGCATTTTCTCTAGTAAGGGTAAAAGCAGCAGGGTGGATATGCAAGACAGGAGTAGCAACTGGTAAACGAAGTTTTGCAATCTTGGTTTCAACTAAGGATGGGGTTTCAGACTCAACCTTTCTTGCCTCCAAGGGGGTAATCTGGAGACGGTCCAAGGTTTTTGTTGTGCAATTATAATACGGAGTAGTCATTATCTAATTGATGAATGTAAAGGAAGAGATATATTATACTCCGTGTGTTCTATAGTTTGTTTGTTATTAGTTGCAAAAATATAGTCTAATTTATACCAATTTATTGTTACATTTCTGGAAAATTAAAGTAGGCTGACTATGGCCTTGATCATCCAATCTTTGATCATCACACGTACTTGAATCATTTAGAGCGATTATGTCATCGAAGTCATGAGAATCATTTGAGTCATGTGAATCACTAAAAATTTAATAAAAAAATCGCTAAGCTCATAGTAAGTAAGAGGAGAATTAGATATAAGCCACCGTCCAATTTATAGGTGTATCTGATTTGACACGCTGACTGATTAGAGTTTGACCACTCAAACTTAATGATGAAAGAGGATTCAAGTCTTCGTGAGATCTTGGAGTCGTCGTCACAAAGCGAACTTCAAGAAAGCTGTTTTTGCAATCAACAGATACATTTGGCCAAGAAAAAACAGCTCAACTTTTTTATTAAGTTGATTATCAGAATTGAGATGCGGAAATCAGAATCTTGATATTTTAGTACCTTTTATGGATTATGACTACAGAAAATTGTTGCTATTCAACAATACTGAAAGAGACTATCCCGCACCTGAAATACTCTATAATTAGAACAATCCAAAACTGATTTCATTTAAAAAACTAATCATCTAACGTACAATTATCACTACATTGCACATTATTTATTGTACCATATTTCATAGAAAAATGAATGTTATTTATATTTGAAGTGCCTTTTACTAAGAACTACGAGCAGAGTGAAACCAGCCTAGTTTTTTGAAATGTTTCCCACTTGTTTCTGCCTTGCAAAGACGAAACAAAAGGTTAAGGCACAAAGCTTTTAGTAACTTAGAAAAAGAAAAATACTAGTTTGTGTCCAGATTATTGAAGAGTAAAGTCTGTTTAATTTAATACTGAGCACCATCAGTTAAATCTGAAAGTTTGACTAAGTTTGCGTGTTTTAGTATGATTTCAAATAGAGCATTGGCAAGAAGAAAGAAACTCAAGATACTATTGCTGTGGTTTTTATCTTATAGTAGGGAACGATCCAGTAGGCCCAATCCGTTTTGTAGAAAATTTACCCGCTATTATTCACCTAAGTAGAAAATTCTAATTTTGTACACTGATACTCTGCTACGACATGTTCTCATTCACTTTTCCCTATCTACTTTGCCACATGGAGAAACTGCACATTGGTTTCCCCTCTCCATGAGGGCTTTATATTAGCGTAGTGACAATTCGAACAAAAACTGCTAGGAACGTACAATTTGTGCCTTGTGCTGCCCCTTTCACTAGGATAGTGCTTTCGCCTAAGCTAAGCCACCCCGATTACGTCTGCTCTTTTATGCGCACCACTGCAATCGGGATAACGAAACAAGACAGAAAAAACACGTAGTTTTCTGAAGTCGCCAGACCCACTTGTTTCGCCGTGGCTTCTGGCGACTTCTATTTGTACCCATAACGCCTCAACCAAGAGAGTAGAATGCTAGCGCGTTGTCTTTACGGAAAGACTTGCCACTTCCAGTCCATGCCTTAGATCTCGTCTAGTTTCCGCGCTTACCATGCTGCACGCAAGTAGAAAAAGAAATCGGGATTGTTTCTTCCAGAGCCGCACAGGAGAA
Source organism: Pichia sp. NRRL YB-4149 (assembly GCA_030556025.1). Taxonomy (NCBI): domain Eukaryota; kingdom Fungi; phylum Ascomycota; class Pichiomycetes; order Pichiales; family Pichiaceae; genus Pichia; species Pichia sp. NRRL YB-4149. The sequence goes on along the minus strand of JANIWA010000051.1, from coordinate 25,190 downwards.
TTACTCGTTCCAGTTTCAAGCAACCGTGCAGGGTGCTCGACGGAGATGCAGCGCCGATGCGTCAATTTACCGATGGCTATCAGCAGCAAGGAACAGATTTCTTTGGGCGCCTCAAAGGCCGACTAGCTCAGTTCCCCGTCCCGGCCAGCCTAACCCCGCGTAGCCGGGTTCGAAAATAAAGTTGCACACAGCCGAGGGGTCGATAGGAGGGATAAACCGGGTCACGGGAGAAGTGGGGGGGAGGGGGCTTGTAAGACACCTAACTCTTAAGCATGAAAGTCCATGCGGCCAGGAATGAAGTTTTTCTTCTATTATCTGATCAATTAGTCTAGAAGCTAGCCAGAGATGTGCCAGCTCGAGATAACAATTAAAGGAAGCTCCAAGAGATGATGGGCTACTAAAAAGGGAAAAATCGTGACCAAGTCATGGTAAAACGTGCCAATCTTCGAGCATCCATCACTTTGGGGATAAAACTGCCTACAAAGAGTATTTTTTGTTTGGACCGATTCTTTCACATCAGCTCCTGCAATGTTTTTAAGTGCTGCTTCGCTTTAACTAATCCCTTACTTTCCCTCGAGAACTTAAATCCATTACCTCAAACATAGCGTTATTGCTTTTTAATGATTACATTGATTTGGACAACCGCCGAATCAATCTTGATGACTTTGTTGAACCATGGTCCAGATTCAAGTTATTAGCTTTGTTTCAAAGCTAACAATTCAAAACGTGTCCATCACTGTTATACAGCCTCTGAAGATGCGGCACAAAAAAACCTCTCAGTATTTTGTCTTGGTTGCTGAGCGATATTCAAATTTACAGAGCTGATGAATTGTGCAAAGCTTATGTTCCATACTTTGCTTCGGCTCACCCACTTAAATTTCAAGGATTAAAAGGAAAACTATAGCATAAATCTTTTAAGTGAAAAATAAAATGTTTGGTTACCTGAAAATCATAGCTGTGGGAAAGAGAGAAACAGGAAAAAAGTTTTTCTCTACTTATCATTATAGGGTGATACTGTTGGTGTGATTTCTCTTTAAACAGGTTTTAGAGTCCGCACGTGAAAGAAATATTTCTGGTTTAATTTATTCCAGCATTTGAGTTAAGCAAAGTGTTCTCAGCTCAGAAAATAAATTACCATCAAAAACACAACAAAACATGACAAGCAGTATACTATAATATGTGTCAGCCATATTGTGAATCCCAGAGAAGTTTAGAGAATGGAAAGTCTGTAAAATTAAAGATTTCTGGTAATGACCTTAGATAAATATAATAATAGCGTACAATAAATCAATTAAGGAATGTAGAGTATGTAAAACGCATAACGAAAGGATGATGTTAAGTAATCTCACAAAATAATAAACAATTATATTAATGTGCATAGTCAGGCCTTAAAAAGAGGCAAAATAAATCAGATTGTAGTTTAGTTGGTGGAGTTTCCAAGTCTAATACCAAAGTATCCACCAGGTTCATTGGCAGGGTCAATCAAAGACAGTTGGAAACCATCTGCTTGACCATCACAACCAGCATATGGAACGTTGTTACCCCACCAGCTAAGATTAATTGGGTGGTATTGGACAGCAAAGAAGATGATAACAGCAGAGAAAGCGGTACCAGTATTTAATCCCGCAGATAAAAGAAAGTTGTATTTTTCCCACCATGAAAGATATCTCTTTTTGATGACATGATTGAAGACGTAAGAAAGAATAACTGCAGGAGTGTAGTAAGCGAGGTTGTATGGAGCGAAAACAAGCATACCACCAATAATCAGAGTTGGGTAAAAATGTTTTGTTTGTTTTGGGAAGTACTTTTTGAGAAGAATGCAAGGGAAAACGAGTAGAAAGCCAATCAAAAAGCACCATCTAAGAATTGGGTATAACTCGTTAAAAACTTGTTTAGGACCGATCGCCCCCCACAAAACAGATGCAGAGTAGAATGTAACTTCGCCTGGACATGTAAATTTACTTTTCTGATGTGGAGTGCATAAACCTTCGACGTTTGACATTTCCCAGTTAACCACACATAAGACAACAATAATTTGCAAAAGACATCCAAAAATTTGGCCACGAAATACTGCTCGTTGTGGAAGTTTAGTGTAGTGAGCAAGCTTTTGATCGGAGATAAAACTTTCAGCTTGACCATCAATATTATACCCCAAAGCTTTTAACGTCATGAGTGCGTTAGGATTATTTGGGATTGCATAACCAATTATTAACTCAACAAGAACATTCAAACCAAACTGTAAACCAGTAACCGAGTAAATGATTGTTAAAGGAATAAGGAAAATAAAGTTGATTCCGACAGTAAAAAAGATACCCCATACTGGTGTCTCTGCAGGATAAACTTTAACACAGATGATCATTAACATAATCGAAATAATTAAGACAACATAAAACCACCAGTCTGGAGCTTCTTTGTATCTGGACATCATTCTAGAATGTGGATCTTGATATCTTGCAAAATTTGAATCAGTAAAGAAACCTTTAGGATCCTTGAATAAATCTAGGAAACCCAATAGTGACTTGCTAACATTCCTCCAATCCTCCCAAAGTGTATAAATAAAACTGAATGGATAAATAGCAAAGAATGCACCATAGACAACCAAATTTGCTGCAGTATAGTATGGTGGACCATACGTCTCATATTTGGCTGTGTCCAGTTTTCCATTTGTCAAAACATTTTGTACAGTATAAGAGTTACCTTTGTTGTCAAAAATATCATTACTGTTGATTGTAAGGAACCCAGTCCATTTGTAGTTCGAGTAATAAACAGCAATAATGCAGAAAAAAGCAATCATGGTACCAATGTACTGGCTAGCTTGAGAAAAAAAAGGGATGATCAAAGGAAAGTTCAATGTCATAACATTCCAATCAAATGTAGGAATTGGATTCAAACCAAGACCAGAAACGCCTCCAGTAACTGTAGCTAAATTAAAATTGCTTGGTTTAATCCATGTCATCCAATTGAAGGTTGAGAGTGCAGTAAACAAAAAGTTTGGAAGCCAGAAGTAAAAAAATGATGAAATACCAACCAAACATAGAAACGAAAACCTCTTGATGGTCCAACCGTTAATGTTTTCTTTTGCTTCTGGCTTGAGTAAAGCTCTATTAAACGCAATTGTTGGCAAAATTGTGGGCCAGATGTTACGTGTAGGGTATATGACGATCTTTCTCAAAACACCAGCAAAACCAAAACCAAGCGATTGAGTTGCTATAGCAAGCAAAGCCTGAAAACCAACTGAAATCCAGTCTTGACCATAAAATCTATCCATTTTTTGAACAATTATATTTGAACTAACATAAACACCATTTGCGCAAACATTGAAAACGATAGTTGCAAACATTTGTTCCTTAAAATTCCAGGGCCCTGGATTTAGAGAGTGTCTAGAGCCAAATGCAGTGAAACCAACGTCCGGGAGAATTTTAGAAAATAGCAGCCCCGTTGGGAAAATCAGCATCTGAATAACAGAAGAAGTCAATGTTATTGAAGGCATTCTGTGACTGAAAAATTCGTTCACACCGGAGCCAATAATAACCCAGATCAAAGAGACAAAGTAAGCACGGAAAGTTTCAACAGGTACGCTCTGATCATCAGTTGGCGATGTAACTGCTCTAACTTCAGGATAAGGAGAATGATATTTGTTCAAAGTAGCATGGAGTTTGAGATAATATAAACGCTCATCTTCAGACAAAGTTACTTTGTTGACTGGTTCAGAGTAATCAGCCTGCTCTGACTTTTCTCTGGAAACTTCAACGGATATTTCACCGCCATCTGCACGAGCGACAAGCTCTTTGATTTGTTCAAAGTCTGCTTCAGGATAATTTGGATCCTTTTCGTGGTTTTTCAAGACTTCTTCCAAAACCGCATATGCTTCTTGAACACTCATTTCTTGCATTTTCTCAAAGAGAAATTCAATATCGGGAATTTGCTCATCTCCTAGGACGTTTCCATGTCCCAATTTTTCATACAGCCTATGTTTATAGGAACAGTCCAAGGAAACAACATTTGTAACTGCGGAATATTGTTTCGAATCAATTTTGCTCATGCTTTTCTCTGTCATCTCGATACTCCGTAACGAGAAAAAATTCAGAAGAAAAATTTAAGAAAGACAACGATAACATTATACTAGAATGGAAGGATGGAAAAGTTCACGATGAGTAGAGACATATGCTGATATTATATACTGGCAGCACACTTACTTTTCTCAAAAAAAAATATAGTACTGTCTGGTCAAGGCCATCGAAATATCCACTTGTCTTAATTGGAGACAACCAGGACAACGATAACGATCGATAGAGCCACCACAAAGTTTATCAGGTGTGGTACAATCAAGCAAATCCAAGCAAAGCAGGAAATATGCAAAGATAGGCAATAGAGGCTTCTTTCGAACGAACAGCCACGCTAAGCATGAATCAAAAAGGGAAAGAGGAGGTGCCGTTCGACGCTATCTGCCAGAGCAGACAGGCCGCCAGAAAATAAAAATTAGAGCAACGGGGCCCGATTGGCGAAAGCAGGAAAGGAGCCGTGCCATACAACAGCCTCAGAGGTCTGCCTCCTGACCATATATCTAGCTTTCTTCTCAGTGAGGACCAAAACTGCTATGATAGCATTTGAAGCTGTGGCTACCGGTGCTCTATGACCCTATTGTTGTCATTACAGGAAACTCACCATCCGTTCATCATTCTCTGTAAAAAAGTCGTGTCTTTTTCTTTCAGGATGAAAATCCCGCACATAGACTCTCATCTCGGGGAAATTATCGCTGCTATCTACCCAAGAATACATCTGCGGTGAAAGATATCACCACATCATTATAGAAACACTTGCCGATGAGGCCTTGCCTCTGAACGGATCGTCCTGTCCTCTGATGATAGCGATAAGCTATACAGGCAGAAAGGTATGCGAACAGAAAATGCACGGGCGGCGAGAGGCAGACAGAGAATCAGGCAGCCAGATAAAGATATAGAGAGAAAGCCAGATAAGTTCAGACACCACATCATCGATACGCCTCCCGACGGAGCAAAACCTGGCCCATTAGTTCACTCCCCAGTCTACTTGTGCTTTCTGTACCCCCGATTTGTGATTCCCATCCCCTCCCTCCTTTTCTGGTTTCTAGCATCTGACATCATCGGCTAAAAGCATTCCTGCATATAGAAATGATTCTGTTTTGGCCATGCGGCATTTTTTTCTGTCAAGGGGATCAGCGCCCGATATTCGGTTAACCTGGTGTGTAAGGGCGTAGCCCAAAACTGCTTTTTGGGACCGCGTCGCTCTCTTGAAAATAGGGCTCTCCCGGTGAAAACTGGATACCATGCTAAATCCCTTCCGGCAAAGGGCATCAGCGCGGAAGGGCCGCGGCAAGTGCTGCCTACTTGCCTGTTTTTGATGCATAGCGGCTATGGCCTAATTTTCTATTTTCCCGTAGAATTGGTGTGAGAGGTCCGCACGGCGTGTTTGCTTGCTTAAGTTTTTTTTTTTATTTTTGCTTTCTGCTTTGCTTTTTTGCTCTTTGGTTCTACTGGCTTCTGCTGTAGACAATGCTCTGCTTAAGAGGTTCCCTACGGATGGAAGGATGATTGTAACAGGGAGAGGTCCGTCTATCGTTATTTTTTATCAATCCGCACCGATCATCCATTATATTAAAAGCCCTCTATTTAAGGATTGTCCGTCAATGGCTTCCATAGATAGAGGAAGCCTTAATTTCTCATCACTCGAAAAGGAAAATTGCTCATAAAAGAAGGCAACCACACAATAACCGGATGTGAAACTGCCCCTATAGGTATTCCTTAGTCGGTAGCTGACACTACTATGTTTTGTGGATTGCGATAGCGATAGCGATTGCAATTGTGATTGTTATTGTAAGCATAACCTCATTGAAATTTATTGCCGTTCCTTCATACGAGCATAACAGCTATTAATTGTAGTTTAGACGGTCAGTGTTTTTTTTGTTTTTTGCGGGGTCCAGCGTGTTTTCCTTAAATGTTTTTTATAGGGGTCGAAATAGCCTTTTTTTGTACTCTTCAAAATATGCTAGTAAAAAGAGTAATGAAGCTTAAACAAAGTGACAATTTAGAAAGCAGACTTTACAAGCAGAAGTTAATTCAGATATTGAGAAAGTAACGATAAAAATAAAGGTATTCAAAATATATTGTGCAACACCAAAAATCTTTTGCCCATATTCCCACCTACGTGTTTGCTTCTATTAGGAGAAAAAGTTTCAAAACTAACAGGCTTTCGACAGTTCTATCCTATTGATTATTCAAATATGCATTATGCACTGCAATAAGTGAGCTTGCGATGAAAAGTACCCTACATATTTAACCACCACTTTCTTCTCAGCCTGTAAATTTTGGCTCAAGGTAGCCAGTTGAATATTTTTATTCACTCAATGTGTTGACCTAAGATTTTAAATTGAACTTCATATCAGCGAATTTACATTATACGTAGTGGGACAACATTGTATCATATCTGCTGCTTCTTTTTAATTGAAAAAATGACGTTTTGAGGCTATGCCTAATAAATGCAGTACATGTAACACCTTTGAGCAAACTGTTCTTGGCTTGAAGTCCACCACTTATTTTTATTGGGTTTTCGAAACTTTCCAGATCTAAATAGTTGACTTAATATTCAACTACTCCTTCAACTCTCGTAATTATATTTTTCCCCATTATATAATTTACTAAAATATTTATAGGCAGAGTGAAAATGGATTCTTGACTGCATTCATTAAGGAAGACTGAAGCAATTTTGTTGTGACCTTATTTAAATTATTTTTCATTAACTTCTCTGTGTGCCCAGATTAAAATCCTGAAAAATTAATTTACGAAAAACATTACAAAACTACAACATTCATCTAATTCAGCTAACAAGATTTCTGCTGGCTTCAGTAAACCATTGACTATTACACAAGACAAGTTACAGTTCTGGTCAAAAGAGGAAACAAAAAGTAAAGCTGTTTTAAACTATTTCATATTGACACCTACATATAGATTGATACCCAAACATTTAGATTGTGATTCCAAGACTAAGGCACATGTCGTTTTGCTTAATTACAACTAGATATTCAACGTATTGCACGGTAGATAAGTTTTGTTGTATTGACCGTGCTTGGTACACAAAACACCCGATATAAGCTAATTTTACCCATATTCTCATTAATGTATTTCTTGTGAAGCTGAATTGAGACTAAGGACTAACATCCTCGGAAAAAGTTGTTTTTGATAGAAGATTTGATATTTTTGACAAGCTGAAATTGCTGTAGAAGATACTTATAAACTAGATATTTACTATTTTTAAAAAACGGTAGTTTCAATATTAAATATGCTTTAGCTTGAAGAATCAAAGTCTACCAGAAAAGTGTTGGGCTAGTGTTTGGATCGAATTGACTTTGGAAGAAAAATGGGTTCAAACAAAGTTTTGAAGTTTGTTTTTGGTTTGCATTCCATCCTTGAAATCTGTTTAAAAGAAACTTTGAGAAAGAATCATTAAAAAGCAGTTCATGTTACTGAAGTATAATGCGTATGCAACTGGCAATATCTTTACGACTTCCTCTCTTACCATGGGTTAGAAAAGAGTCAAAGTTTGTCGCATCTTGTAGCCATACTAGGTTGCGAGAAAAGGGGGATATTCTCCGGCTTGCATTCTCTTTTTGCTGGCAAAGTTCAACAACATAAGAGTTTTTTTTGATGTTTATCACTCAGTTTCTAATCCATAAATCATATTAGGTATCCGAAGAGTGATCAATAAAACCAAAGTACTAGCTGAAATTGCTTGCACATTAGTGTTTAAGCTTGAACTCTGAGCGCAAATACAATACTGTTGTTGTTCAGAAGCTGAAAGTGTTATCCGAATGTGGAAAGCTGGATTAGAAATAGTAAAAATACATGTACAAAATATTATTTGCTAAATTAGATAGTGTGTATCTGAATATTTCTTTCGGTTATTCATATAAACTACATAAAATATGTTGTCTTTCTGTCATGAAGACATAGTCAGCTAAGGAGATTTTTGACTATTACTAATAACATTTAGAGAGAGTTTTGGCATGAATTCTCTTATGGGCTCGACATACTGGTAGACTCAATTCTGTTTAATTTTTGTGACCACTTTGATTATGGTCATTCCCTTACATCGATCTTTTCATGATGATCGCTTATGTCAACGATTTCTACAGAAATTGGAGTACATGGTTTAACCGCTTCATTGTTCACATCCGTCGACGCATGATCTACTGTTTTTCTGATGAGAAGTTATTCAAATACAATGCTTGCATATCTAGGACTTAAATCACAGGCTAGTTAAATCGGCATGTGTGTTTTCATGTGTGTTTACGTCAAGAAAGTAGCCAAGGAAATAGTAAGTACATTTTGCATTGGTGGTAGGGGGCATCGCGTGGTAGTGGACACATCAACTGACTTTCATTTTGTCAGCTACGACATGAGACCAAGTTGATTTGTAATACTAAAAGAAGTCGTTTAGTGCTCAAGCTTTTTTAAGCAAAGCTACTGAAAAGTGCTACAAAAAAACAGAAGGCTTCATATACCAAGTGACTTGTCTGTAAGACAATGACAGATCTCCAAAGAAGTTTTTCCGCTCTACTTTTATATCACAATTCACACTCGTACAACCAAAATAGTACAGAAACATTGATATATATACAAATGTCATCACAGCCTGTGAAGGAGACTAAAACTAAAAGCATACCTAAGAATGAAAACATCTTTGATGCTTTCGGCTAGTTAGTTTACTTAAAACCTTTGCGTTTGCTAAGGTTGTATGTTTGTAAACTGTGATACATCGCTGAGAGACTGCTGTCAGCATTGAGAAAATTCCAATACTCCTGGAATATCGTTTGTATCCATCTCAAGAATTTTCTCACAGCACAATTCCAATGCTAATATACCTTTGTTTATCTCTTCAATAGACATAACCAGCGCAGGGCAGAACCTTATCGTTCTGTCATGCACCATCTTACATGCAATTCCCATTGCTCTCATAAACATGCATACATGCCATATAGTCATGCCCCTCCTGCTAAGTAGTTCGATGTTTATATCAATACCAGCAATCAAACCAATTCCTCTAATTTGTTCAATTAATTTGTAACTTTCTTTTAATCTATTCAATCCTTCAAACATGACCTCACCTAATATAGCACCCTTGGCACCAAGTCTTTCTGTATCATAAACTTTAAGGGCCGCCAAAGTAGCAGCACACGCAATGGGAGAACCACTGAATGTAGCACCATGAGTATTGGGACCGATAGTATCCATAATGGCTGCGCTCGATAAAACAATAGAAGAAGGGTAAACCCCACCTGAGATTGACTTTGCGGTTACCACAATATCAGGGGTGACACTGGATAGGTTTTCATATGCAAAGAATTTGTCACCACACCTATATGATCCCATTTGAACTTCATCTGCACACCATAATACATTGTATTTAGTGCACAAAGCTCGAACTTTTTCTAGATAACCCTTGTCAGGGACATAAATTCCTCTTTCCCCTTGCACTGTTTCGAAAATCAAACCGGCAATTCTATTGCCTTCTAGTTGAAAACATTTTTCCAAGCTATCAATATCGTTGAATACAAGACTGTATTCATTTTCTGGACCATAAGAAGGACCAATAGAAGGAAGAAAAGGGCCATAGTTCTTTTTTGCAGTTTCGTTAGTAGAAGCAGATGTAACTGCTATGGTTCTGCCATGAAAATTGCCTGTCATCATCATGACTTTTGCTTGCCCTGGTTTAATTTTTTTGGTGACATAGCCCCAGCATCTGCAAAGTTTGATAGCAAACTCTATAGCTTCTGCACCCCCATTCAAAGGTAACACCTTTTCGAACCCAAATCTATGGCAAAGTGTCATGCAAAATTCGCCAAAAAGGTTATGTGTAAATGCTCTGGATGGCAATGCAATTAGATCATACTGCTTTTTTACTGCTTCAACAATTTTTGGGTGATTGTGTCCAGTGTTGGTGGCCGAATATGATGCACCAAAATCTAAAAAGGTATTTCCGTCAACATCATATAAAGATGCACCCTCACCTCGGCTGACAACAATAGGGAGTGGGGTGTAATTGTGAGCAGCGTATTTCTTCTCTGTTCGTAGAAACTTAAGGGAATTAGTGTTTTTGTGAACCTTGAATGTGAGGGTTTTTCCTTCTGACATTTCAGATTATTTTTGTTATTTTCCAGTAATGAAAAAAACAGGAACAGATGAAAGTAGTAGAATCTTTTTTCCCAAAAGCTGAGTTACCACAAACGTTCAAATCGTATCTTTCATAAACGGCTTTTTAAAGAAATGGAGCTTATGGTTTTCTTGAGAATTGTGTAAATTGTTCGCTAACTATCAAGTATTGCATCCAAGCCTAGCAGTGTTGCCCAAAATAATTTATCAAGGTCTGCGTAGTCAGTTTGTACTACCGTAGAGTATTTGGTGATGAAAGTATATAAAATTTCTCAATCACTTTCTAAACAATTGGATTATCTGATTAACAAATTACTGATTTCCTTATGTATTTGAGGTAAATAAAATTAGCAACAAGCTTGTGGCCAATTTATTACAAGCATTGTAGAGTTTATACTTTTCTACCGGATATTGGAATTTTTTTGGAGATGCGCCAGTTTCCCAATACAGAAAAACTTAATCGCTTATCTTTCATGGATCTACCGACTCAATTTGTATTTCTACTTACTTTATGTGACAATTTTTTTTATCAGCAAGGAAAAGATCTCACGAAATGAAAATCGAGAGGTGTTTGAATACCGACCAGCATGTTTACAAATAATAATCAATTATATAGGTGCTGAGATGGGTAATTAAACGAGATGTTCAGAGTAGTTATTAATCTTCACAGTTAATGATTTTGAGAAGTGCAAAATCAGTAAGTGAATGCAGCTCCTGAAATAAGTAATCTTTAACTACTGGGGAAAGGTGTTGCTAATTTAGACGCTTCCGGAGAAAGCTCACCTGGGAGTATGCGGAACGTAATATAAGGAGTCACTGTCATTATTTTATGTGTGTTCAAACAACCTTACTTTAGTGAGACGTCGAGAACTCTAATAGACAAATTTACTGAGGGAATGAGTTATTACTGTGAACAATTTATCATTTTCTCCACATCAAAAAACGCTGAGAGCACCTAGAATATTCTTCACATTCTTTGCTTTTGAATATAAACTATTGCAGATGGAACTTCCATGTCTCAGTGGAGATCTGTTGGGTTTACATTGTGCTTGCCTTGAAGATCTAGCGGCTTTTTGATATCAGGCCTCAAAAGGCAATAAAAAAATTATGCCAAGTTAAAAATGTGCCTGTTATTTTAAGTGTTGACTCGACTCTTAGCCGACAAAAGAGAACAACGATATAACAAAACTCCAAACTATTATGAATTCATTATACAGGTTGCATTGTCCCTAATCTAGGAATACTCGGATACCAGAAGTGATAACTGATAGATGAAACTGGTGTATTTTCGAAAAAAAACAAGGCTTTTTATGCTATGGCGATTGTCGGATCAAACACTCAAGATTGCTGAAAAATAATGTACCCTAATTATGAATCTAATGAAAGAAACATAAACCTCTTTAAAATAAGGTTCCTGCTAATGTTGCTATTTTAGCTCTTCAAAAGGATGCCGTTAAGCTCGCCAAAAAAATTATACCAGCTAGATTGAGTCAAGAACAAAACTAAAACCAATTGCAGAAAAAAGTTTATCCTGTAATAGATAGAAGTCATAGAATCATTGAACAAATTTAACCTTTCTCAACTTGACACAAACTAGTGGCCACAGTGATAACCAAGTGAAAATTCAAGTTCCTCTATAATGACAGAAATGCAAATAAATAAAGCGTCTCCTAATGATGTTAATGAGAGTTGCTTCTTGTATGGAGTTTGATTTCAAGTTTAGTCAGCTCGAAAAGCTCATAAACTACCAATATCGTATGAAACATTCCGTCATTGATTCATCGAAAGAAGACAAATCTTGAAAACTCACAGTCACACTATAAAAAAATATATGATATCATTTCCTATTCTAGATAATAAACTGGTTCAAAATATCATACTTGTTATTTTTCTCTATCCTTAATTCTTGCCCGAGTCAGGACGAAATGAATGCATCGATTCTTTCTGAGTTCCACGTCCAGAAATTTCATCACAGATACTGGTCTACCATAAGGCTAGAAATTTTGTGTTCTTTCGATCATGGCCAACCTTTGTGCCTTTAGCAATATATGCCAGAAATTTTTCTATTTTTTCTTCGTGTGTGGAAAATTTATCATAAGTTTAATTTGCAAATATTATTGAGGTTTCCCAATTGTTTTTCACCGGCGATAAGTTTACTTGTTAAAATTTAATTATGGCAAATAATATCCTCTCGCCGAGTTTTCCTAATTTGGTTTTCAGATTGGATTGGTGTTATCTCTTCTAGAGTCATTTTTTCCGCATAAGGAATTTCTTGCGATATACGCACTTTTTTTCATATTCAACAGCTTATTAGTGTGCCGAAGGTCCAGAGAAAAAAAAGAGAAATAACATAAATTCAACAGATCCCCGTCAATAAAAAACAGATCTAGAGAATAATGACACGTTTATTTTTGTCATACTTGTGATTTTTTGTAAATCAATAATGACTAAAGAATTTGTTGCGAGGAAAATCATTGCAAATAAAACAAATCCAGTTTTATCTACCGCGCAGATATATGGCGATTTGGTATTTACTTCAGGACGTACAGGCATGGAGACTGATGGATCTTTTTCACCAAATATTGAGAGGCAGACCGAATTAGCATTAAAGGAACTAGAAAAAGTCCTCCAAGCTGCTGGTTCGTCGCTTGATTGTGTTTTGAAAGTTTTGCTATTCATCAAAAATCCACAAGATAGGGACAATGTGAACAGCGTCTACGCAAAATACTTGACATCAAAACCTGCAAGATCGTGTGTAGGTGTCACTTTTCCAAATCCTGAAGTTTTACTGGAGCTTGAGTGCATTGCTTACAAAAAGCCCAAGGCAAGACTATGAGATTTTGCTTCACTGTAGAACATGCTTAGCAAATGTTTTCACGACTGCTAGGCTGCAACTAAATTACCTGACATTTTATCTATTAATTCTCCGCTACTGCTACAAAATTTCAAAAAACACCAGTATGGTCTGCGGTATGTGATCGGTTTACATTTTATACATTTTTGTTACAATGATGACATAGCTGTGTACATAACATTTATTGGATAATAATATCGAGCGAGTGAACGATTCATCTAGATTTGCCAAGGCAGTAGTGGTAATCAAGTAGTAGCCTCAAGAAGGAGACTTTCGGTCACATGACATAATCGAAAGTTGAGAACTGAAAAGGTTATTTTTGAAATAGAAACCGGGAAAAGGTCCGAATACTCTTCTAAACGGTTTTCCGTGTCATTGAATATTTCTCCTCATATGAACACTTTTCATACTATTCAACAGAAGGCAAGTTTTATTATACCAATAATCGACCAGAACTAAGAGACGCTAATCTAAGCAGATTAATTGTCACAGCCTTTGAATAAAAGGCCTTTGTAACTGTACCTGAGAGATGAGTGATCTACAAAACGTTATTGAAAGAGGGTCGAAGATTGTCCCTTTGATTTATGAGGTTGTCGAAAGGCAGTTTGTCGTGCAAGTTCATAAGAACTAATCTTCGTTGTCATCTAAAAGTGCGGAGGAAAAAGTTGTTAATCGCTTTGCTGTGGAGCTGTCAGTATTGGAAGGTATTCATTCCAGCTTGCTCTATTCATTCTATTACAATTTTGCACACTCTTAGATATGTGTTCCTTTTTTTGGACATATGAAAAACTTGCAGCCTAGCGTAGAGCTGAAAAGGCCGTCCTTTGAACAGAACCGATGCGAGAAATGGTAATCCCTTCTAAGCTCGTACAGTTTTGTTTCCACTGTTTTCAAGAGAGGAGAGAAACACATCACCAAAGCGGTTAGATTCATAAGTTTCTTTCGAAAACACGGAGGAGATTTCTGTACAAATGCTGCACTCAGGCTTACACTCTTGAAAAACGAGTAAATTATTACCCAACAGGAGTTTGAAAATCATAAGGTCAATGAACCGGATAATTAACATATCTATAGGCCACCTCTTTTTGGCTGTGTTAAACAGCTACAGCTTTAATAAAGTTGCTTAAAGGAAGTTGAGGCAGACTGGCTTCAATGTTGCATTGGGCGCCATGATATCAATAAGATTTCAGGAATGATGTCGTTTGACAAAGTAGAGGACAAGGGCAAGTCAGTAAGCGAAGAGACCATCTCCAACGGCCTTTTTTTAGGTTATGACAAGCTCGAGGTGGCAAAGAGAAAGATATACATGGAGCTAGGTTGAGATGCACGGCAGCTGGACATCACTATTTTTTGCAGGCTCAAGCATTTGGAAAAACTGTTTTTTTCACGTTGTTTGTTGCTCAAGGCGGTCAATATCAAGGACAGTTCTCTGGTCAACGTTAACATTGTCCCATACACCCCGTTGTTTGCAGAGATGACACGCTGTTTGAATAACCTCAAACTCAAAATGGGAAGCATCACAAACTTGAAGATGACATAGTGGCGTCGGTGTCGGAGTCTTTGTTCAGGTCAAGTCCAGTTGGTTGAACATTCATAGAAATCGTTAGGGAATGGTGATAATTGAGGCACACACGCTGTTGGGTGATTTGTACTTCCTCCCGGACCTAGAGAAGTTCAACCGGTACAACTTATACTTGTTCAAAAAAGTCGTGTTAGTCTCTGCAACTTTCAATAAGCAAATGGCACAGAACACGTTGCAACTGCTGGATGTGAAGAGCCTGCTGATACACTCAAATTCTGTCGACTATCATGCTCATGCTGACAGGGTGCACATCAAGCCTCTGGACTATAGGTCAGTCATGTTTCGAGGCAATCAAAGAACTGATGGAGAAGCTTCTGGTCTATTGTGGTCGGTGCTGTGGTACGCCTGAGGACGAAACGCTTTTGACGATATTCAGCAGCGTCATTGAGGATGAAGACAACAACAGTAAGATAGATAAAAACAGCAGAGTCTTCAACTCGTCGTTCCTGATGGAAATTATCTCAAGGTCTTCAATATCAGTTATCTGTGGTGCCAACAATTTGGATGATGAACTTCACCGAAAGTGCTCAAGGGTGTGAGGTTTTGAAAAGTATTAATCAGGAGATGCGGCATGAAAGTGTAAACAAGGTTATAGGAAGGGCCAGCATAGACTCAATCATGGAGTTTCACAACAAAAACATCTTGTTCCACAGTATTGAATTGTCAAGTGTCAAAAAATGTGCCTCCTGCTTCAGGTCTCACGCACTCGCCAAATGCAACAACGATTCTGCTCATGTTCCCATGCTTCTAGCCTGGTTGGAAAGAAAAATATATGAAGCTTTATCAACTCGTTAAACGACGCCATGTACAACAAGTCGTTATGGATCCTCCAGCTGAAAAACCTGTGCAGAGTATCAAGATCGCCTTTATTATGCTGATGGTAATTCTTGTAGCCCCTGCTTTTTTGAAAACACTTTCATAATTTTGTCTATAAGCCTTGTGACAGCTGATAGGTTGTATTTTTTTGAGTTTGTATCTCTGGGTATGTCTGTTATGAATGTAGAAGAATGTTTTTCAATTGCAATAGAAATTATCTTCTGTGATTTAATCAGTTCCATGCCGGCCTGCAGCTCGACAAGTTATAGTCGTAGCATTGACGGTGGCGGTGGAATGGCTTTACGATCTTGTAAACAGGTGTAATTTTTTGCCTAAAATCTTTGTGTTGGTAACTGCAAAACAAGACCTGTTAGTATTTTTAAATGCAGTAATAAAAATATCATAATTGCATATTGATCAACTAGAGTCTCGGTTTGGTAGGTTGGATTTTGCTTTTGCTGAGCAAGTGGTCAGATTTAGAACTGGTTCAATGATCCTTTTTCGAAATACAATAACTTGAAAACTGTTGAGGTAAATTTCCCAAAACTTGACAAATTTAGTGTGTGTACATTTGCACACTGAATGATAGACAAACAGGAGTAAATTTAGATTTTGATGAGCTGCAAGAGTCGACTTTTTGGAACGTCTTAAATTCGATCTCTGATAGGCAATAGTGTCGAAAGGCAGCTAATTCGTGATAGTTTAAACTTTGTATTGATTAGCAGAGAAATTTCATGGCGAGTGTGTTAGACTGCAATAATTCAAAAAAGTATTTTATAAAAAGAAGGAGGATTTCGTAGTTGCGGAGAGAAGTTTAGACATTCGAAAAAGAGCAGGGGCCTCGGTCAAATTGATATACCATTGAATGGGTAACTCAGTAACCAGTTGAGTGAAGCGAGTGTAATTGAATGGGACTGTAGTGCTGTCTTTATAAGGAAGAAAACGGACTATATTATTGGGAGGAATACAAGCTGCACTAACTCAGTCAGCTTTTAATTCTATAGTCTGGAATTATGTCAAGATGAGTGTGCAGTCTCAGTTTCAGGTGGGGCATGTTGTTGGAGAGTGGATGAGACTGGCCCACGACTCACTTCTAGTTCTACTAATAGTATTGTAGTTAATTCATTTTAATGAGGAAAAGAAATTCAGCAAAATCCATCATGAGTGAGGTCAATAGACCAAAAAATCGAGAGATAATAGAGCTTGACTGTGGAGGCTAAGACCACGCATTATGAAGAGATCTTACTCACTGTGTTTCCTAACATATTCTCTGGGTACCGATTGTAGACTGTTTACTCATAAGCACATGATAATGTTCTTAACATGATAAGAAATTATAACATCTGTTTGATAATCGCACAAACACATTATATATTTTCATTGGCGTTCTCAGAAGCTGGTATCATGAAAGTGCAGTCATTCCAGCATTAAAAGATCAAAATTTGAAGCTTGTAGAATTACGAGGACTCGTGCAAGCAACTGATGCCATTCCTGCAAAAATCCAGCCAGCTGCACACCAACCATAGTAATTAGTTTATACTTTTTGGTTTGATTTGAAATATTTCTGGATTTTGATATTCTATTCAGCATTTGTTTATCCAGATCCTAGTGAATTTCGTTTCAATATTTTACTTTAATATGCTCCTAATCACGTTTTGTTAAAACCTAGGTATTCCATCCAAATAGATGATTATGGATGCAGTATTTGAAATATGTAGATTAGCAAATAATTTATGTTCAGCTAGTGGAATTATGTAGATTATCAAATTCAATCGCCACGACTGACGAGTCTAACAGCAAAGCGTACGCAAACTTGAACCACCACTTTCCAAAAAAAAAAGTTGCAGATTTGCAATCGGGATTTGTATGGCATGTGAGCAGATTAACGATTTTGATATTTGTCAAATCAGGAAGTACCAATTTATATTATGGAGAATATGAAAGAATGACGGACGGAATGGTTTCATTCTGTGGTCTTCAACGAGATTCAAGGTTCTTTAACAGATCTTCGTGACTTCTTGTCAGCTACTACAAAAGCAAACCTTTTTAAATAATGAAGTAAAGTATTACTGCTTCTCGCCGCATCTGTATTTTCAATATACTTCAGTGCTATAAGTTAGGTATCATCATGACCGCTTGTCTTGCCGTCTCTACAGACAGTAGTTTCCCTATTTACATTGTAATTAGAGATATGCTGCTAACTCAAATTGAATTCATGGAGAGGCTTGTGCTCATAAATTTTATGTTGAGTCAAATTGTGTTATTTGAGTGGTTTTGATGGAGATTGATTTGATATTGGCATATCTGGGTAATGGTTGGATAGAGCGTTTTAACTCGCTTTTCCTGAATTCTGGGAGATTGATTGCTACAGTATAGCATTAAGCCAAAGACGAGATTTTTGTCGGTCAATAAAAAATGCATTTATTCAGTATGTTCGGCCAGTAGTAAAAGTTACTTTCACTTCTTCTGACTATCAGTTGTGTACTCAGAAATAATCGGTTTGTTTTTAGGGTTTACTGAAAGGAGATAAGCCAAGGTGTAGCCTCTGCACGCAGCAAACCGAGACAATTAATTATTTGCCGCCGTTAGTTTATTATGGGCACTTTTTTGAGTGCAGAGAGTTCAGTACCTGAAATTAAACCGAGGAAGTAGTAGGCTAACAGGTGAATTGGAACAAGTGAAGTGAATCAAGTGTCATAATTGGGACCTATTCCGCGACTTACAAAAGAATCAATGTTTTTTCCATGTGTTTGCAATGAATAGATATTATACGCAATAGATCATACATAGAGGTAATCCGTGGATAGAACTTGCAATTTTAATAAATCAGAACTAACTTCGAAAGGTTCATTATTCTAAGTTTGAAAGAGGGAAAAAAGATTTGCTAAGTGTTTCAAATAGTTGTCAGTCAGCACTTTTAGAGAATAATTTTTTCATGACCTAACAAATACTGACAATGCTAATTGTGTTGTTATGATATACTGAAACTCAATAGAATCCACATCTTGAGATACATAGATAAGAGATAACGATGTATCTAATATTGAAGGATCAAAAAAAGCTCCATGTAGAGATTTGGCATCAAGTAAAACCGGGGAAGCTTTAACAGTTTTTTCGCTAGACACGGAAGGAAACCTTTTCTATTTTTTTATTTTGTTAACTCTTGTTCAATCTTGAAGGGTTTTGTATAAGTAAGGCTAGTGCCTTATAAGATTCAGTTCAATTATTACGACAATACTTCTATTGTTGGACTACGTGGGGTGCATCGCAATTTTGAGAGTCGAGGAAAGGTTTTTTGCAGCTAGAGAGTCAAGAGGTCAATCAACAATCTAAAATCTAATTCATGGAGATGCTGCTGTTTCTCGAGTTTAATTTTTGCCACTGTTACCTATTGTCATTCTCTCGTATTCAATCTCAGAATGATGCACCCCTTACGGCAATCTTCATTCGCTGACACATTTTACGTCAATAATGCCGCGTGCACCTTAGCATTGAAAAAAAATGCCCTATGAACAAACAAGGAATCGGCGCCACATCACAAAATGGGGCAAAGCTTGGCTTCAAGGCACTCTAAAACTGCTAACATAACAACACTACAGTGGCTTTTCTCAAATGCAAAGAATCTATAAACTACTTTATCATTGATTTGAAAAGTCCACATCTGGCTGAGTTAAGCAGAGGTAATTTTTCTGTCTCTTAATTGCCAGATTTCTATGAGATGGATAGAGAAAGGAAGTATGTGGATTTTCTTCGACCGAACTATACATATGTAGCTCAAATGACTACAAAAGATCAATACTTTCTGCTATGTCATTCGGTAAAAATTTTTACTGTTGTAAATCCACATCTAATAGTGTGTATGTAGAACATTACATCTCACTTGATTCAAGCTACTCTCTCTGCTGTGGCTGGCTTAATGCCTTGAATTGCTATTCATCCGTTTTCTCTGCGATGCGCGACCACAATTCTTACCTGGGACGGAGTACTGTGAAGTCATCTCTTGGATGCGGGCTACGATGTAGGAACGTGTCAATATTGATTTTGGATATGTCAATCAATTTGTATAAATGTCTCAGGGTTCCCATCAACCAGCAAATCACACTCACCTATCCCTGTCAACCTTAAATCTTGACACATGCTGATCTTTTCTTTTAACACTCTTGTGCTCTTCCTACTCCTCTGCTCACAATGATGCCGAAGGAAGAGTTATCTGAGATATTAGAGAATACATATACTAGAGATGCCGCCATATCATCAGACGAAAGCTCCACAAGCTCACTCCATGTCGACGCAAACAAAAAATCGATTGGTACTCTCAGCGCTATAGGCTTAATCTTCAATAGAATGGTTGGTACTGGTATCTTTGCTACCACCAGTACGATATATGCCACCGCTGGATCTGTTGGCCTCTCCCTCATCCTCTGGTTTGTGGGTTCGCTCATCGCCATGTCCGGTTTGTACGTCTACATGGAGTTTGGCTCACGGATAGTGAAGAATGGTGGGGAGAAAAACTACTTGGAATACGTGTACCGCCATCCCAAGTTTCTCGTCTCTGCGGTATACGGTGCCTACGTCTTTTTCCTAGGTTGGGCTGCTGGTAACTCAATTGTGTTTGGTGAGTACATTCTTGCAGCTGCTAATGTCGAGCTCACTCGCTGGAACCAAAGAGGAATTGGTGTTGCATGTGTTACTTTTGCTTTTATTATTCATGCTTCAAACGTCAAAGTTGGTGTCTACCTGCAAAATGTTCTCGGAGTGTTCAAATTGGTTATTGTTATATTGATTTGCATCACCGGCCTCGTCGCTCTTGGAGGTCACATAAAAGGCGCTCCAGGAACTGCAAACTTCCATCATGCCTTTGAAAGTGACATCAAAGCAACCGGTTATGGTGTTGTTAATGCTTTGTACAACATAATTTGGTCTTTCGTTGGCTACTCCAATGTGAATTATGCTTTAGGTGAAGTCAAAGACCCTGTTAAAACCCTTCGGTATGCAGGTCCAATTGCAGTGGCTTCACTTTCTGTTATCTACATGCTTGCCAATATCGCTTATTTTGCTGTGGTACCACTTGATGTTTTGGCAGGTAGTGGTCAAATTGTGGCAGCTAATTTTTTCAAGATTGCGTTTGGTAATACATCCCAAAGAGCCATATCTGTATTTGTTGCATTGTCCGCGTTAGGCAACGTGCTTTCGGTGATTTTTTCTCAGGGAAGGATTGTGCAACAACTCGGAAGGGAAGGCATTCTTCCATTTTCCAGATTCTTTGGTACCCAACGGCCGTTCAACACACCATTAGTCGGTCTCATGCAGCACTGGATTGTTTGTATTGTGACAATATTGGCTCCACCACCAGGAGATGCCTACAACTTCATCATGAACCTCGTTTCTTATCCTCTAAACATTATCAACCTTTTTGTCGGTATCGCCCTAATCTACCTGAACATCAACCACGAAAAATACAATTGGTATCCCAAGATTAAAGCTAGCTACCCGGTAATTATTTTCTTCACACTTGCTTCTCTGTACTTAGTCATTGCACCTTATATTCCACCTACCGGTGACCAGTCTGTTTACGAAACCTTGCCATACTACTTGCATTGTGTTGTAGCACTCGGTGTCTTTGGTTTTGGTGCTTTGTACTGGTTCATTTTCTTTTTTGCAGTTCCAAGAATCAAAGGGTATACGCTAGACAGTGAACAGTATCTTGATGCCGAAGATGGGTTTTACAAGGTGAAAATTGTGAAGATTTTCAAGACAAGCAACGAATCTTCTGGCTGAAAAAGTAAAACTATTGGGCTACAAGATACATTTTGTCGAAGCCAATATCTTCTTGAGTAAACTTCTTTGGTGACTAGTCTATTTTCTACTTATTTATCACTTAAAGTATTTTTATATAGGAACTTTTTGCTCCAGTATGGTAAGAGGAGTTTTTCGTGCAAAACACTTGTTAGCGATAGACTTTATCGTGGGAAAAAGCTAAAATCGCCAGCTACACTTTGAAATACCCTATTGTGGATTTTTGGAAAAACGACAGGGTCGGCGAACCAGGGAAGATCAGCTTTGAGGGCGTGTAGTGGGATAAGCAGATTCGTTGTTGTTGTCGTTGTTATTGTTCTGTTTGATATCTGAAAACTTGATGACAACCAAGACTATGCAGGACAACTAGATATGTGGGACAATGATACAGTGGGATTTACGAGGTGACAACTGCTATACACGGCCAGGTGGCTATCTATTTCTGCTGTTTTCAGCGTGATTTTGAGGAGAACAGTCGTACAGTTTGCACTGTGTCGACAACAGGAGTCAGGAGACCGACAGCGAAATAGCGATGTGACTGTGGCCTGTTCTGAGGGAAGACTAACATGTTCAGTGGTTTACGATTCACATCAAATAGTCAGAGTAATTCAATATTAGACGGTACAAATAGATACCATACTACTGACAGCGATTTCAGGAAGTACAGCTGCATGCAGTGGTCTGTGACAAATGTTGGAGTTACTTGTGCAGACCATTGATTCATTTGTTTGTTTATGTTATATCGGGGGGAAATCCAGGTGACTCGGTCAAGATAACAATGCAAAGAAGTACATTAGTATCAACGAGTTCAAAGAATATAACTATATAGAGTGTTCAAAGGCTGGCGTTTAAGATGTATAACATTGTTTCTACAGTCCACTTATTGTTTAGATTGCGCTCTTATCCAATATCAGAAATGATTGACAAGTACACGTTTGAAGTAAGGTTAATGGAAAAGATCAAAGTACCGCAAAGTTAACAAAGCAGAGGTTGATTGAAATAGTAAATACATGCCATTTCACAATGAATTATCGACTGTTTACAGCTGAACGATTATAAACGTTATATTGTACAAGTGCGATCGGTAAGAAACCGGTAGTGATGCATGAAACAAGTAGTATATAAGCTTGTATATGTTGTGAATAGAATGAAAGTTATGTTATTTGGAAGTTCGAATTACGTTTGACTTTGAAACAATTAAAGAAAGAAGTTCAATCAGACTATGGTTTCAAAACAGTTAGTTATGTTGGTGGCGTATGATCTGATGATGGATGGAAAAATATTGTTGTTACATTGTATAAGACTAGAGCTGTACATAAACGTCTGATTTATTTAGTAGGAAAGAGAGAGATACTATGTCCAATTTCGTTTGCATTAACGTCAATTCTGGGATGATATGATCAGGGAGCTGGCTGTCTCTTGGGTATATGTGCTGTAGCTGGGTGGGCAATGTTTGAAATGTAGTTTTGTGCTTTTGCCTGTAGATGAATTTCTTGAGTTAGAAATCGTAGGCCTGATAATTGACAAAGGTCGAGAGCTGTGCTGTATTGATCTATAACGTTTTGACAGGGTGTTGAATGGGTCGGTATAAGAGATATGATTGTATCTTGGTTGTTATATTATATAGGATTAGAAAAGAGAAGGGGATGGAAAGATGCACACGAATCTTTCTTTGTTGAGTAGAAAAGAATGAACAAGGACTATTATCGTATGCAATAAGCTCAATTATGAACCGACTTGAGGAGAAGTTTCGCCAGTATGCCGATTGGATGGTACTGTCGCTAGTTTGATAATACTGAAAGTGCAGTTGTTTTTGTGTGGTGGCCTGTAGATGGAAATGGTAATTCTAGATTAAATTGTCTAGAACTTGCTGGAAATCACTAACCGTCATGTCCTTTTCCGTACCATTTTGACAGGGATATCAGCTGGATGTTGGTTCATGGAGGTGCGGTTTTGGTATAGTCGATTTACCGCTGGTTGACAAACGATTAGATAATTTGACGATATTTCCTGCTTTAGAGTTTATCAAATTGCGCACTATGTGGTCTTTTTCCGTACAGTTTTGACAGAGAAAATTTCTGACAGTTTATTCATTAAGACGTGGTGTCGGTAGAGTCGTTTAGTTGTGGTTGGACCTGTGGAGTTGAGTTTCTGAAATGTTCATAATTCGATGTTTGGAGTGCAATAACTTGTGAACCAAGGGTCCGTTTTTTGGAGTAATTTAATCATTGTACATTTGACATTGAGAGGTTCTGGCAAGTGTTTTAGGTTGGAATGATTTGGGAAAAACAGTTTATGGAAGGAGAGACGATATTGTAGTTGCGGAGAGAAAGTTCAGACATTTCATGAACCAGAAGGGGTCTCGGTCAGCAAGGTATACCGTTCGATAAGGCTTTTGACGTTGAGTAGAGTGACAACAGTATGCGCCAATGAGACTGTAGGCCTGTTGATTTAAGGTAGAAAGTAGACAAATACCAGTAGGGGTATAGGGCGGGGTAACTCTGTCGGTTCTAAAGTTGAGGGTCTGGGACTTGGCTAGGTCAAATACGCCGTGTCATTTTATGTTTGAGTGATGTTTTTGAGGTGTGGATGGGACCGGTTCACGAGATTGTGGAAACGGCCGGTGTTTTGAAGAGGAGTAGCTTGTTTTGGAGGAGGTGGGAAATTTGGCAGAGGCCGGTGACCAGTGACGCAGCAAAAAATGGAAGAGTCGATCGGCGCGGGTTTGGAGGAAAAAACGGAAAATGAGAAAATCAAAAAAGACGATCCGAAGTCCGAAGAAAAAAGCGAGAAATGAGAAATAATAAAAAAGGGGTGCGGGAGAAAAATCAAAAACGGCCGAGCAGATAACCGTTTTCCGGGGAAATTACAAAGCGACGACAGGATGTTGTGTTGTTAGACCGATTTGGTCAAGGAATGATATTGTTGGTATATTAGACATGGTATATAGATAGTTTGACGTGGCGATTATAATGGTGTAGTTTATATAGTTGTAAGTATAGTGGTTCGTGAGATATCTGTGCTAGAAGTTTGGTCTGTTATGAAGTTTTATATAATTTTAATATTGAAGATTAGATGTTAGAGATATTTTATGAATGTGATATATATGATTTTACCATTGTAGTTTTTTATGGATTGTATTGGGTATGTAGTTAAGAGGTGTTGAAATTGTTGAAATCTGTTGAAATCATATACGATTAGTGAATGATGCTCGTTATCATGATATTGTTAATCAACAACTAATGACCAGCAACTTCCCTACATGTTTACGTAAGCAATAGCAAAGTGGGGAATTTGCGCCAGTAGAATGTTTTCTCAGTGAGGTCTATAAATACCAGCGGTATTTCCCGTCCTTCACAGTTTAGATACATATACTAATGTATAGCTTCATTATATAACCTTGATGAAAATCACAACTATGTCTGCATAGGTCATCATGGGAAGACACCCAGCATACTGTAGTACTTAGTAGGGATTTCACTTCAACAGGTTATGAGCCCTGAGCTGCTTCCTTAAAATATTAATGGTAAGCTTGAAGCTGAGAATCCCTCTAAGGACTTTTACTATCTTGCTATAATTGATCCTGGAACTCCATTGAATAATATGTTTGAAATTAATAATCCTTGTATACTCTAAAGGAAGTTGTTATGAAAAGCTCTGATTGTTTTTGTTTGCAGTGTCAGTTGTTAAGTTTCATAACGAGTGCCAGTCAGCTGATTGATGTTTTGAAACCAGTATTCAAATGTTTTTTTTTCTTTGCCTAGGTGTCGGGCTTTGTGAGACGTCTTTTGATGTTACCAGCTCCTTATGAAAGAGATCCGTTCTCCATAGGATTGAAAATTGATTCAATATGATAGGAAAATGTGTATCCTACATGATTGAATAGTGATTCCATATAAGCAAGATTTGTTCTCCATAGGACTGAAAACTGATTCAATATGATAGGAAAATGTGTATC
>JANIWA010000050.1:0-71126 GCA_030556025.1 Pichia sp. NRRL YB-4149 | reverse complement strand
GTAGTTCTCAATGATCGATGCCAGCTCTGTGTAGAACTCGTAGTTCTCGATACAGTGTTTATCCACCAAAAACTTCACAAAGTTGATTTTCGAATAGACCGATTCTGGGTCCACCTGTGGAAAGAGGGGGAGGGGGGGGTAGCCGCAGCAGTTTGGGTTATAGAGCTACAAGTTCTGGAGGTAGGAATAGTAAATAGGGAAGGGAAGAAAGGACGGAAGGAGAGAATGGGGGAGCAGGCACGGCCTCACTTGCCTCACTTCTTCTTATTCACTGTAGTGGCGGTCTCGCCCTTCAAGGAGCCAGAGGTCTTGGCGCTGGCGCCGCCAGCGGGGCCAGTGCCGGCCTTCTTGGTCTGCTGCTCTGCCTGGGCAAGCTTGACACGTAGCTCCTTCATGAGGAAGTTTGCCTTGACGCGGTCGTCCTCGTACTTGGCAAAGAAAATACCGCACTGGATGACGACGATGCCGAGTAGGAGGAAGACGATGATCACCTCGCTGGCAGCAATGACAGACAAGCCTGTGAACTCGTCGACGTCGCCCCACTCGCCTGCCTGTGCCGAGTAGATGCCGAAGCGCACGTTCGACGCGTAGCAGCAGATGGCAAGCACGTACACGGCGAAGGAGCCGTACTCGAAATACTTCACGTCCTCGACGGGCTTGAAGATCTTGAAGGTGAAGCCGATGAAGCCAAAGAGCAGCACGCCGTACATCGTGTAGGGGATGAACTTAGGCACGTCAAGCCAGTGCACGTAGTGGTCAAGCGCCTGCTTCGCAGCAAGCTCTGCGTTCTCCGGCTTGGCAACCCAGAGCAGGTAGTGGTTGTACGGCCAGTCCGAGTAGAGGAGGCCGAGGAAGAAGGAGCACGCGGTGATCGCCATAAGCGTGCCGCCCGTGACGAGTGATTCAAGAAGGGTAGCCATGGTGTGGTGGTGCTAGTGGTGATGGTGGTGTGCAACAGAGTAGACAATTGCCATCGACACTCTTCTATCGCCCTCCCAGAAGAAGAACAAGAGAAGAAGAGAAGGGAGAAGAACACCCAGCGGCAACGGGAGGCGAGCGCTCCCGGGCTTTTGCCGCTTATCACCTGCGCCGATCGGCGCAGCCCTTCCGCTGGCAGAAGCCCCCGTGTCGTCCACGAGATACACATTTCGCCATCTGTGCACTCTACGGACCAGATGACACAGGGAAGGGGCGTGTAGAGGAGCCTTTGGGCAGTGATAGCACCCGTCCCATCACCGCAGAGCGTCTGCTACACCATCGGAATGTCGTCTGCGCCAAACAAGCAACAGCAGGGCCCGCCGGCCTCGTCGGCGCCTGCCGCCAGCACTGCATCGAACACGACGGGAGCCAACGCCAGCACGACGGCCAGCCAGCAGCAGCAGCAGCAACAACAGCAACAACAGCAGCAGCAGCAGCAGCAGCAGCAGCAGACTGCACGGGCCCAGGCTGCGGCAGCAGCAAGCTCAAACAGCTCCGACCTGCCCTTCAACTTGAACAGACTTGTCCTCGAGTACTTGACCAGGAAGGGCTACCACCAGACCGAGGCGACGCTCCGTATTGAAGCGACGAAGATTCCAGGCGCACAGTCCTTCAATCTTTCGAACGCCAACTCCAACTACGACCTGCCGACCACCGCCACCTCGGACCGCTCCAACCTCCAGTTCCAGCAGCAGCAGTTCCTCTTGAAGCAGAACGTGTCCAAGCAACGACAGTTCGACCATGACCCGAAGATGTTCAGCAGAGCGTACGTCCTGTATCGCTCCTGGTGCGAAAACTCGTTGGAGATGTACAAGTACGAACTTGAGAAACTCCTCTTCCCGTTCTTCGTTTACTCGTACCTCTCGTTAATCCAGAGGAAAGAGACCGGGGAGGCTCACAACTTCCTTTTGAGGTTCAAGACAGACCATATACTCTCCCACGGGCAGGAAGTCAAGAACTTGCTCACAATCACTCTTCCAGAACATCTCGAGGAGAACAAGTATGCCAAGATCTTCCTCAAGAACAAGTACCGCTTGAATCTCTCAAACACTTCGTTGAACTTGATCTTGGGTTTCTTAAATGAAAACCAAGCCATTGGCGGGGGGATCCTTGTCAGATTCCTCAACAACAACTTCGAAATACACACACGGCTAGAGGTGACCACCTCCTCCAATGACAACCACGACAACTTCGAGGGCATCCCAGAGGTGTACCAGTTGATCAAGCTGGGCCCGGATGACGATAATGACAATTTCAAATCAAGCAGGGCCTCCTTTGTGCTGGAAAACGAAAAGCCTCTCAAATTGGGACCTTATCCGAACGACGACGACTTCGCCAAGGAGTTGGAGGCTGAGTTGAAACACAAAGACGACGCTGCAAACAAAAACCAATCCACAGACGATTCCAACGCAGGCAAGTCGTCCAGTTCGAAGCCTACGTTGATGCAGGAGTACAACGAAAATTTTAAGGTGGATCCGAAAAACGAAGATTCCCCGGCACGAGATACCTTACCATTACCTCAAAAATCTGTCTACGATCTAAAACGTGCGATCCAGGAGATCCAAGACTCCCGTGCAAGAATCAGACTTACCCCATCGTCATACTCGCATCTGAATAGTAGCAGCAGCAATAACAGCAGTGGCGGTGGGCGTACCACTTACATATCTCAACCTTCATTACCCTCCGTATGTATGTACACATTTCACAACACCAACAACGACCTCACAAGTTTATCATTCCACCCTGATTCAACCATGATTGCCGGTGGCTTCCAAGATTCATTTGTGAAGCTTTGGAGTATAGACGGCTCTCCTTTGCGCTCGGTATTGAAAACTG
This sequence comes from Pichia sp. NRRL YB-4149, assembly GCA_030556025.1. Classification (NCBI taxonomy): domain Eukaryota; kingdom Fungi; phylum Ascomycota; class Pichiomycetes; order Pichiales; family Pichiaceae; genus Pichia; species Pichia sp. NRRL YB-4149. The sequence continues at coordinate 68,312 of JANIWA010000050.1, read as the reverse complement.
ACCCCTACAACATAGAAATAGACAACGAATCAAACCAGGGGTTACCTACCAATACCAGTAGAAGACTTATCGGACACTCAGGTCCTGTCTACGGACTCTCTTTCTCTCCTGACGGCCACTACCTTCTGTCTTCCTCCGCCGACTCAACTGTCAGACTCTGGTCACTCGACACATATAGTGCTCTAGTTTCATACAAGGGCCATGGCGGTTCTGGCGGCTCGAGCTCTCCCGTTTGGGACGTGGAGTTTTCACCTTTAGGTCATTACTTTGCCACTGCCTCCCATGATCAAACCGCAAGGTTGTGGTCTTGTGACCACATATATCCTTTACGTATCTTTGCGGGTCACTTGAACGACGTCGATGTTGTCAAATTCCATCCAAATGGTACTTATCTTTTTACGGGATCAAGCGACAAGACAGTGCGTATGTGGGACGTTGCTAGAGCGGAAAGTGTCAGATTGTTTGTAGGTCATACTTCTCCTATCAGCGATATCGCATGCTCTCCGGATGGACGTTGGTTAGCTACTGCTTCAGTAAGCGAAGAAAATTATTTGAACACCTCGTTTGGATTGAATAATTGGGCAAACAGTATAGGAGGTGGATTCACACCTAGCGGAGGTTCCAGTTCTAAAGGAGATGGTAGTCCAGATGGCAAAAACGCCGATTCTAAAAGCTCCAAAGGTGAAAACGAAAAGAACGGCACCGATTCCAGCAGTAATGTTCACGACAAATCTAGCCCTGATAATGTCAATGGCAACGCAAAAGGATCCAAGGGGGCTGGCAACCCTAATATGAGTTTCACGGGAAGTGTGATCCATGTTTGGGACATTGCCTCGGGAAGAAAACTAAAGACCATGCGTGGTCATGGTGCTGGTGGTATCCACTCTTTAGCTTGGAGCCGTGGTGGCGAAGTTCTAGTTTCCGGTGGCGCTGATGGTAGTGTGAGGGTTTGGGACGCTAAACGTGGTACCATGGATGCAGTCAATGGTGGACAACCTGAACGATTTGTTCCTACTGCTAGATCTTCCAGCTCGATACTACCAGGATCATCAGGAGCTACCCCTGGAGCCACTTCCAAGGATGGTATTAAAAATGGAGACATCAAACAAAGTGATGGAGTCGGTGAAGACAAAAGTGCTGTTGTCAACAACTATAGTTCTAGTGATCACATGGGAGTTTATTTCACCAAGAAGACTCCTGTATATAAAGTTGAATTCACTAGGAGAAATTTGTGTCTTGCAGCTGGTCCCTTCATGGGATGAGTTTTTTGCATAGATTTGTATTATTTTCTGTACTCTAATTTTTCTTTTCTTCGATATACATAGAAGTTTATGAATAGTGAATATATATGCGTGTATCTGTAGCAACCAATGCTTCCAGCAGATCTATTGTCATCCCCACCTATCGGAAAACGGGTGCTGAAAATCCGACGCTCCTATGAGCCCTAAGGCATCTCTCAATTTAGACTTCAACGAAGCAGGTGTCTCCTCTTCGTCAAACATGATATCGTAACCCTTTAAACATAGTATCATATTATACTTTGTTATTCCATCGATATCCTTGGCTGTCTTGAACTCGCAGCTCACAGGTGGTAAAGTGCCGTCCAAAAAGGGTACAAGGTATCCGTCAAGTCCTGTCATACGGTTCAAAATGTTCGATATCCTCGATAGTTTATACTCTACTTTTAATTCTAACTTTGTGCAACTATCCAGTACAATGTCCAAAAGCTCATTCAAGTTATCAAGTACCCACTCAGGCACCTCTCCGGAAAGTATCATTTCTCTCTTGAACCTCTGCATCTGGAAACCGAGATTGAGAAGCGGACTATCAGCAGGGAGATTTTGGTAAAGATTGACCGGCCTTTCTTGTGTCATATTGTTTGGTACTGTTAATATACAGATATCCTAGAAGTGAACAAATGCAGATTTGAAGAAACCTATATTCTGGCTGTTTTGTTATCAGCCAAATGGGGCACTTATAAAAGGGAGAAAATGTCAAGGCGGCTCAGCTACTTGATATTTTGACTGCTCACAATGGGATAAGCCTCAGCTTTTGTACCTCATTTCGACATGCTTACATGCATTTGCGAGAAAGAGACAAGAGGCAAAGATGGTTGCATTACTGTCCTAGGCTTCTTATACACAGCTATAACGTGGTATTGGATTACAGTTGATGAACAAATATATGCTGCAGATGTAATCAAAGCGATTTAACAATGGGTTTTGCTGGATCCCATGGTCCCTGTAATTCATCTTTGTATTTTTGTAACGTAAGAAAATACCATGGCCCTATGATGACAATCATAAGATGTAGTGACACCCAAACTATGAACCACCCTAGTCCAAATAAATACCAAACTATTATGTCTACAGTGAGGACTATGGAAGTCAACTGAAAGTAGTGAAATCCTTGTAAATCACATCGACGAGTGAAATTATTGAAGATGGGGAAAAGACCGCATGTCTGGATACAGAATAAAATGAAGGAAAATGCTGAGGCATTGGACTGAAGTCTTGACGCTAAAACTATTGCATTTGAGACTGCTATATTTTTGGAAAAATTAGATTTTCTTAATGGCTGTATGTGCAGATCAGAAATGTTTCCAGATGCACTTGTCATTTTGAGTCCTCCTTTGGTTGTAACTGTACTGTCGCTTGTCGTAATCGTGGGTATACTGTTGGGGTATGTGTCGTTCATTATCGAGGATGAAGAGGAGGTTCTCGATAGCTGAGCTGATGATAGTGGCGTAGATTTTGCCATAGTGTAGTGATGGCGAAGGATTTTTTGCCAATGCATCCGTTTTTCCCTCAAAGAAACTTTCGGAAAATCAATCTGGTAATCATTGAACATCACGTTCAGTATTGAAAGCCAAGCAGAAAGTGCCCAAATAGAGTCTGAAGAGGTGGAGTTGGTAAGAGATTTCAAAACAGGAGATAGTGTTAACAAGTAGAGGATAATCAACATTGAAGACTTAAACGTCTCAAAAAAATTTGGGGGTGAAGGTTCTGTGAGATATTCTTCCAAATCGGTAGAATCCGGATCGCCTGATATTATCTCTGACACATCAGGTATGGCCAAATTTGAAGACAGTGAAATTTTGCTGTTTGATGGTAAGATGTAAAGCTGTCTGATCTTCAACTGTTGTAGCTCGATCAATTCCCGATTCCTTCGTATTTTGAGTGTTACCACATAAAACAAAAACCCTGCAAATGTCAAGGTGGTACTCAAAATAGTAGGTTTCAGAGGATTCCAATTTAGTCTGTATGTTCCATAAAACACCACAATGACCGACATGATTAATGACAGGTGCAATACGACTAAGGAAAAATCAGAAACAAGTTTCCTGTATGAATACTGAACAACTGTGGAATTTCTTTTGAGCTGGGATAAAAAACTTGCATCTGTGTAGTTGTCTTCGTACGGTTGCTTCAACCAGAGTAATTTCTTCCAACCTGTAGAAGATCTCACTGAATACTGTTGTCTGTGCTTTTTGAACGATCTGTCTGCTTTCGTTTTATTTTTGGGGTATATTTTGGGCGCTGGGCTCGGTATAAAGTCCACCTCGCCTTCCTCCTCTTCGGAGGACACTATCACGCGTGGCTTACCACTCATGAGTCGTTATCTGACTGATGTGTTCTTCTGTTGTCTAATTCATAATTGATTTTAGGATGGACAACCCTCGGATGCAAAGGAAAGCTCGTCGTGCTAGATTTGCAGAAACATGTAACCGCGGCGATGCCTCCGTTGCGGTCACTATGCGACATCTTCTCCACGTTTTTCCGTATTTGCTCTGGGACGTCATAAAGTGTATTCGGGATCAAAGTCAGAGAGTTATAAATACGTTAACTAGATACGACTAATTACGAATGTTTGTAGATAGACAAAATAAAAACAGTTAGATAGAAAAAATCAAAACGTTTTCAACATCAAGCCCATTGCTTAAATTGGTTGATCAAGTTTCTGGTACTTGAGTCGTGGGTGGAGACTGGAGCACTGTTGTCTAACTCTTTCAAGATGACCTTGGCCAAAACCTTACCTAATTCGACACCCCATTGATCGAAAGAGTTGATGCCCCAAATGGCACCTTCGACGAAAGTGGAGTGTTCGTAGTATGCAATCAGAGCACCCAAAGAAGCAGGCGTGATCTTTTGCGCAAGGATGGAGGTTGTAGGCCTGTTACCGGAGAATTCCTTGTGAGGAACTAGGGATCCGGTGACACCTTCAGCTTCAACTTGCTCCTTAGTCTTACCCAACATTAACGACTCTGCTTGAGCAAAGTAGTTGGATGCAAGCATGTGTTGATGCTTGTTGTGCTCGATTGGGTTGTGGGATTGTGCTGCAAGGATGAAGTCAGTAGGAATCAATTTTGTACCTTGGTGGACCAACTGGAAGAAAGAGTGCTGAGCGTTAGTAGTTGGTTCACCAAAAAGAACAACACCTGTTTCGTAGTTGACAAAGTGAGAGTCCTTGGTGACAGACTTACCGTTCGACTCCATTGATAACTGCTGAAGGTAAGCAGGGAATCTATGCAAGTATTGGTCAAATGGAGCAACCAACTTGGTTTGTGCCCTGTGGAAGTTGTTGTACCAGACGGTCAGCAAACCTGCAATGAAAGGGATGTTCTCCTCGATTGGAGTGGTAGTGAAGTGCTTGTCAATAGCCTCTGCACCTCTGAGGAATTTGTCAAAGTTGTCGTAGCCGACGTAAATGCAGACGGATAATCCGATTGCCGACCAGACGGAATATCTACCACCGACCCAGTTTTCGAAACCAAACATGTTCTTGGTGTCAATACCGAACTTCTCGACTTCGGTGGCATTGGTACTCAAGGCAACAAAATGCTTAGCAATGTGGGACTTCTCCTTGGCAGTCTCGAGAAACCAGTTCTTAGCAGATTCTGCGTTGGCGCAGGTTTCTGCAGTGGTGAACGTCTTGGAGGCGATCAAAAACAGGGTTGTCTCTGGGTGGCAGAGTTTCAAAGTTTCGGCGATGTGGGTACCGTCGACGTTGGAGACAAAGTGGACCTTGATTGACTCGTGTGCGTATGGCTTCAATGCCTCTGTTACCATCACTGGACCCAAGTCGGAACCACCGATACCGATGTTGACAACGTTTTCGATCTTCTTGCCCGTGTAACCCTTCCACTCGCCGGCTCTAACGGCGTCCGAAAATTCCTTCATGTGTTGCAAAACGGAGTCGACCTCTGGAGCAACATTGACCCCATCGACGTGCATTGCCTTGTTGGATCTGTTTCTCAAGGCAACGTGGTAGACAGCTCTGTTCTCGGTGGTGTTGATGTGCTTACCGGCAAACATGTCATCTCTCAAGGCCTCGACCTTGGCCTCCTTGGCTAGTTCAAAGAGCGCCGACAAGATGGACTCGTCAATCAAGTTCTTCGAGTAGTCAAAGAGGATCTTAGAGCCATCGTAGTTCGTGAAGGTGTGAGAAAACTTGCTGAATCTGTCACTGTCGGTCTTGAACGCATCTCTTGTGGAGAAGCTCGAACCCTTTGATTTGTAAAGCTGTTCAAGCTTTTTCCAAGCTGGCAATTGGACTGGGGAGGACATTGTTTTTTTGTTAGCTTTACTGCGATGCTGTGTTGGCACTGGTAATACGAACTCACAAAGTAACGCGTCGCCTTTACTCTTGGAAGGCAGGCTGCAACTGAGAAGATGTCCGTCCCAGACGGTCAGCTCACGGTTGCCATTTTCGCATTTCCGCATATTTTCCATTTTAGCTTTTTTCCTTCAGGGGGGAGTTAATCCGGACGAGAAGGCTCCAGGGACGACGACACAAGCGGTGTCGCAGAAAAGTTTTTGGGGGTGGGATGTTGGGACAAAGTCGATTCAGCTATATTACATAGGTATAAAGAAAGGGGCAGTAGATGAAGAATATGACAGATGCCGCTAGTTCAGGCCTCTCTTCAACTTCAAACTGTCTCTTTTCCGGGCCACCGTGGCGTTGTACAGATCCAACGTGGACGCGTTAGCCGATGCAGGAGTTGCCAGGTTAGACGTCGGAGTTGTTGTCGTTGCCGCTGTGATTGGCGTCGTCGCCAGCACTGGGGTGGAAATCTCGGCGTGGCCCGAAAGAGACATACCCGTTGAGGGACCTGTGAAGGCTAACGGTGATGGGCAGGCCTGTTCAAAGGGAGAATGCAGATCGCTCGAGTTGAAGTTTGCAGAGTTGGGGGGCTGGAGATGGTGTAGAGCCGGATTGTGGAAGTTCTTCAACGCGGAAGAAGGGTTAGGGTTTGTCGGGGTGAGGTTGAAGTAGTTGCTGCCCTGGTTCGAGAGGGATCCTGATCGGACTCCACGGGGGTTCCGCTGGGTGGAGGAGTTGGGCCCGACGGGCGTGTTCGGGGTACCGGGGGTGCCAGGGGTGACGGGTCCTGTGGAGAAGAGAGGTCTGGGAGGCATTGCATTCATGTTGTGGTACTGGGAGGAGCGATACTTCAAAAAAGATGGCATGTGGAGGTTGAGGGTTGGCTTTCCCCTCTTAGAGCCGGAGTTAGGCGGAGTAGACTGCATTGGGTCGTTGCTGGTGTCCTGGGGCAGTGTCGAAGAAGTGTAGTCTGTCGTGGCGTCCGGTCCGAAGTTGAGTGAGGAGGGTACGCGGTCTATGAGGGAATCTGTGGACACCTGAGTGTTAGTTAGGCCTTCACCCCGGGAGGGCGTAGTATACAGGGTGGGCATGTGGAGCCAGGAAGGTCGGTGGGCCATCGGCAGTGGTATCTGCTGCGGAAACACGTCTCCCATCCCCGTGTTGGCTCCGCCGGATACTCCGGGGATGACCCTGTCGCCTAAGGAGATCGCCGAGGCAATGGAGTTTGTTCTTGAGATGGGCAACTGGTCTGTGTACATGTATTGGTCGTCATTGGCGCTTAGATTGGCGTTGCAGATGTGGATCAAACGCAAGCGGATTATGGCAAGACACTTGTGTCTGTTGCTCTCTGCGAGCAGCTCGGTGTTCACCTCCGGACGGGTATCGATCTGGACCCTATTCTCAAGAATGCAGTTTTCTAGAAACAGCTTGGAGATCAGGGAGAGGATGCCTGATGGTGGGAAGCGGGTGTCGAAGGGGGTAATATTCGGCTGCTGGGCATACGAGAGATAGTAAGCGTAGAGCTCATCGTCGAAGAGCGCGGTGAAGTTGTAGGTGTCCATCTGCGGTGCCGGCATCTCCGAGAAGACGGAGGACGAGAGCGATGCGTTAGAGTCCTGGCGGTTTCTGGTGAAGTTGAGGTGAGGTTGATTGAGGTTAGGGGGGAAATGTGTCTGGTCGACGTTAGTTCTGACAGTGTAGGTGGTGTCGATGCTGATGAGAGAGTCGTTTCTATTACGGGCGTGTAGCTGCGGAGGGGCCGGAAGGACGTTCTTGAACGCTGCAGAGCCTGCCAGCGGGTTCTGGCCTGCTGCCTGCGGCAGTTCCATGTCGGGGTAGGACGTAGTCGGGGTGATCGACATGTCCATGGCATCTGAGTCCTCCATCATGTCTGTCTTCATGGGAGGAGGCAACGAGAGGAGAGTACAATAGAGAGAAGAAAAGATGGTCTTTCCTATGGGGACGATTTCCAATCCTGTCGTTACTTATCGTTCGGGTGTCGTGCGTGTCGTGCGTGTCGTGCGTGTCGTGCCCTGGGGGGTGCGTGTGCAGGGATCGTCAACGGGCGGTGTGGAAGTGTGTGGAAGCGTCTCTGTGACGTTCTCTGGCGTTCTATGGGCCGGATCCTCTCGCCTGTCGGAGGGATGACGTATGGGGAAGGGGAGGGAGCCAAGAGGCAGGAACGGACCGTTGTTCGGATACCAAATAGGACCCCGGGAGAGATGCAAGGGGGCAATGGGATGGGATGGGGCTCACAACTGTTACTGCTGCCGCTGCTGCCGCCGTCGCCGCCGCTGTGCAGACCCGCCTGTTGGCGTTGCGATACGCACATGTCGTTGCCAGTTAATATTTCGCCGATTTGTCGTCGTTTGTCCTCCGGGGACGGGGACAGCCGGGGCTGACGCGTTGGAGGGGAAAACAGAACATCGTCGACGCGTCGATTGTTTAAAAAAACAAATTGCACAGCCCGCGTCGATCGGCGCGGTGTGGCGCGGCAGCAACGGGCCGTGGCGCGGCACATGTGGCGCAGGCGGCGAAAAAATGGGAGCGAGGCGAGGAGGCGAGGCAGGGAGAGACAGAGAAAGGAGGAAAGAAGGAATGAAGGAAGGAGCAGGAAAGGACGTGCTTTTTATGTTTGGATGATTGCGTTCCGATTGCGTTGGCGGCGTCTGCTCGCTGTGGTGCCGTGCCGTGGTCCCTCTCTATTCGCCCACCACGCTATTGCACACACACAGACCAGCATGTTAGTCTCCCCAAAGCTTGTCGAGCTCCACGGTACGTCGCAGGGTTTTCCGCGGGGGGAATTGGCCCCCGGAGAGAGGAAGAAGGAAGAAGAGAAGGGACAGATGGACAGCTGCGGCGGCAAGCACGCACGCACGCACGCACGCACGCACGCATACGGACATGATCCGGGCACATGCTGTTCCCATTCGTCCTAGAATCATAAACCACACAGGATACTAACACCGGTTCCACGCAATGGCGCCTGTCCGACGCGTGCACAAGACTGCTGTAGCTCCGTTCAAAGGCACCCAGCAAACACAGGTGGTGCACGTCAGAAACGACACCGAGGCGCTGATGGCGTTCAAGGTGAAGACCACTGCGCCTAAGCTCTACTGCGTCCGGCCCAACAGCGGGGTTCTTCCTCCGGGCGAGGCTGCACCCGTGACGATCATATTCCAGGGTCTGGCGGAGGAGCCGGCCCTCGGCTACAAGTGTAAGGACAAGTTCTTGTTTGTGTCGATCCCGTGCCTTACCCAGGTGAACCCAAAGGACGTGTCCACCAACTGGGCACAGTTGGAGCAGCTCGCCGGCGGCAAGACCTCGGACGTGAAACTGAAGGTGCTTTTCAACTACGACAACCCAATGAACACGATCCAGGAGGAGGACAAGTCCAACACGTCTGCACACTCGGCCTCCCTGCCGATCCAGAACAACATACCGGTCTCTGCCAGCAACGGCACTGCGCCCGCTGCAGCCCCTGCCCGCCGCAGTGAGCGTGAGCTTGCTGCTGGCGCCGCAGGCGCCGCAGGCGCATCCACGACAGGTGTCACCTCCAACATAACGGGTGCCACCGTCAGAGGCACTACCGCTGCCGCCGGCACTTCCGCCAGCATGGACGCTCCCCCAGCGGTGGAGAAGCCCTTCGCCCACGTTGCTCCTCCCGCCGCAACCACGAAGGCCTCCTCCAACGAGACCAACATCTACTTGATCGCCGTCGTGCTCCTTATTTTAGCTTTCTTGGTCAGCAGATTCTTCTAGTTGGGTGTTGTTGTGTTATATACTACTACTCTATCTAAACAAATAAATCCCCCTTATTTCTTGTCCTGGCCGTGGGACCCGTCCGGATTCGGGCTGTGCGCTCTCTTTCCCTCACAGTCTTTTCCAGCCTCAACTTGCACGGTCTCCTTCCTCTGTAATACGGAGGCGTTCGGAGGGTGTACACCAGCAGCACTGGAGCAAGGATCCACGGGAGAGCATGGACAGCGGCGAAAAGAGACGAGAAAGACAGACAGAAGAAGACGCCCCGACAATGGGCAAACGACGCAATCTCGGGCGTGTTGTTGACGCAGGCGACGAAGAACTCGTGTTGGGAACACCCGCTGAGGACAATACAGGGGTGGGAGGCCCATACGATCACACGGGAGAGGACACCGATGATCTAGTGGTGCTGAACCTCGATAGCGTTGCCACCCGACCCGTGGCGGCGGCAGAGCCCGCAGACGTAGCCGATGAAGACGATGGGTACTCGGACGTGGAGATCATCTCGTCTCGCCATACGCCAGAGATTATCGCTAGCGTGGAGACAACAACGGCAGCGTCACAGCATACACGAAGGCGAGCTCTGCTTGACCCCGACGTTTCGGTTGAGCTTGTGGAAGACTGGTTCGGACCCGACGAGACCACGCAGGAGAGCACCAACGGTGGCAGCACCCACACAAACGCAGATGACGACGCCACCGAAGAATCTGATGACGACCTCGTCATGTTGGATGGCAAACCAACCCTCAGCACTGACCAGCTCTTGGACCAGATCAAGGAGAAGGACGGTGGGTCGGCAACGACAGGCTCCGCATCCACCTCTGCCAAGACTTTTCAGGACGTGACCTGTGTCATCTGCATGGATCCTATCAAGGATGCCGTGGCAGCAGCATGTGGCCACGTCTTCTGTGCGAGCTGTATCTACAGGGCTCTGGCGTCATCCCGAGAGCCCGGCCACGGCGGCACGGGCCCCGGCGGTCGCAGGGGAAAGTGTCCGATGTGCAGGAAGGTTGTCGCTTACAAGAACCTCGTGTGGTTGAAGGTCCGGTACACGAAACAGTAACCGGGCCATGTACAATAGCAGCACTAGCAATATTTAGCATTATAGATAGAATGCTTACTCCGATAAATGGAGAATATGGCGAAAAGGGGTGGAGAAAAACACTTGTTTTCTTCGCTGCATGAAAGTTGTCAGAAAAGGTCCCATGGGCTTGATGACGTCGCTTCGACAGCTATCGTTGCTGTCGTTGTTTTCTCTTCTTCTGCCCCTCACGCTGTCGTTTAATACCACAGCAACACATATTAGCAACCCACAAACACACACACACAGCACGACATAATGAGCCACCACTATCAGAGACCTTCGGTGCCTCCACCGGACAGACAGCAAGGCGGATACGGGTCGTATCAACCACCACAGGGGCCTCCTCCGCAGCGACTGCAGCAGAGCAGGGCCATCAACGGCAACTCGTACGGCAACATGCAGTCCCAGCAGATCCAGGGCTCGAACATCGTACAACAGTTTCAACTCTCTTCGTGCACGGGGAAAAGAAAGGCGCTCTTGGTCGGCATCAACTACATCGGCAGCAACAACGCCCTACGTGGATGCATCAACGACGTCCGCAACATGCAGCGCTTCTTGATGCAAAGAGGAGGGTACATGGAGGGCGACATGGTTGTCCTCACCGACGATAGCAACAACGCGATGCAGGTCCCCACTAGGGCCAACATGCTCCGGGCGATGGAGTGGTTGGTCAGAGGGGCAGCTCCCGGTGATTCCTTGTTCTTCCACTACTCCGGCCACGGTGGCGAGGAGAAGGACCTCGATGGTGACGAAGTCGATGGCAAAGACGAGTGCATCTATCCGGTCGACTTCCAGCAGAGCGGGTCCATCATCGACGACGTGATGCACGACATCATGGTGAAGCGGTTGCCTCCTGGTTGCCGGTTGACGGCCATCTTCGACTCTTGCCACAGTGGAACGGTACTGGACCTTCCCTTCACATACCGGGCCCAGGATGGTGGCTTGAAGGAGTACAACATCTGGAAGGACAGCACTGGTGACGGCGCCGAGATCCTCATGGGCTACGCCACGCGGAACGTTAGCATGATGATGACGGGCGCCAAGTCGCTTTTCAACCGGGCATCGAACTACAAAAGCAAGGACAAGCTTGAGCAGATCCGTCAAAGCAAGATGTCTCCCGCGGACGTGATCATGTTCTCTGGCTGCCGGGACGACCAGACCAGTGCCGACGCCAACGAGGCCGGCACCTTCACGGGCGCCATGAGTTGGGCGTTCCTGGGTGCGATGTCCCAGCTCCAGCCAAACCAGCAGTACACGTACCTCAGCTTGCTCCAGAGCATCCGGGTCATAATGAAGAACCGGTATACCCAAAAACCACAGCTCTCCAGCTCCCATCAGATCGACCCAAACGCCATCTTCATCTTCTGAGCCCCCTCCGCTTTGCCGCAAGCCCGTGCACCATGACACGCATTTCTGTCGCAATGACAGGGCGGCCAAAGTGGGAAAAACAAAAAAGCTCAGCGAAATGGCGAGGGCGAGAGAGGAAGGAAGGAGGAAGAGACAAACGAGACGAGACACTCTGTACACCTTTTTTGATCAACATGTAGAATATTTATTTATTTTTGTCAGTATTTCTTCGTGTTTTCCTCCAGCCAGAGAGACCGTGTTTCGTCAGGAAAGCGTTCTTTGTCAGCCAGGTCCTTGCAGCCACCGCACACGCACACACGCACGCTCACGTATACGCCCACGATGTCGGATCAGGGAACTTCTGCCTTCCCGGCACAGGGTCAACCTCCTCTGGTGCATCTTTCCCAGGGTGCTACACCTTCGGAAACGGCTCAGTCCACACCCACGTCGTCTACGGCAGACACTGCGGCAAACGCCACGGCTACGACGACTCCGACAAACAGCAATCTTAATGGTGCTGCCCCAGTCACCTTCCAGAAGTCAGGCTCCAACCCACATGTTGCGACGCCAAACGGCATCTCCATTGCATCTGATGCGTCCAATGGAATAGTGAAACCTGACATCGGCATCCCCCACATTGGCGGCAATGGAAACGGCAGTGTGTCGAACATCGCTGCTGTAGCTGCTGCTGTCGCAGCTGCCACCGACAATGGGAACATACAAACGAACGGAGCATCTCTTACCCCTCAACCTCTACCATTTTCGACACCTCTACCACCCCCAGTGGTAGAGCTTCCTAAGATCCCGTTCCCAAACTCCAGACCCGACGTGGAAATCTTGTTGAACCATTTCGCCAAGTTAGAGAACGCAAACGCCAATCCGTATGAAAAGCTGGCCATCTTGAAAACCTTGAAATTGGTGGATGAAAAGTTCCAAACATCGAAAGCAAACGAGAAAAAGATAAAAGAGTCGTGGTCATCCAATCACGAAACGGTGAACATCGAGTTGTTACGAAACCAACTCCTGGGATTACAGCTATTATCGAAAGACTTGGACCTACCAACAGAATTGAGTCTAGAATATCTCAGATCGGGCACCACTGAAACTGCAAATGAAATCAACGAAATTTTAGCACATGCTGATGAAGAGGGCATTAGTGTATCTGAAAGCACAACTGCAGACAACCGGCGCATTTCCACTGAAGTGTCTCTGCCACTAGATGATTATGACGCCAAGGCGGAAATGTTGGGCATCATTCCTAACAAGCCGGTGGTGAATCCGGAGTTTAACGTCGTCGGATTGCCAGAAATGGAAGACTCCATTAAACTCAAAATCGACACGAGAGTGAGAGAGCTAGAAAACTTGCCTGCAAACTTGGGTTCTTACGATTTCACAAAGTTTGAAAACGACCTCAAATACTCAAATGATCAAATACTTGACAGTGTCGATCAATTGAAGGTTGATGCGCTGATCGAATTGAAAGGATTGAAACTGCTACCTCTACAAAAACAGCTCAGAAACCATCTTTTGATTAAGGCTGCTACCAACACAATTTACCATGACGAGAACTTGAACAACTACTCCATTTTCAAGACGTGGAAAAGAACTTACTGCGTTCATCCAAAGCAAAAGGTAGTCCAAACTGCCAAATTGGCTGAAAAGCTACAACAACAACAGCAACAAGAGAGGAAGAAACTAGTCGAAACGATGCACAACGAAAACGTCAAAAAGCTGGTTGAATTTGCCACCAATTCTCAAAATTTGATAGCCCAAAATCAAATGAGGCGTTTCCAAATAGGTAAAGCCCTACACCAATTTCACCAGCAAGCTGAACGTGATGAATCCAAGAAATTTGAAAGAACAGCAAAGCAAAGATTGCAAGCTTTGAAGGCGAATGATGAAGAAGCCTATATAAAGTTATTGGATCAAACAAAGGATAAACGTATCACTCATTTGCTTAAACAGACTAATTCTTTCCTTGACACATTAGCAAATGCCGTTAAAGTCCAACAAAATGAAAGTAAGGTGTTAACGCAGTTAGAAAAAGGTGAAATGGACAATAAGGCAGGGGTAGAAAATGAAGAAGAGAAACGTGAAAAGATTGATTACTACGAAGTGGCTCACAAAATCAAGGAGCACGTCGACAAGCAGCCTGCTTTGCTTGTGGGTGGTACTTTGAAAGAATATCAAGTCAAAGGTTTGGAATGGATGGTGTCATTGTATAACAACCATTTAAACGGTATTTTGGCAGATGAGATGGGTTTAGGTAAAACGATTCAATCCATTGCTCTGATAACTTACTTGATTGAAAAGAAGAGTGAAACAGGCAAATTTTTGATCGTTGTCCCCCTTTCGACTATCACTAACTGGACTTTGGAATTTGAGCTATGGGCCCCTACTTTGAAAACTATTGTTTACAAAGGTAGTCAACAACAACGGAAAGAACTACAGTATCAGGTTAGAAGTGGTGACTTCACCGTCCTCCTAACAACCTACGAGTATGTCATCAGGGATCGTCCAATTTTGAGTAAGTTCAAGTGGGCACATATGCTGATTGATGAGGGCCACAGATTAAAAAACACAGGCTCCAAACTTTTCCAAACTTTGACAACTTATTATCATACCAGAAACAGATTGATTCTAACTGGTACTCCATTGCAAAACAATTTACCAGAGTTATGGGCTTTGTTGAATTTCATCTTACCGAAAGTGTTCAATTCGGTCAAGAGTTTTGATGAATGGTTTAACACTCCTTTCGCCAATACTGGTCATCAGGAGAAGTTAGAGTTGAGTGAAGAAGAATCGTTGTTGATCATTAGAAGATTGCACAAAGTTTTGCGTCCATTTTTGTTACGTCGTCTGAAAAAGGATGTTGCAAAAGATTTACCAGATAAGGTTGAAAAAGTTATTAAATGTAAATTCTCAAGTTTACAATCCAGAATCTACAAACAGTTACTTTCTCATAATGCACTTTTCATCGGTACAGGCACTGTGGGTGCAACGAAATCTGGTCTTAAAGGTTTAAACAATAAGATCATGCAATTGCGTAAAGCATGTAACCATCCTTTTGTCTTCGAAGAAGTTGAAACTGTTGTCAATCCAGACAAGGGTACTACAGACTTAATCTGGAGATCTTCCGGTAAGTTTGAATTGCTGGACAGAATTTTACCAAAACTGAAAAATACCGGACACCGTGTTTTGATCTTCTTCCAGATGACTCAAGTTATGGATATCATGGAAGATTATTTGAGATTCCGTAATCTGAAATATATGAGACTTGATGGTTCCACCAAGGCAGATGACAGACAAGATATGTTGAAAGAGTTCAATGCAGAAAATAGTGAATATTTCTGTTTCTTATTGTCTACAAGAGCTGGTGGTTTAGGTTTGAACTTGCAAACAGCTGATACTGTTATCATTTTTGATACTGATTGGAACCCTCATCAAGATTTACAAGCTCAAGATCGTGCCCATCGTATTGGGCAAAAGAATGAAGTTAGAATTTTGCGTTTGATCACTTCAGAGTCAGTGGAAGAGGTCATTCTCGAAAGAGCTCATCAGAAGTTGGATATCGATGGTAAGGTCATTCAAGCCGGTAAGTTCGATAACAAATCCAGCGCAGAAGAGCAAGAAGCTTTTCTCAAGAGATTGATCGAAGAAGAAAAAGATAAGGCCAATGACGATGAACTGGATAATTATGGTGATGAGGAAATCAATGAAATCTTAGCACGTAATGAAAACGAAAAGGTTGTTTTCCACGAGATGGATGTGGAAAGAGCACAAGAAGATAAGATCAGAGGAACAACAAGATTGATGAGTGACGATGAGGTCCCACAAGTTTTTAAGGAGGACATGAGCACTCATCTCGAAGAAAAGGAAGAAAGCAGTGGACGTAGAATCAAGAAAAGAGTAGTTTATGATGATGGTCTCACTGAAGAACAATGGCTTCAAGCTATGGATAATGATGATGATTCTGTTGAAGCTGCGATTGCAAGGAAGCGTAAACGCATTGAAAAGCTTCGAAAGTCGAGGGGATCGAAAGAGGGCACTGGCGATGACTCTTTGGCTGAGAACGAAGAGACAGCAGATGGTGTTCCAGATGAAAACCTTGATGACGTTGAGGATGACATAGATGCTGATGTAGGTGACGATGATAGCGACGAAGAAGTTTACGAGGAAGATGTTCCATCGAGGAAAAGACAAAGGCTATCAAGAGGATCCACTCCAACTCTCAAAGAGAACGGTAAGAAGCTTCCAAGCTCGGTGTCCGGTAAGCCTGCTCCTCCTTCTTGGATTCCAAAGGCTTACATCATGTTAGATGAAATTGAAAAACTAACCGATGAAGATGGTAATAATGTCTCTGTTGTCTTCATGAAACTACCATCAAGGAAGTTTTACGCTGATTACTACAAGATCATAAAGCATGTTGTCTCATTGGGTCAAATGAGGAAGCAACTCGATTCTAAAAGGCTGGTATCATGGGATGACTTTATCGCTGAAGCTAAGCAAATGATAGTTAATGCACGTATTTACAATGAAGAAGGATCATGGGTGGTCAAGTGCGCTGATCTGATTGAGAACCGGATAAACGAACTCATCAGAGAGTGGGATGGCGAAGAGGAAGCAGGCACAGCTGGCAATGGTGAGGCTAATTCCGAGGCTTGAAAGAGTTTCTCGTGAATGAAACATTAGTATTATATTTTTATTGTGTTTTTGTACATGTTGTATATTTATTTTCTATTTTCTGTATCTTTAACTTAACTTAATTAAAGCTAATTTCTATAACTGGCCCTGAATAATTTTTTCCAAGGCCTATAATCTACATTTAATATACACAGAGAAGAATATGAGACATCCACAGAGCGTGCCAATTATTCGTTCTGGGAAGGTATGATAAAACAAACAAGTCACGATGTACATTGTCAACCAGCAAAGATAGAGGGAGGCGGCGAAAACCACCAATAAATGGCCAAATCGGTACACAGTGAATTTGAGCCTATTAACTCTATTAATGTATGAGATCCAACTGTTCACGCTCAGCGTCTCTTTTGCAAGGCAAGTTGCAAAAGTTGAGGTTATGAGACTATGACCGCTGCACTTGAACCCGCCTGTGTAGGTGTAGCCTTTGGAAACACATGCTCTATAGTACTTTACTTCTGGATGGCTGACACAGTGGCCTCCAGTAGCTCGGTATATACGATCATACACTGAAGGCCCAAAGAACCATACGATCAAGATAACCAACGGTACGTAAATTCCGGCTAGTTTGGCGATCTGGAGATAGATGAAACGAACATGAGATGTGGGCGGTTCGGAATGTTCCATCTGCTTGAACAAATTTAGGTCTGATTTGTTTGATCTTAAATTTTCTCCTGTAGAATCTTCGGTTTCTCCATCATTCCCCTCATCAGCTAGGTCTGTAGATACCGTGGTGGCCGTTAGAGGGAGAAGCGGTAACTTGTTACGAACAAGCCATATCTTGAAAGAATTCAAGAAACAAAACGTACATACAAAGATTTCAAAACAGTGACCGGCAAGGAACTTATTAAGAAAACCTTGTGAGCTTATGAAAGGCCATTTTTGAGGATTGAAGTCCGGATAGAGCAAATCTTTGAACAGACGGATCGGGAGTGTCAAAAGTAAAACCGCTGGAAACACAGCGAGCAATATCAAAGTTCTCTTCATGTATCTGTAGTTGTCTATGATTTTCGTCGTTGCCGTCTCTTTCACTCAACGTCGAGCCAGGGCAACACGTGTAAACACACCTCTGATGCCACAGGAGATGGTCAATACTGAGATAGAAACGTATCTATGCTTTTTTGCACCGCCACAGAAACGCTTTGTAAATCTGGCAAAACACTGACTGCGCCACAGACATCGCTCCAGTATGCATGCGCCACGTCTTCTGCGCCGATGGCACTGCCAATATCTCCGAGGCGGAGGGTAAATTTTGTGGCGGTGCTGCTACTGTCCACGACGAGTTTTGTTGTCGCAGGTCTTTTCTTGCTCAAAAGGGTAATTTCGATACGGCAGACGGCTAGGTCGAACTTGACGTTGATTCTGTTTGTGCTCGAGTACCGGTCCTGCAAGCATGAAGCAAAAGCTTTTCTCTCCTCGAGTAGAGATAGATGCTCGTAGATGTGCATCGCAAATTTGTTGATTTTGTTGAAGCACGGAATGGCCGTGGAGTCGGAGGAGAGATCTCGTGTATGAACCGCAGATAGATAATCCCTGGCAAAATCTCCAATGGGGACATATTTAGGTACTGTAGTTTGGAACACCTCCCATCTCCATGTATTTCTTGTGTTTGTGTCCTTCTCTGCTTCCTGTATCTGTCTTTCTTTCCCACTCATCTCTACCTCAAGTTGCTTGAGAATGATGTAGTGGCAAGTCGTAAACTTCTTTGAGTAAGAGTTGAAAACATCAAATCTTATCCCAATGAAGTTTCTCCCTGGGTCATTAGATATTGGGAAGACAGTCACAGCATTAAATCTATATACGTTTTCCATTTGGATTTTTGGAGTTTGCTCTTTGTGCAAAGCTTGTAGCTCGTGGGATCGTAGAATTCTTCTTCCATCCATAACTTCACCCATCTCCAATTCTTCATTTTTATCATTGAGTATATCGTACAAGAGCTCATCGAGCTGGCCTATCTTATCAGTCGGTATGTCGTTCAATTTTTCGATGGCTGTTTCACCCTCGTCAAGTGATTCATCTCCGCTCACGGCTTGTTCGAGCTCTTCAATCTCTCTTTCTAATTCTCTTATTTCGTCTCTAACTTCATCTAATGTTGGCATAGTGTCATGGGACTAAACAATGCAGAGCATGGGGATCAAACACAGAGTTTTGATTCAAAAGCACATCAATTACAATTGAAACATGGGAACACGAAAATCTAAAATAATGAAAACAAAAAGTACTCGCATGAAAAAAATGATCTTGGATTTTAGTTTTCTTGTTCCCCGTTACCAAGGATAAGAGTTTTGGAAAATCCATAATTTTAAAAAGCAAATGTTCATCATCATTCATCGGCCTTTAAAGAACCAATCTTTGTGAACATGAACGCATCAAGCCATTATAATTATATGCAAGAAGCTATCAAATACGGAGAAGTAGCTCTCGAGAACGATGAAGTTCCAGTTGCGGCTATCTTGGTAGATAACGAAACAAAAGAAATTCTTTACAAAGCACATAATATGACAAACATTACATTGAATGGAACAGCACATGCAGAATTTCGAATATACGATTATTTGAAAAGCAAATTTCCCGAAGATCATTTAGCAATATGGAAAAAGTGTACTCTCTATGTTACGGTTGAACCATGCATCATGTGTGCCTCTATGCTGGACCAGATAGGTGTGAGCATGATTGTCTTTGGATGTCCAAACGAAAGATTCGGAGGCAACGGAAGTGTTTTCGATATAAGGTATAAGTCCAATATCAAACTTGTACCCGGGGTTGGCCACACCGAGGCCATCGCTTTGTTGCGACGTTTTTACATACGTGAGAACGAAAGAAGTCCACAAAGCATTCACAAAAAGAAGCGTACTTTGAAACTAGATGAGTTTCCACGATTCAATTACTCACAGTTCATTACCTTACAGGAATTTATAGACATATGGGGTGTGCAATACCAAGATATTTACTTGAGAAACGACTTTCTGGAATTTAACGAGCATGGCGTATTAACTTTACCATCAGAAACAAAAATCGGTAACAAGAGGCTGAAAGTATGACTTCAAATAGAATAATATTGTATATAGTAAAAAGAAAAACAACAAAAAAAGATAAACAAACAAACATGTCATATGTCCATTTCCTGTAATAACTCTTTGATTTCCTCATCATTTTTCATCACGGCATTGTTCGAGAAATACTTGTCTCTTGCTTGATCGTCCAACTTGTTTTTTAATTTAATTCCCTCTTTATTCAATTTGAACGTGTTCCAATCATCATAGGACTTGGAATATAACCTAGTGTATTCCTCACTTAATTCGTTCAGAGATAATGATATCTCGTCATCCTTTATCTTTTGAAATTGTGCCCACTCATCAATCAAATCCTTTTCAAACTGTTCATATACTTGCTTGGCCTGCACTTTTTCTCTTTCTAATAAAGAAATTCTAGAGTTTAATTTTTCAATCCTTTCGTTCACCAATGCAGAAGTATTGGAGATATCTGTAGCTCCGGATGATTCGGTTCCGGTTCCATTACTAGCTGGTACATTTTTTGAAGTGGTGGTAGATGTCGACGATGAAGCGGATGATGGTAATAACGATGACCCTCTCAATCCAGTTAAGGATTCAAGTTTTCTACTCAAGAAAGAGATGGTACCTTCCGTCGTAGAAGTCAAGGACCCTCCACGTATCAAATTTTCTCTCTCCGCAGATGCTTTTTCCAAGTAGTTGTTCAACATCTCATAATCCAATACTTTATAATCCTTAAGTTTAATCAAGTTCCCGAGGGCAATCAAATAATGTTCCAAATCCTTCAAGCTATTCAAATATTTGAACTCGATATATTGATTCAAATCGTTATAATAACTGCCAGATTTCTTGAGGTTTTCAGAGAAAGTTTTAAACTCATTTACCAGTATTTTGGTATCTTCGTCAAGTTGGTCTTCTTCTCTGTACTTCCCATTGAAGTCATTGTTTAACAAAATTGTCAATTTGCTGAACTCATCACCAAATGAGTTTAGCTCCTTTGAGATGCTATCCTGCTTGTTCACAACCTTTGAGTAAATCCTGTCCACTTTATTTAGATTATCTTGTAAGTTCAGCCTTTGATAGTCTATCTCTTTGAAATTCTTGCTATATTTACTTTCAACATGAGGCTTTTTGAAAGAGTTCATCAAAAAATCGGTCACCCCTTCAACGCTTGGATTAGAATGAACAATTGAATTTGACTCGTTTAAATGTAAATTAGCCTTGTATGTGTTCCAATAGTCGCTGTCCTCAAAAAAAATCATCAACACTTCACTCTTTGATAAAACCGGATGTTTGATAACTCTGTTGAGAAAGATATCTAATGAATTACACCGTTTAGAGACAAATTCATCGGTGAAACGTCCACCCTTTATATATTCCAATCGCTGTTTATTTGGTAGTGGCGGAATCAAAAGTGTAGGGTGATCGAAAGATAAACATTGGTGCAATATGTCGAAGTCGGAATAACGACGAACAACGGTATACTTACTTTTTGTCAACCTTGGATTGTTTGTTTCAATGTTAATGTGGTAAATGGTAAAAGAAGCTGACCCTTCATGTTCAACCACAGGATTGGCCACTGATATCTTCAATTCATAGTTTACGTCGGCAAGTTTGGCGGGGTTGGCGTTCCCATTAATATTAGCGTTGACATGGCTTCCATTATCAACCTCAGTTGATATCGACATGTTATTCGTACTATTCCCAGTAGTGTCTTCGGGTTCTACTTCTTCATGGTAACTCTTTCTGACTTTCCCGTCATCCTCTTCAGCTTGTGCTCCCAAAATCATCGTCTGGGTAATCAATCCGCTTCCCTCCAAGTACTTATCGTCATTCTCATTGTGAGTTTCCTTATGTAGAGTTGATGTGCTTCTGTTCTGCAAGTGAGAAATGGCACTGCCTTCAGTTTTGTCGTTATTAAAGTCATCTCCGGTTTTCGATTCGTCATTATTATCTGCCTGTTCTGTGTCAGCGCTGTGCTCATCGTTTGAGTCTGCTAAATCGGGCACACTATTCTTGTTGTCCCATTGTATAGAAGAAAATTCGTCCGTCATGTTGCGGTTACAATAAAAGCTTTCTCCAGGGTGAGACGCCTCGAAAGCTCAATTCTTTGCCCGCCTAGTTACGTTTCCGGGAAGAAGTCGGAAAAAGTGTCCGAAGGCTGGCTCGGACAATGTGGAGACGCCTCCTGTATCATCTTCAACATCACAATCTTCTTTTTCCCAGGGGATGTTATACACGGACTCAGAGAGAATGTCGCGACACACCCGCTGCAATAATGTCCGCTCAGATAGGGATCGATTTTTCTCCAGAAACGTAAACGACGGATCTTCGAGTCAAATTACACATCAGATCACAAGTTTGACGCAAGTATCACCCCAAGATAGATATATTCAAGTTTATATTTTTTTTCAAATCTATGGAAATGAACTGCTATTACCGTGGTAGTTGCTCAACGGAAGTGATAAAAAAAATTAAAAAAATCTAAAAAAAAAGTTTATGTGGAGAAGCATTTTATAAAGTTTTTTATTGGTTTATGAGATGGTAGGTGTGTGTGCTATTGTTGGATAAGCTAGGTACAGTGGTTAATTGAGTTAACAGGGAATATGTATATATAGATGACAAGAAGTGTGACTGGTTAGAATGTAAAATGTAAAAAAGATTTGTATTAGTAGCTGAATGCGCTTTCGATGATGTACTTTTTCACTGTTGTTCTATAGATTCAGAATCGGCAACTGGATGCTCTTGTTCAGCTTGTTCGACCGCCTCAACACGTTTGACTTCTGTAGGTGTTTCTCTTTGATGAATGGTGGAAGGAACAGCTTCATCCAAACCACAGCCTTCACGATCTGATTCAGGTAGGATCCAGTTGAGTGGTTCTGTAAGTGCACGAATTTTAATGTTTGCAATAGGGCTGACAAGTTCTTGTTCGGAAGTTATTGTTTGACTTTCACTAGATTCAGCGTTCTCAGAATCACCACCAGCTTCGTTCTCTGTTTCCTTCGTGGCTACTTCTGTTGCTGCTGACTTTGATTCCCTTTCTTCTCTTTCCACAACACCCCATTCAAACTGGTTGGAGTATTCAAGAGCGTCTCTGATGACTGAGAGATCACCACAACTCAAAGCTCTGACACGGTAGAAGCCCGTGATGAAATCGAGATCAATCCAACCATGAGAGTTCATGTGTTTACGTAGATACATGTCTTTCAATAAGTTGGAGATATTGAAGTAATAATCTAATTGCAAGGCGATGGAATTGACGGCAGCAAGACGAGACTCTGGAGAAATCCAGTTCATTGCTGGAGCGATGGCGGAGTTGTTCACGTACTTGGTACGGTAGTTGAAGTTACGGTTGTGGTTGTAGTAGAGGTAGTTGTTATTGTTGCCGTTGCCGTTGCTGTTGCTGCTGCTGCTGCTGTTGTTTCTGTGATAATTTCCGGTACTACTACTATTGCTGTTTCTGTGGTAGTGGTAGTTCTGCTGATATCTCACATTTTGGTAGTTTGGGTTGTATGCGTAACCGTTGGAAAAGTCAGGGTAGTACTGGAAATTTTGTTGTGGATAGAAGTTGTTGTAGTAAATTTTGTTGTATCTTGGGTTTGCCGGGTTACCGTTGTTAATGTACTTGTTGCTGGTGTTGTTGGTATACCTTCTGTTACTGTTGATGACCTTGGTATTGTTGTTGTTCAAGTTTGGGGAGTTTTTCGCTGAAGAATTTTCAACGTTCACTGAAGATGGTCCAGAGGGATCGTTTATTTCAGAGTTGGCCAGAGCGTCTGTAGATGCATTGTCGGTGATGGATTGTTTATCGGATGGTGGTTTCACGGCATCGCCGTTGGAAAGCTTGGAGTTTTTCTTGGAAGGGTTGGTCTGGTTTTGGTGTTTTCTCTCGCTGGCGGAGGATGACGATCCGTTGGCAGTCGAGCCGGAAGATGCGCCACTGCCGCCATTATTGTTTGCAGCGGCTTTCTTCTTTGACTTCTTCGACTTCTTTTTGTTTGATCCGCTTGCAGAGTTGTGATTGCCATTGTTACTACTGCTGGAGTCTGAGATGATAATGTTGGCGCCCTTGTAAGGCACCCATTTTATGTTTGACGTTGTCGTTGTCGTTATTGTGGAAGTGGAGGTGGCGTTGTTTGCCACACTGGTGTTGTTGTGATCTATTATGGACTTCAAGTCGATGGATGCAAGCACGGTGGAGTCGATCTTCCCCCATGCGTTCTTGGAAGGAAGCGGAGCTGGCGCTAGGGCTGATGGTGCTGGGGACAAGGACGATGAGGAGGAGGAAGGAGCGTTATCGATTTTCGAGTCTGCGGTACTGTTACTGCTACTGACGGCGGTGTTATTGGTGGTATTAGTGTTATTGCTTGTGGAATCGGACATCTCTGCCGAGGAGGTGGTCTCGGTGGTCGGTCTGGCGGCGCCGGCAGTCTCTGCAGCCTTTACGGCCTCTGTGACGGGTTGTTCTGCCATTGCAGCTGCGACGGGCTCCTTCTTTGCGGCAGCGTGGGCGTATGAGATGGCAGCTGACATGATTAGTGGGGAGACGGGGGGTTGGAAAAAGAGACTGCAGGAACGGGGGGGTGGTGGATCGATGGATTATCAATGGACGTGTGTTCTCCTCTGCCTGTGCTGCTGCTGCTGCTGCTGCTGCCACTGTTTGGTGTTGCGGTACCTCTCTGCCGTGTACATGTGTGTACCTCGGTATCTGTCAGACCTCCATAGTGGAGAGCGTGAACAAAATAGGAACAGGGTTTTGGCGGTCTGACACGCCAAAACGCGTGCAGGGCACGTTGTGTGCGGTGCGCGGGGTAGTCAGCGGGCTCTCCGTCTAACTGTGCGGTGCGCGGGTGGTGCGACGCAAGCTCGATCAAGCATTCTAACCCGTGCACCAGTACAACTCCCACTCTGTCGCGTCACAGCATCTTCTACTGTCGCAGCGATAAAAAAGAAACAACCATTGTTGTTCCATCGGCAAAACAAACAAACAGACGCGCCGCGCGCTCCGCCTCGGTGCGCCGCACACCCCGCGCCGCACACCGCCCCTTTGCCCCTGTGGCCGTATTTTTGGCAACGAGGCGCGGGAGGCTGGCTGCTTTGGGCCCGGCCGAACTGTATTGACACAACAAACGTGCTGGTTTTGCGGCCGCCTTTTCTTTTACTGCCCGTGTTCTGTGTCTGCCCGGCTCGCTCTCTGCTATTGTTAGCGTCGCTGTGCTGTGCTGTGCTGTGCGGTATCACACACCCTCTACACCACGGACGGATCGTATTGTCGTCGGTTGTTGCTTGTTGTTGTTGTTGTTGTTGCTGCTGCTGCTGCTCGGCCTGTTGTTCTCTCGTTGCTGCCAGACTCCCCCGACGTGCTCCGTTGCTGGCTCTGTCAACAGTCGTGTATTTTTACCCTCCTCTGCCCATCAGCAAAAGGACTTAACTTCACAACGTTTCCCCTCTTGTCCTCCTGTTGCCTCTGCTATCCAACCCCCTCCCCCGCTGGCTTCCTCGATTGCTCGTTCAGGAACTCTTTTTTGCATTCCGAAACACCCACACTTGTCTGTGTTGACATCCACACCGTGCAACCAGATCATCGCTGCTGCTGATCATCGCTTCACTTCGCAGCAAGACTATACTACTACTGTTTTTCACCAGTACTACTATCAACAAAAATCTCGCTGCTGTTGGTACCACCATCCTGCTAGTGCTGTAACAAGTCTATCCAACAAACAACACACACACACGTCCCAAATATCACAAATATCACCACCATGCAGCTCAAAACAGAGGTAAAAATCCTCCTCTACGCCCATGCTATCTTGGCCCTCTTCCTCACATACCAGCTCTTCGACCTCATAACGCTGCTCTACGACGACTCTCACCAGTTCGCCCTTCTCTCCAACGAGTTGAACAACTCCAACTACTTGCAGTCACAGCCCCAGCTGATTCCTAAAATCATCCACCAGACCTACAAGACCAACAACGTCCCGGAGATCTGGAAGGAGGGTCAGCAGAACTGCATCGACTTGAACCCAGACTACCAGTACATCCTCTGGACCGATGAAATGGCCAGAGACTTCATTGCCGAACAGTACCCATGGTTCCTCAAGACGTTCGACGCCTACCCTTACCCGATCGAAAGGGCTGACGTCATCAGATACTTCATCCTTTCCCACTACGGTGGTATCTACATCGACTTGGACGATGGCTGCGCCAGAAACTTGGACCCTCTTTTGACCGTCCCTGCCTTTGTGCGGAAAACCATGCCAACGGGTATCTCCAACGACATCATGGGCTCTGTTCCAAACCACCCCTTCTTCGCTAAGGCAATCTCGATGCTACAGAGATACCAAAGAAATTGGTTGGTTCCTTACATCACCATCATGTTTTCAACAGGCCCTCTCTACTTGTCCGTCGTTTGGAAGCAGTACATCAGATGGGGCAACCCTCCTTCCGGAATTGTCAGAATCTTGATGCCTGAGGACTACAAGTTGTCTGCAGATGCCTTCTTCAAGATTTCCAAGGGTTCCTCCTGGCACAAAGATGACGCAGCTTTCCTATTGTTGATGAGCAGGCACATTCCGATCTCCATCATCTGCTGCGTCCTCTTGGCTATTATCATCATCTCCACCGAGTACGCCATCGTTTGTTTCTTCAACAAGAGATATGGATCCAAGATCGCCAAGCTTTACAAGAACACAAAGTACTTTTTGTTCCAATACGTACCTTCCTGTCTCAACCTCTCGGCCTTGACCTCCTCTGGAACTTCAAACTCGAACTCAAATCTTAACCCAGGATCCACTGCAAAGTGGCAGACCCTCCCAACCAGAAAATCAAGAAAAGACTCTAACCTCCCGGTCGCCTTGGCTGTTGACCTCGAGAAAAACGTTCAAGTTCTGGATGATATAGAGGAACTATGAGTTTGCTTAACCAAATCAAACTAAAACAATCACTTACACATTATTTCGAAAATCAAAAACAAAAGACTAAAGCAAATGAAAAGGCTGGCTATTTTTCAATTCATCTATAAATTTTTTGTTATCTCCATTTTCCATTTATCTATACATACATCTGAACATTCGTGTTTTGTCTTTCTCCCCCCTCCCCTACTTCAGTTCCTCCTCTATTTTTTCCTTCCATTGTTATCCTTTGTTATCTTGTTATGGGCATTATCACAGTCATCAAAAGCATATATCTTTTTTCCTACTCTGAACACCTTCATTTGCTTTCCCTTTTTTTCTACATCTAACCTGGTTATCCCCCCCCCCTTTTTTTTCTATCTCTCATTCTTCTTGTCTTTTTCCCTTACTGGTTGGGTTGTCTGTGTTATCTTTGAGTCATATTTTTCTATCCTTCAATCCATCTATCTAGTTCTATAAATATTTTTACAATACTATCAAAATAAACCGAAAATAACATTTCAAACTCCATAAATGAATAAATCAGCTGAAGGCCTTCTCAACATCCGTCAAGGCAACCCTGTATTTGCACTTGTTGTAGTGGCATTTTTCAATCCCGACCTTGCAGTTCTCTGCAGACATCGGCAGGCATTCTACCCATGGTCTAATGTTTTTCTCAACAGAAAGCTTGAACATCTCGATCATTTCCACGTGCGAGCCGAGATGTGAAGCACCCATGAAACAGGCATTGCTCATGAATGACCGTGGACTGACGCTGAAAGATGTCTCTGGCAATCCCACAGAAACCCATTTTCCGTTGATCTTTAGCACCTTCAAATAGGTGTTCAAATCGAAGTTGTCAGCGCTGTTCGCCGTACAGATCACAAGATCAAGGTCGAACTTCACGTCCTTATTCTCCTCAATATCCTCAAGCCAGTTTTTGCCCCCTGCAGTGCCTGTGATGACCACCCGGTCCGCTCCGAGCTTGATTGCATCTGCCTTCTTCGACTCGCCTCTCGAAAACACAATCGTCTCACAGCCCAATGCATGCGCAAACTGGATGGCCATCATTCCGAGACCACCCAATCCGACCACACCCACCTTAGGCTTGATGCCTCTCTGAATCAAGTCATATGGCAAGTTTCTAATGATCGGTGAGTACGTGGTGATACCTGCACATAAGAATGGCGCAGCCTCGGCGTCAGTGATGCTCTCCGGTATGTGGAAAACAAAGTACTCGTGGATACGTACGTAGTTGGCGTAACCACCTTGCGAGAAGGTTTTACTGCCATCTTTGTTCTGGTAGTAGTTACCGAAGGTATGCACTAACTTTGGACAGTAGATCTCGTTATTACTGAGACACATCTTACACTTCAAGCATGCCTGCGCTTGAGCACCTACACCGACTCTATCGCCAACTTTGAAATCGGTCACCTCAGGTCCGACTCTGACCACCTCTCCGACGATCTCATGTCCAGGCACAAGCGGGTATACTGCATCAGCTTTGTTCCATCCGTTTCTGGCACTGTGTGCGTCGGATCCGCAGATCGAGCAAGTGCTGATCCGGATGTCGACATCCTTCTCCTCAAATGGTTTTGGCTCGTAGGAGTAGCTTTTGAACGTGGACCACGTCTCTTCAGATGGATCGAAGACCGCAAATCCTGTGAACTTTTCTGGAACGTCTTGTGTCATCTCTGTTCTGTATGTGTTTTTTCTTCGTTTTCTCCCTTTTTCTTCGATGCAGGCAGCTCTTCTCGGTGATTTAAATGCAATTGGAATTTCTATATTCTATCTTCTATATTCTATAAACCCTGTCTTCGCCCCTCTCGGATACTTCTTCGTGGCGAAAAAGCTTAGCAGCTCTATTTATATCATCCATCTCCATCCTCGGCAGGCTAGGCCCCGATTAGCGGCTAGTGCCTATTTCGGCAACTTCCAGATCAACAGCCGCCACACCTTCCCAATCGGGGAACACAGCTCGCCGGCCTTCGGGACCTCCTAGCAAAACCTTCATTGTAGAGACAAAGCGGTCTTCGGAACAACTGGACCCACTCCGGTCAAAGGATCGCCGGCCGCACCGCTTGTTGAACACCCAGAGGTCAAGCTGGCTCCGCCAGGTGTACCCCTCATGCTTCCAGGCGGTCTTCCGCTTTGGGAACTCTCTGTCCAGGATGTCCGGCCATCGTTGCGGAACATACGCGTACTCTCCTTCGAAGACACGCTTTTCAAACTGTTCAAACTCCTCTAACCGGTAAAAATGGTGGTTCTTGCAGCTTACCAAGTTGTCATCTTCGATGATCCCATCGATGCTGATTCGCTGCTGCTTTAACAGTCTGTAAAGCTCTCGCTTTAAGACCTTGTCGAATCCGACTAGGTCTTTCTTCAATGTGGTCTGCTTGTCAACAACATCGCTCAACTGCGTGATATCAATGTACATTCCCGTGTGGATGTCAATGAATCTAGCATCGATGGCATTGTTGCCGTTCGCGTTGGTTCTATTGAAGAAATTGCTGCTGATATCAAGCAAATACTGGCCATAGCCGCTGGAGTACTCGTCGTCGCTTGTGCAATCGACAACCAACGACTGGTTGTAATACTTGGCCATTTTCCACATGGCGCTGGAACTTACCTGGACATCGTGGTCGTAATCCCATGGTAGCATGAACCCGTTGAACGAATAGCCAAGCAAAGTGCCGTGCGCTAACCAAGTATGGATGTTCTCATTGTTAGTAAATCTCAACCATGCTCGAATCAAGCGATTGAGATTAGACAGACGTTTGTACTCGTTGTCAACCTCCTTGATATTGAAGAATCTCCAATCATAGTGCGAACCCCCAATCTTGTTATCATTCAGCCTAGGCTCATGGAAGTATTTTGGATAGTTACCATCGGGAAAAGCTTTTACCTCATTCATGATATTCGAGTAAAGTTTTGAATCAAGGGTTCCTTCTTCCTTTGCATAATTTAGAGATGCTCGGATTTGTGAAAGATTGCCTGGATTGTCAAAATCGTGCTTGGTCAAAGTAAAGGTTGTATCATCAATGGCAAGATTCTTATTAATCCTGGCAATATCACTAGTAACATCCCGATTATAGACATTGTTGACATCGGAGGTTGGCAACTGATCAATGATTTTCGTGACCAGGTCTTTCACAGGAAGCAAGTCGACATTGGACTCATCGTCCATCCATACAGGGAAGATTGGGTTCTTATGTACATATTCTGTGCCTGCTATAGGGATGAGAAAATCGGTTTTGCTGAACCCGTCAACAAAAATCAACCTTTGTGGTGGCAGCTGATTATGGTATAAATAAGTAGCGCCGTGCACAATTCTTGCCTCAATGGGTAACTCGAAGTTGTCCAATGGAGTGGTGGCTTTAAAGTGGGGATAATTCGGGTTTGCCAGATCGGATATTTCCGAGCTGCTCAAATCTGTGCAGTTGGGCAGTGAATCTTTTTTGAAAATATTGTCCGTAGGGAACCCAATCTCCGTCTCGAACTGAGAACAATTAGAGATGGGCAGACCATTATGATTCAGCAGGTAATCCATGTTGGGCAACAACCTCTCATCGAAGTTGATCCAGTCCGACCAAGAGAACTCGTATTTGAGTGAGTCACTTACACCGCCGTTTCTGTCTGCAATATGGTTCATCAAGTGATTCAAGTACAGCGCTGGGGTTATACGCCGGTCTTTGAAATTCTTTTTAAAAAGGTACTTCCCGTAGAGGTGTTTATTCTCGGAGATATAATCCAACAGATCCACTACTTTCGAGTCCGAAACGAAGTCGTAGTTATTTTCCACAAGGTATGTCCACTTTTGAGGGGGGTGGAAGTATGCAAGAGGGGAGTATAGCTGCGTCAGCGATATGAACAATGCGACGGTAATGATCATAAAGCACAATACGTTTTTGTTGATGTAGCTTCGCAGTCGGAGCTTCAGCAGAAAGATCTTACAGTATGTATTGTGCTGCATGGTATCCAAGCTGAAGAGCCGTTTCAGCTTGCTGCGTCCCTTGTTGACCGATCTTTTCAAACGGGGAGACTTCCATTTCTTACCGATGCCGGAATGCCTGTCAAAGCTGTCGCTGAACGTGAAGCTGTATCCGTCTGGAGAGTGGAGCCCGTTCTTCTCGGTGTCACTATCGAAGGCGGTATTTGAAGAGGAGTACTCATTGCTGGAGGAAGATGTATATTCGCCCGAACTTCTGTAGAACGTGGTGCTGGGAGATAGTGATGGTCTCAGATGCCACATCCGTATTCAGCTTATCAAGCCCTAAGATAGCAAATGGGTTGGTGTTGCGTACAACAGAGACTTGCTGTAGGGAACCAGAGAAACCCTCTGAAGAAGAAGTGGGCAGCCCACAGATACGGATACACAAACATACAAACAGTCAGGCACAAACCTGCTTTCCCTAACCTACCAACCGCCCATCAGATAAATTACCTTTTCCGGAATTTCACTCCGGTTTTTTTTCTTCTCTGAGACAATAGGGAGGGATAGAAGCCCGCCGGGGGGGTTGGACACTCGTGTGAGCTCTTGGGGTGAGGAACGGGGACGGCCGAAATCGCTAGGAGTGGTAGTAGGTTATAGAGAGCGGATGTAGGAAAGAGGAAATCAACGGAAGACTACCTTGACAATCCCGATTCTGACCGTTTGCCGACTGTTTGTTTTTATGTAAATCTGGGATCTTCTTGATTTTTAACAATGGTGAGATTTTGGGATCATCGTAAGCAACAAACCTTTCTTGAAATTGGGGGAAACCTTTTGTCGGAAAAAACACTTCTCCAGACATACCACAGTTGGGAAACCCATTTGGATAGTGATGTGTACCCTTGCAAGTACTTCACTTCTATTTCTACCTCCCCTCGTTGTCTAGTTGTAGTACATTCCTAACAGCTCCGTCCACCACACCCGATCATGTCGCGCTACGACAGCTCGCACCGTCGCACAAGCCTTCTTAGCTTCACATAGGAACGGGAGGCCACATATACAGTACAACTATTGATATTACACCGTGGAGATCAGAGGAGGGGACGAACGCAGAGGCCACCACCAGTGAGGCATACTTGCACACAACGACAAGCACGACGAGGCAAGAGACTAGAGTTCTGACGGAGGCAATTGCTTTTTCTCTCACTTCGCAACCATGTCAAAGTCAACCAAAATGACGCTGGAAGAGCAACAGAGGCTGCTGGATAACTCAATCACCATCATCAAAAATGAAATATACCAGATGAGGAAGTGCCTCGAGTCCAAGCACAAGTTCATGGACTCGTTAAAGCATGCCTCTAACTTCTTGAACGAATTGAGAACGAGCAGCTTGAACCCGAAGCAATACTACGAGCTGTACATTCTCATTTATGATGGCTTGAATTACCTCTCAAACTATCTCAAGGACAACAATAAAGAGTCCAACAATAATTACTTAATCGATCTATACGAGTTGGTACAGTACGCAGGCAATATCATACCAAGGTTGTACTTGATGATAACCGTGGGCAGTGTCTACATGGGGCTCGAGGATGCACCGATAAACGAGATCTTGAACGATATGTTGGAAATGTGCAAGGGCGTGCAGAACCCAATCCGTGGCTTATTCTTACGTTACTACCTGATACAAAAGACAAAAAATTATTTGATCGATTATGAAAATTCCAACAACCTCGATAAAGTTATCAATTTCATTGTTTCGAACTTCATCGAAATGAATAAACTATGGGTCAGACTGCAACATCAGGGTCATTCCAGCGAGAGATCCAAAAGAATTGAAGAGAGAAACGAGTTAAAGATTTTGGTAGGCTCCAATCTAGTCATGTTGAGTCAGTTGGATCTGGTGACCAAAGAATTATACGACGAGAAGATTCTCCCTGAAATTTTACAACAAATCATCAAATGTAAAGATTCAATCGCCCAAAATTATCTTCTAGATGTCATCATTCAGATTTTCCCTGACAACTTTCAAATATACAGCTTAAAAACATTCTCGAAGGCTCTCCTGTTGGTCAACGATGATGTTAATATCACTAATCTACTCAACTCACTAATTGAAAGGCTTATCGATTACAGGAAAAGAAATAGCACAGAATCGCTGAATGATTATTCATTTTTGAAAACATTTGTCGAGTTTATCGAAAATTTGAATAAAAATGACCCACAGTTTAACATTAAAAATTACTGCACCATCTTAAATAGCATTTTGAAGTTGTCTCTAATATACAGCAAGGAAGATGATGAGGTGTTGGATAATTTAAACTTGATTTACAAGTTATCGATTGAAAAGTTCAATTTAATCAAAGACTCCTCCGAGGAGGTTGACGACTTCAGAATCATTTTGAGATCAATTGAAAATTTTGAAAATTTCAACAATTTCTTCAAAATCAACGATGACAATTATTTCGAGTTGTTCAACTTACAGAGTCTTCCGATAAAAAAAGAAGTCGGAACATTAATTTTGAACAGCTTAATCGATAATGATATCCAAATTGACAATTCAGAAAGCTTGCAAATGATCTTCAAGTATTTGAATGAGTCCATCTTAGTAAAGGAAGACAAGCAGGAGATGAGCGAAACAAAGAAAGACCTTTTTGGGGACAACTCTACCGACAACAGTGCAAATAACGAACTGATCGAGTTGGACATATACCATGAGATATTGAGCAAATTTTTACATTTGATCTACAACAAAGACTACGAAGTGCATTACAAGCTTTTGAACGAATGTGAAAGCCATTTGTCAAAGGGGAACTACTATAAGACATATCCAACGCTAATTTCGATTCTGATCAAACTGATCAGGAAGAGAAATTTCGAAAAAGCCGATAAGAAGGAGATGGTCAATATGTTCAACAGAATCTCGAAGTTGATCAATATGATCAAGGACAAAATGCCAATCAAGGCATTGAACTTGAACCTAAACTGTGCGCAAATCTCGAACGAGTGTCTGCTCAATAACATCAGTTACGAGTTCTTTATCGAGTCGTTCATAATATATGAGGAAATGATAATTGAGTCGAAAATCCAGATCCAGTGCTTGATGAACATTATCAACAAGCTAATATCATTAGACCAGATGATTATACTTGATGTAGAAGATTTCAATAAGCTAATTACAAAAGCTACACTTTACGGTAGCAGGCTATTAAAAAAAACAGATCAATGTCGGGCTATTTATAACTCCTCTCATTTGTGGTGGATCAATAAAGAAGAAGACGAAGAAGACGAAGAGGATGAAGCTGAAGAGACCGAAGTGGGTGACCATGCTTCCGCTCATGACAAGGAAGCCAGAAATGACCCTCATTCGGAAAATGCCAACCAGATCTCGTTGAAAAAGGACGACAAGCGTGTTTTGGAGTGCTTACAAAAATCGCTACGTATTGCAGACTCGATTATGGACAACAATGTCAGCGTTGAGCTTTTCATTGAAATTCTAAACCAGTCGATCTACTACTTCATCCATGGAAACGAGATGATCAATGTCCGATACTTGAACGGGCTGATCGAGTTGATAGGCAACAACTTCAAAGAGATTGGCCAAACGAATGGCCAGATCGAAGGCCCCTATCTGTCGACCTGGAAGCACTACCAGCGAACCCTGAAGTATATCAAAGAGCAGCGTGCTGTGGACGCCAGGTTCCACGAGATAGCAATATAGGGTGCCTGATGTAGCTTGTATGTTGGCTTGTTCCATCTGTCTAACAATGTAATAAAGAAGAAACCCTCAACATAGTGGGGCGGAAAAGCTGGTGCGGGACGAAAAAACAGGAGAAAATTTTTTGCCACTGCGCGTATATAAAGAAGGCCGTTTCCCATCTCTGATGTTGATGCCAGAGCACAGCGCCTAGCAAGCACTCTCCTAGAGTCGGCTTCTATCTGCAACCAGCAGTCGCTGTTTGTGTGATGAAGATTGAGCTACTTCTTTCCAATTCTTACTCGACTATGACGACATGGTATAGAACCGTCTTGGCGTAGGATATGGTTTCTTTTGCAAGTTATCATTTTTCCTGCGTCCTTGTCTTTCGGCGTCCCTTGTGGATGTCGTCTGAGGGACTTTACTTGCCAGTAATTATGCAATTCTGACCTATAAGTTTCTGCTGGTTATTCTCTAAAGGCTTGGAGGATTATTTTACTTGTCTTCACTCTTGAATTTTTTGTTTCCATTTCTTTCATTTTCTTCCATCTCAAACTAAACACAGTTTCACATGATGAATAGCTACCATTACATTCGCAGTTTCCACGGTAGTGATGTCGGATAAGGCCGGCACGAACCCATCTTGCTTGGCCTTGACACCTCGGTGACCGCCCATAGACCTTCCATGGATGTCTGATTGTTACTGTGTTCAGCGTAGAATTACGACTGTAGATTAAAGTTACGAGGCTTCATTATTCTAATTTCTTAGATTAAATTACTGTTGTACACACCCTTCCATGTCATCTGGAATTTCCCTGTCGTTCCACTTGACGCTATCAAGCCCCATATCTGCTAGATTGTCCTGGATAACACCAGGTGGCGGAGGCAAAATCTTGTTGAAATTCTCCATTTCCTGATCGATATAGTCTCTGGTTTCAGAATCTTCTTCGTTGTAGTCACTTTCGTCAAACTTACCTTTAACATTTTCGAGATGTTCGAGTTGCTTCACATATCGTTTGTAATCCTCGTTGTTTTCGTTAGAGTTATTCTTCAAGTCTTTGAAAAACTCGTGGTA
Organism: Pichia sp. NRRL YB-4149; assembly: GCA_030556025.1. Lineage (NCBI taxonomy): Eukaryota > Fungi > Ascomycota > Pichiomycetes > Pichiales > Pichiaceae > Pichia > Pichia sp. NRRL YB-4149. The sequence goes on along the minus strand of JANIWA010000050.1, from coordinate 33,213 downwards.
GTTCGCAACAGCCGTGCTGACAGATTCGTACATCATCTCTTTACTTGTCAACCTGTTGAGCATTTTCATGATCACATTGGTGAGTTTATCCACATCACCGGCATCCCCATCCCCAGTGACACTGCTGTCTCCCGAAAGGAGTCCTTTCAATTCGTCAAACCCCTCCAGAGTTTCATCGCCTCCGATGTCCAGACTGTTGAGTAATGTAGTCAATAATTCTTCGTTTTTATCCATCTTTTCGGTAGATTCATCTTCTACTTGTTGTGACGACGTTTTGAGCCTATTTATGGTTTCATTTACGGTGTCCTGGAAACCACTGCCATTACCATTGCTCTTTTTTGTTTCTTTTGCGTTAACTTCAGGTTCGTGTAGCAACGAATTCAACTCGTTGCCCGTCCCTTGAGGGTCTAGCATGCTCATAAAATTTTCAAGTTGTTTGGAAAACTGCGGATCCAGCCCTGCTGCAGCCGCAAACTCCTTGATATCGGTTGTGTCTCCTTCTTCCCCTTTCAATTGGACATTGTTGCTTAGATCTCCATCAATCTCTGGCCCTCCCTTTTTATCGATCAGCGTTGCTCCGGGCTCCTGGGACATAATCTCTTCGTCGAAATCGTCCAAGTAATCGTCCAAATCATCGAATTCATCAGCCATTGTAGTGTGTACAGATCTATTGATACTGTAATCCGATGTAATTGGTTTTGTTTCAGCTGAACCTACTGCCTCTCACATCTTAGCATATGAATCACAACTTCTCCAAAACATGTCAGCGAGCTTTTTTTTCTTCACCATCATTTCAGCACGAGCAAAGCTTGTAAGATTTTATTTGTTTGGTTCTTCCACCATATAGTTGCCACTTGCTCGCATATTTGTGAAATCCAATAGTCGATCATATAAATATGGCAAGAGACCTACGAACAGAGAGGATCCAACAGGAAAGAAAACAGTGGCGGAAGGATCATCCATTTGGGTTTTACGCCAAACCAACGAAAGCTGCGGACGGCTCGCTGGACCTCCACAACTGGACTGCCGGAGTGCCAGGCAAACAAGGAACCATATGGGAAAACGCCACCTATCCGTTGACGATATCTTTCCCAGAAGACTATCCGGCCAAACCCCCAAAGGTTCGTTTTCCAAATAACTTCTACCATCCGAACGTCTATCCGAGTGGAACGATATGCTTGAGTATATTGAACGAAGAACAGGATTGGAGACCTGCCATAAGTATCAAACAGTTGCTAATGGGAATTCAGGAATTACTAGACACTCCTAATCCAAACTCTCCTGCCCAAGAACCTGCATGGAGAGCGTTCCAGAAGAGTCCAGAAGAGTACGAAAAAAAGGTTAAAGCACAAAAGCTACAATACGGTAATAAAAACTGATATTAATTGCGGCAAATGCACAAGATATATAGACACATATATGAGAAAAAAAGATAAGAGTATTCAAAGAGTAAGAATCCATCATTCCGTCTTTTTATAATCAATGAATCTTTGTAAATTGTTAAGCGTTTCTTCGGTTTGCTTTTTCAATCTGAAGTTCAAATTCTTGTCGATATTTTTGTAAAGCTTTTTATAATCCCCTAATACATTAATTAATACATCGTTCAAGTTTCCACCATGGTAGATAGGCCTATTATACGGATAGTCATCGTCGAACATCTCGAAGATGGAGTTTATCGCGACATTAACTGATTCTTCCACTAGATAATGGTACTTTTGGTGGAACTTAGAAATGTTTAATCCGTTCTGTAGTTGGCTGTTGTAGAAGCTGATTGGTCCTGTAAGGTTGTATTTTATTATGAATTCCACAATTGCTTTAGTCGTTTCGATATTGCCGATACACTTTGCAAGTAGGGAGAGGTACATCAACAATGATGTTATAAATTGAACCATAAGCCCTGCATCAGCATCTTCTTTAATGTTGCTCATTTTCATACCCAGTTCAATCAAGGTGTTTAATTGCGACTCTTCGGATGCAAATTTGGATGGATCGATTTCCAACAGATTTAATTTGAAATTAAGATAATCGACTATGAGCTCCAAGTCAGGTTCAGAGTGACTTGAAGATTGCAATAGAGCTATGAAATCATTTTTGACTTTGTTGTTGTTCAAGCTCTCCAAATCAGATAGTAATTTTTCGTTAATCGATTTGCTGGAGTTAAAGTAGATTATCAGGTTATTTAGACATGCGAGTCTTTTGTTATTTTTGAAGTCAACTTCAAATAATTTTCCTAAGAATGGTAGAATATTATCAGTGCATTGGGCAACAAAGACTTTATCCACTTTGGTATCGTCTTCAAAAAGTAAAGAGCCTTTGATTTCTATGACTGTAGTGAGTAAATCCAAGGAGATGTCGACTATTTGGAATTCATCGTCCTTGTCTGAGTTGAAGTCGATCTCGTTCAATACAATGAATATTTCTCGAAGTATTGAGTCCAGGCTACCAACAAGATCATCAGTGATTTCTAAAATTTGAAGCTTGATACCTACAAGGTAAAGTCTACCCAAAGGAAACTTTTCATAAACACTACTACTGTTGGAAAGTAGATTATCAAAATTACTTTTGAACGTTGTATTAGTGAGCAAAACATTTTTAAGAAACTCTTCACTGATACTGGACAAATCATAGATGAACTGAAGTACATTCAGACTTATGCAGATGTTAAACTTGGAGACAGCATCGAGTTTCAAAAGGGAAAATATTTTATTCAAAACTTCTGAATCCACTAGTTGGGAAACAACAGAACCATTTATAGTCTCCAAGTTAAGCTCCATGATCAAGTTGTCAAGAATACCAATCAAATTGTTAACAAAGCTGAGTAATAGATCCTTGCTAACGGCGCTGACGTTTGGTTTATCCACATCACCTAATGACTTGAAAGCTCTTTCAAAATTCGACTCAATTATCTTCCAAATTCCATTCCTCCAAAGATAGATTGACAAATCATAATCCTCCTCGACTATGAGATGCTTCAACAGATCCAACGAGCTAACTCGGATCTCGTCAAACTGGTTATCTTCCTGTAGTAGATCATTGAGGATTATCTTAACAAGGTCGTTTTTCAAGAACATCTTACGGATAGACTCGTCATTGTTACATTGAACTAAGATTGTGTTAATTGTGATCAATTTTTCGTTGACAGAAGATGTCGAAGATGCCTTGATCTTCTCCAACATAGAGTTCACCTTGATAGCTTTATTAGATTCACCTTTCTTGTCGTTTGATCCACTGGAATTGATAAGCTGGTTGGCTTTGTGTCTCCGCTGAGAAAGCTTCGATCTTTTCTTTAGCTTTGCCATTTTTTGCCTTTGCTGCAGTGATTTCTACTCGATTAGTAGTCAAAAGCAGGAACCAATACAAGAGATCTTCAACGGTTTGGTGGAAATGAAAAATTAACCGATAAAAATTTTTATTTTCCTTTTTAATTTTTTTCCAAGTTTCTACAGAAGCATAATACATAATTTTTTGGCATTCCAAGAACTAAAATACACTCTAAACGGGAATGCACGCCCTCAAACAATCGCCACTCTTCTACAGAGTATACTTTATTAATATACGCTTATATATATATGTATTTACACGCAGACTCCTTCCGCAGAAGACATTTCATCATTTATTGCAAAACTTTCAGTTTTTCTTTTGCTCCAATTTCTCTCTGAACTTCTCCAACTCGACGCTCTTGTCGATACCGTTGATGATCTTGTCGCCGTTCTGATCAAACTCCGGAACCTCGATGTCTGAACGTAGGTTTCCATCTTTGCGCAACTGTTCCACCACGAGGGGTTCAAAAAACTTCACGCCGGAATATACTCCGAGCCCGCCGAACACGAGAACTGTCAACAACTTGTGGCCATTGGCACTCATTCTGTCTAAATCTGTCCTTGAGTGATCTTCTCTCTTCAACTCCGGCCCGCCCGCTGTGCAAACTCCTCGTAATACTCTAGCATGGATTCGTCGATGTTCTTTACTATTCCGCCGAGAGCCCGCGCAAAGTCATCACAGCCGACACTTTCCCGTCCAGCACTGACGGCAACAAGCCCTGCCTCTTGGCAAAGCAAGACACACTCTGAACCAGAGAAACCTTCTGTCTTCTCAACAAGGTCCAGCAGTAGCGTTTCCCGTACGTCATCAGGGATGCCAAATTTGGACGTGTTTGTAAGAAGGATCTCGTAACGGGCTTCTGAGTCGGGTGGGCCCACGTAGACGTGACGGTCGAGACGGCCAGGTCTGAGTAAGGCAGCATCGATGGAGCCCGGTCTGTTCGTGGCGCCCACGAGAATGACGCCGTTCAATTCCTCGACACCGTCGAGTTCGTTCAACATAGTGTTTAACACCTGTTTGGAAACGTTGCTCGACTCAGAACCCTCCCGGTCGACAGCAATGGCATCGATTTCGTCGATGAAAATGATGGATGGTGACGAGGCCCGGGCCTTGTTGAAAATGTCACGAATTTTCCTCTCACTCTCACCGACATATTTATCAAAGATTTCTGGACCTTTGATAGCAAGGAAGTTAAGACCACTCTCGGTTGCTAACGCTTTTGCCGTCATTGTCTTTGAGCAACCTGGAGGTCCGTATAACAATAATCCCTTCGGTGCTTTGATACCAAATTTTTTGAAACGATCAGCCTCTTTGAGAGGTAACTCCACCATTTCGTGCAACTTTCTTTTCAACTCCTCCTGGCCGCCAATATCGCTCCATTTGACTTTTGGCATTTCGAGAATAATCTCTTTCATGGCGCTAGGCCTTATGTCTTTCATTGATAACTGAAAGTCTTCGTACCCGACACCAACATCCTCTATGTTGCATTTACTGTCTTCTTCAAGATGTCTGTTGATGGCCTTCATGACACTCTCCCTTACCAAGGAGAGTAAATCAGAGCCCACATAACCATGTGTTTTAGATGCAATGTCTTTGATCTCTGCATCATTGACTTTTCTCAGACTCTTTTCAATCTTCGACACTTGCTTCATTAAGATGTCAAACCTTCCTTCAATGTCCGGAATTCCTATTTCAACTTCAAGATCGAATCTACCCGGCCTACGCAAACTCAAGTCAATATTTATGAGCTTATTTGTTACTCCAATTACAACTACTTTGCTACCACCATTCAATTCGTCCATCATAGCATTGAAAGTACTAAGTATTCGACTGTCGACATCACTAAAATCTTCCTTGTTTTTTCTGTTAGGTAGAATTGACTCTATTTCATCAATCAAAATCATGGATGGCTGGTACCTAATGGCTTCCTTGAAATTACCCCTGATCTTCTCCTCGCTGTCCCCAAGGTACTTTGACATTATGGAAGAACCATCAATTTTGATGATATGGCATCCTCGGAATTCACTTGCAAGGCTCTTCAAAAGCATGCTTTTACCAACACCAGAATTGCCATAAATCAAGATACCCCTAGGAGGGTCAATTCCAAACGATTTAAACAATTTTGAATTTTCAAGTGGTATTTTAATAGTCCTTTTCAAATATTCTATGTTCTTATTCAGACCACCAATCTCTTCAAATCTGTGCTTCTTGAAAACATCAGGCAACTTATCCACTGTGATAAAATTCACTTCGGTGTTTTTAGGATGTATCAAAAAACCAGTTAAACTTCTTTCATCATCTTCGTGAGGGGAACTCAAACTCAATCCTGCCATCTTTTGCTCAATATCTTGATCAATTGCAGCAATACACCACTCTTCACAATTTAAACCATTGTAAATAATTCCGACATCAATGAGGTTGGCCAATGTAGAAGCTTTATCGATATTTTGAATCACCTCCACGTCAACAATCTTAGCATATTCTAGTTGAGTTGTGTGTTTTGTAATCACAGCACGATCTCCTAGTAGGACACCGTATAGGTCTAGATAGAATTGATTTATTAGAATGACGTTGTCCTCAATTTCTCCTGTGTCCTCGTTGGTGACATCGACAAGTAAGATCAAATCTTTGAGCCCAAATGTCACTTTGACAAAAGAGCCTTTAGTGAGTTCTAACATGTCTAGCACTGACTGCGTGATAAAAACGGTGGCATAGTTCCGATAATCTTTCAAAACCTTTACATTAATAGGCCTTACTATCAATTCTCTGATGGTAGGTTTGGCTTTGGCTGCTTTAGGAGCAGAACCCTTTTCTTTTTCAGCTGTAGAGCTACTCTTCTTTGAACTATTTTTTGTAGGTGCCATTTTGTCGGAAGAATGGATGTCCGTTGGATTTACAAGGATTTACACGACGAGTAAGATAATCTGTAAAATAATCATCAATGAAAAAAAATGAGACAGCTTTTTTTTTCACGCCGAAACCTGATAGCTGGAAATTGGAAATTCATGTCATCAGCTAAACATCATATACGAACTATGGACAACAGCCTTTGGAAACATTAGGCAACCTGAATTTGCGCAGGTTGATGAGCAATTATGAGAAAAACACCTGCACTGTCGAAGTATTTTCCGCCAGTGCTTGCAAATATAGAAAACAAGCGGCCCCCATTGAAAATCCCATTCAAGTATGAGCATGTACCTCGATTTAGACACAAAGCCGACTCCAGAACGAGGATAATAAACAATATGCTTCCTGAAGAGTTCAAATTGAGTAGCAAAATGCTTTTTTATTCTCTCTATTTTGATGATGACATACGTTTGGTATACAAAGATCCTAAACCGATCGCAATCGAGCAAACCCGAATACTAGATTTAGGTTCAGACTTACTCATGTTGAGGTTATACAATATACTGCTGAAGAATCGTCCAGAGACAGATCCAATAGAACTGATTGATTTGGTCGATCCCACAGAAATCAATACGCTAAGAATACGACATGACTTCATCAATCAGTTTAACCAAATTTTAGATTCAAAAAACTTGTTGTCGAAAATCGCAATTAACTCATCCATACTGAAAACCATAAAAATTGAGAAGTCGACTCGACATAAAGTATTGCCAATGCTTATAGGATTAGTCCATTGCCAATATGGATATTCAACGAGTAAGAAATTTATAGATGAGTGGGTAATTCGAGGGAAATGGTCCACTAATCAGAGCTATAACCACAAAGGGTTGTTGGAAATATATACAGAGAAGAAGATGGATGTCTTCTAATTCCAAATCGCATTAATATACACAAGTATAATCTTTGTTCATAGTTGTATAATTAAGGAGGACATCCAAATGGCACTGGTCGCCAAGATTGGAATGTTTCGAATAAATATAAAGAGGGTTTGGCCCTCTTATTTTGTACATAAGTAGAAGCTTCAGTATCAGAATCTTGAATCTCTGTCTCCACAAAATTGTCATCAACCACCCAAAATTTTGTCATTATGTTCTCAATTTTCTCCACCTTCTCTATAAGTTGACATTCTGATAATAAATCATGGTATTTTTGCTTTACAATAGGTAAACATTTCTTGCTGATGTCACTGTTAATCATCAACAAGTTTAGTACTGAGTCAATGTTAGTTTTGTTGATAAACTTTATATTAGCCAACATATCCAATACCCATTCTACTGCTTGCGAGTACTCCATATGGTCTTGCAAGCATTCAATGTTCTTGCTACCCAGAAGCTTCTTGTCGACATAACTCTGATCGTATTTTGCGAAAGTTTTCCTCGTGGTAAGTGTAAAGATAAAAACCCACAATTTGAAAATGAAAGGTGGTTCGAGACTTTCCACTACCGGGCTCCACATCTTCCTCAAACCCAGAAGTTTCTTTTCGTTCAGATTTTCATTCTTCTCCCCATGGAGAACCAAGTAGTTTTTGAAAATCATAAATTTGATTATGAACTCATCTGGCTTCGAGGCAATAAGTCTTTTGAGTTTTACAATCTCAGCATTAAACTCACCTCTCTTCCTGTTTTTCTGCATCTCTTCCTTTCGTATCTTCTTTATGCATTTCAAAACCAATTCAAGTTGTTTGATATCATCTACACACAAAGTTGTGTGGTCTTTACTTTGCTTTTTATTCTTTTCTCTTTCAATCCGTGATTTCCTCTCATCTCGTATGCACTCTATCCATTGTTCCGTACAGGCATCCAGTACTCCTTGCTCTCTGTAATGTTTTATCGCTCTTTCCCAATACTCCACCCTTAGCCAGTTCAACGCTCTCTGGGCCACCAATCGCATCATCTCCAGACTCGGTAGCCTTTCGTGAGTGCTGACATGTCTCGTCTCAACAAAATAGTTGGGCAGATTTAGCTCTATAGCCAATTTGTGTAAGCTGATATTGTATAGCGACTGCTGAAAGGGATCAAGCAAACCATTGACAAATTTTATTATGCACATCGAGTACTGCATTCGAAGTGATAAATCCGAAGTGTTACTACTACCAATGTAGGGTGCCTTGGGATAACTTTGCTCGTAGTCGCACAAACGAACTCCCGTTTTCTTTTCATCATCAAGAATGGCTTCCGTTAAAAGTGCTGTCATCTCAATGCTGTGAGGAATAGGACCTTTGGTCAAATACGAACGCACTTTCGAGATAGCCGGTATCTTCTGATCGGGATATCTCGAAAGGAAAAAGTCCTTGAATAGTTTCTCCGCTTCATGCGGGAACTTGTACGGCGTCAGCTGGGGATTGTTCATAAAAGCAGGGTGCAAAAAGACCAAGTCGATGTGCCATTAGGGGGCTTCTCGAACACTCTGGGATTCTCCCGTCCAATGTTGATCTGACACTGGGGAGGGGATGAGAGAAAAAGAGATAATCGGAATTTTTTTTCTGCTGACAGCTGCATCGCTCAGATTTTTCACAAGCCCGATGTTATCTCGCTACTGCTGGGCTTTGCCTTCTTTCCTCAGCAGAAGATCTTGATTGATCGGAGGATTACTACGGGCATCTGCTACACGATAAACATGTCATACTTTACAATCGGTTCTACAGGATTAGTGGGCTCCCACTTCTTGACCAAAGCGTTGGAATCGCCAAAGGTCAGCCAGATCTTCACCTTGACGAGAAGAGAGGTGGAAACAAGCGGAGATAAGCTGGTCAAGCTTGTGTCTGAAAACTCGGAGGATTGGGCAGCCATCATAAAGGAAAGCAAGGACGTACCAGAACACTCGACGTTCTTCTCCTCTTTCGGTACCACCCGTAAGATTGCCGGCTCTGCCGAAAACTTCGTGAAGATCGACCATGGAGTCAACTACAGCTGTTTCAAGGCTGCCAAGGAATCCGGGAAATATGATACCGCCATCATCATCTCCTCCGGAGGTGCAAGCAAAGACTCATACTTCCTATATATGAAGACCAAGGGCCAATTGGAGCAAGACATTATTGACTTGAAGTTCGATAGAACCATCATACTCAGACCTGGCATATTATTAGGAAAACGGAAGACCGCCAAGGATTTCAATGGCAAGGTTGCAAACGTCTTGGGCTCTTACACAAGAGGAACTTTCCTTGCAGGTTTGGTTGGTGATCCAATTTATGCTGAAGAGGTGGCTAAGTGTGCCTTAAAGTTGAGTCTCGAACCTATCGGAAAGCGGGGAGAGGTGATTACGGTTAGCAGTAAGGAGATCATCAACATAGCGAAGGAGTAAATCTGGAGATATACATGTTCATTATGAAGGCTTGAACGTATTTTTCCTGTAGTTTATTAATCAGTATATTGATAAGTTTTATCTACTTTTATATAACATAATATGTTTAATTATTATACGATATTCGAGAGTAAAGAATACACAAGATGTTTATCTCAATTTGGTGAAACCGATGTCCTTGGCCTTTTCTCTGAAACATTGTCTGCACATGTTGATACCGTACTTTCTGACTAAACCAGAGTGGGAGGAGCAGATTCTACATTGTCTAGAACCTTTACCGAAGTTTCTTGGGTGTGAGTACCAAACGTTTTCGTGAGCCATTTTGAATCTGTTGGGAACAAATAATAGATGGGGAGGGGAAAAACTCTGTTAGTATACTGCAGTTGCGTAAAGGAAATAAGTGATGTGTTGACCGGCGTTTTGCTCAGGACGGTGTTGTGTGGTGCGTTAAAACAGTTAATGGATGCCTTGAAATGTCTTATTTCGCTATTGAGGTTGTTGAATTTCTTGGTGTGATCATATAGGTTGGAGTACTACTGGGTGTAAAAAACACAATCCTTTCAGATGACCTCGACATAGTACGTTCTTTCAAAATCTTTCTATCGACTAGATTTGCCATCGAATATTTCACTTCAATACAATGTAGTTATTCAATATGGTCCTGACGTTCTTGTTTTCTAACGAAAATGCTGGTTCATAGGTCTCTCTCTGTTAGAATTTGCATGACACCTGCATAATCTGCTGCATGTCTTCTGTTGTTCTGATTCCCTAAGTCGTCACTTTCTTGTGTCCAATCCTGTTTCGTCTTTACTTTATCTTCGTCTCATTTTTCTCTTTATCTCAACTTTGTCGTATCAACACGTCTGTATACGCCGTCTTGCTCTCTTCTTGTAGTCATACATACAATTTATCTGGGATGTGGATCAGAATATGCTTTTGAATGCTTCTATTTGAATCGTGCCTGAGCCCATGTAATCTCTGATATTTCATTCTTTATTATGCCCTCTTGGTGTATCGTTTTTTCACAGTTGGTCCTTCCGCAAAGCGCACTCTCCCGGTTCGCACACGTTCCGCACTCTACTACGACGTGACTGCGTTTTTTGTGCGGTGCGAAGAGTGGCGCAAAGAAAAATAGATGCATCACGTGAAAACCCTAACAGCCCTTGTATTCAGCACGTGATACATTAAAGGTCACGTGCCTAATGATTACGTAAACCGATTTTTGATTTCCGCTTTTTGATGTTTTTAGATTTAAACCGAAATTTTATTTCCTGAAATATTTTTTTTTCTATATTATAAATTTTTCATCAGCATTACAGTAGCCTTGATCAAGATCATTCCATGTGTGTCCAGACACGGCAAGAATTGATTCCGATACAGGACTGACATTATAGAACACAAATGGCTGGTCACAGATCGACGCTTAAAAAAGCGAACAAGGCTTTCAAGAGCCCACACTCCTCCAAAAGGGCGATCAAAGCATTAAACAAGGGTAAAGTCGAGAAGCCTGCGTCCAACAACAAGGCCATCAAGGTCCAGAGCAAAAATGAGCGCAGAAACCACAAAAACCAGATTAAAAAAAATAAAATCGACAAGACTCTTCAACAACAGAAATTATTCAACTCAAACAAAATTGAAAGAATAGTAACAGTCATCCCTCTTACTAAAAATCAGTCCGTGCTCGATATCATCAATCAAATTTTGAATGAGAAAATAGACGATAAACTCAGTAATGAAAGGGTAATCACCGTTCCAATTGACAGATTCAAATCCACCCTCAAGTTCATTATCCCTGATCTAGATAATTTGATCTCGATTTTGGACGCCTGCAAGGTCTCTGATTTTGTTGTGTTCGGACTTTCTGCCGTCGAGGAAGTTGATCCGGCATATGGTGAACAAATCATTAGAGCTGTCGAAACACAAGGTATTTCCACCAGCTTTGCGGTGCTGCCCGATATTGTTTCAAGTTATCCGAAGAGAAATCTTCAACTTGATGTATATAAGTCATTGTTCTCTTTCTACCAACATTTCTTCCCTAATGTGGAGAAACTTTATACCCTAGAAAATGAGAGTGATTCCCTCAACTTGCTAAGAAATATGTGTCAAAAGGTTCCGAAGGGTATCCACTGGAGAGACAACCGGGGCTATTTACTGGCTGATTCCCTCGATAAGGTTCAGATCAATTCCACTGAAAATCTATTGACCATTGATGGTATCGTCAGAGGAACTGGATTCGATGTCAACGGTCTAATACACCTTCCTGGATTTGGTGACTTCCAAATTGAAAAGATAGAGAAGCTAATTTCAAGAAACAATGATAACGACATCATACTGCCAACAGAGAAAGAACCCTTGAATATGCTCCAGGACAAAAAAGAAGAGGGTTTATCGATGGACGAGATGGACGAAGGGTTAAGTGATCTTGAAGAAGATGACCTCTCTGATGACTGGGACTTAGTGGACAAGAAGGTTGTACCTAAGAGAAAAAGATTGCCTAAGGGAATGTCTGAGTACCAAGCTAGATGGTTGAAGGAGGATGAGATTGAAGCGATGATTGCGGAAGTTGGATTACAGGAAGATGATGACATGCCAATTCCGGAGCAAGAGATGGATGACGCAGATGAAAATTTGCAAGACAACATTGATGATAATGAGGAGGTTATGGAAGACGTCATTTCACCGGAAGAACACGAAAGACAACTACAGCAATACAGGAAAAGAGAACGTGAGGAGCTCGATTTCCCAGATGAAATCGAGCTTCGCTTTGACGAAATTGCAACCGAAAGGTTAGCAAAATACAGAGGTGTCAAATCACTTGCTTCATGTTTGTGGGACTACGATGAGGCAGATGAGCGTAGACCCAACAACTGGTTAGATTATTTGAGGATCAAAAACTACAGAATATACAGAAACCAACTGATGAAGAAGTACAAATTAGCGGTAAGTGTTGTTGCGGGTGACAAGGTGAGAATATCGATCAAGTATGACGAAAGCTTATTTACCCGTTTAGTCGATCCTAAGATTAAGCCATTCATAATTTACTCGTTATTACCAAACGAGCACAAACTATCTGTCTGCAATTTCTCTATTCAAACGTGGGAATCGTACGATGAACCTATAAAGTCCAAAGAAGCAATGATTGTCCAGTATGGTTTCCGCAGATACTCTATCAATCCACTATTCTCACAACATACAAGGAATGCCAACAATGTTGTCAAAACTCAAAAGTTTTTACACAAAGGTCAGTTTGCAGTTGCTTCTGCCATTATTCCAATGTCGGCAACCAGTATGCCTGCTCTTTTCTTCAAGGCTAATGCTGATGGCAGTGGAATGCAAATATTATGTCAAGGTACTTTTGAAAACACCGATTTCACTAGAATTTTGACCAAGAGAGTCGTTCTTACAGGTGAGGTTTTCAAAATTCACAACACTGTTGTCACCATCAGATTCATGTTCCATAACTCGGACGACGTTAACGCATACAAAAATGTTCCGCTCTTCAGTAAGATGGGTAGATCTGGTTTCATCAAAGAATCATTGGGTACGCATGGTGATTTCAAAGCTTCCTTCGATAGTAGCTTAAACCAGCAGGATATTATTGGGATGGAGTTGTTCAAGAGGGTTTGGCCAAAACAAGGAACAGAAGTTCCTTTCTAGAAAAAATTTGTGTACTCTTAAATAAGGTATGAAATTATAGAAATAACATCATCACTATTTGCCTCCCTAATTGATTGTGTTTCCCACGAAATACCTGCTCCATTAGTCCACTCTCCATTGGCTACATTCAGCCTGACGTTTATGTGTGTAGCACAGATCCCTGCTAAAATCACCACCCCATGAGTATGTTGTCCTAGCGTTAGAGCTGGTTCATGCCGAATTATCGACAATGTCAGTGGGCTTATCACTACCTGTGCATCTTTGGTGTGGCCACATTTTAGTGATCGATGGCTCCGAATGCGGGTTTTATACTTTGTGAGAGTAATAAGGTAGCATTCTGTCGCTTTAGAATGTATCCGAGTAAGTATAGAATAATTCATCAGACTTACATTCACGCTCATTTGAGACAGAAATGTAATAATAAGAACCATGGTTATCTTTACTTCAAAAAGACGTTGTCGTGTCAATATTACTACCATCCGTGTAAGATCCATTGCTCGCAATTTGTAATTAAACGGGGCTGGATCATATGTATCTCTTGATAACTCTGGCATTAAATCACAACTGTCGAGTACGTCAACAATATTAGCTATCGGAGTATAGTAATCTTGAAAGTTACTGAAGCTATAACTAGACAACGTAATATTGTTACCAAATTTCTTCCTGCAAAACATAATCACCAAATTTGCGGTGGTATTGTTCAAAATGCCTTGAGGATTTATTATAACCATACCGGTATAATCACCCTGAGCGATTATCGTGCTGCTATCAAAACCACCAGCAAATCTGTACAACGCAGTGTTATAGGCTGCCACCTTAGTACCACCATTATCAGGTAAAATCTGCCAAGCTTCCAATTGATTGATGCTGTTGAACGGCAGACTCAACTGTAGTATTATATGGAATGCATGCGTTTGATATTATTCACTTACAGGTGATGAAACTATACATACATCTGAATATTTATCTAAACTGGAGAGAGCGGGAAATATCGCTGATATCTATGGACTTTTCTTGACGTGAATCCTGATTGAATTTTACAGAACTTTCTTAGAGTAAAGAAAGCTAATCTTGTGATAGAAAAAAAGGGGCCGAAAATGGCAATTTTCTCGTGCATGTAAATTTCCTCTACTTTTCTCCGTATGACTTCGACGTCGAAGAGATAAAATGATAAGTCTTCAGGCCGTTTCTGACTATAATAAGAAACGCATAGTGAAAAAAATGTTGCCATTACATTCAACAAGCAATAATACGACATACACATGTTTATCGTGTCAGATTCAGTTCCCGTCGATTGAGTTGCAGAGGACACATATGAAGACAGAATGGCATCGATACAACTTGAAAAGGCGTGTGGCTCAACTGCCACCAGTTAACAACGAGACATTTCAGCTAAAGGTTGCGCATAGTAAAAATAAGGTCAAGTACGACGATTTTGGATTTGTCATTGAGGAGCCGATCAGGCATAAACCTAAAAGCCGTAAAGTGAACAACTTGAGGTATGACTTAGTCCATAGGGGTCGTAATCTTATTACAGGTCATCTTTCCAGCAGAGATTCTAGTCCAGCAGCATCAGAAATATCCACATTCTCACTAGGAACTTTGAACTCCCACAGCGATTACGATTATGACACAGATGATTTAAGATCCGAGATTTCCGCTGCTACCAGACTTGAATCAGATTATCACACAGATGATGATTATGGTACAGATGAGTATATAACTGACAACGAGACAACTGAAGAGGAAAGTGAACCACTTGAACCCAATGTGTGCTTTTACTGTGGAACTACCTCCGAAAGTCTTGACGGTTGTGTTTTGCACATGTCGTTGAATCATGGGTTGTACATACCTGAATCAAAATACTTGAAGGATAAAGAAGGCTTGATTAGACTTCTATCAGATATTGTTGTTCTGGACAAAGAGTGTCTCAAATGTGGGTATCAAAGTAATAAGCTGGTTGGAATAAGGCAGCACATCCAGGCCAAGGGACATGCCTGTGTACCGTACGAAACAAGAGAAGAAAGAAACCTCTTTAGAAGATTTTACGATTTTAATACAGACAGCGATGAAGGAGACGAGGAAGAAGAAGATCAAAAAGAAGCAGACACTAAAAGTCAGAAAGATGTAGAAAGTGAAGAAGAGTATTATGATGAGTACACTGTGGCGAGAGTAGACTCTTCAGGGGTTGAGCTTGCATTACCAAATGGATCTAGATTAGGACACCGGTCGATGACTAGGTACTACAGGCAAAGCTTCCCTAGGGGGGAAAGAAGGATGAGCGAAGGCGAAAGGACGGTAAGTGTTATCAGCAATGAGAACGAGAGACTATTGATGATGCAAGAAACGATCAAACATAAGAAAGAAGTAAGGAAAATAGGCTTAATCGAAAGTAGGATTACAAACAAACAGTTGTCACAAAATAGCTTACAGTATAGAAACAACCTAGAAAACTATAGAAATCAAAGATTTGGTTGATTGTAAGTTGAGCTGGTTTCTAAGGGGTGGTCTTTTTGGAACATGTCCATGTACTCGACACTTGACAATTTCGCTTTTGTCACTCCCCTAGCGTCTATTGAGTTATTAGTCCCGGTTTTATGCACCTCTTTCGGAATATTCAAATTAGCGTCTGGTTTGCTCAGCTGGATGACAGAATCGTAGGTGCCGTTGTTGTCATTGTCATTGTCATTGTCTTCATCCTCAACATCATTAATGCCATCTTTGCTATCCGACAGCTTCAGATTTTGCATCCTCTCCTGGCTTTGGTTGAAATAATCCAATAATTTAATATTGTAATTTTCATCTATCCCATTAGTTTTGATCTCTGGTTCAGCTTTTGCCTTGGTACCAGATTTCGAGTTTGATTTTTCTTTTTGACTGTCCTTGTTGAATGGGAGGTTGGTGATGGAAGATATGGCGTTCAACCTATTCTGTAGAATCTTGAAAGAGTTTGATTGCGGTAATAGCATCAAAAGACCATATAGACACTTGAATAAATTAATATTTGTAATTGGATCCAATAAATCTAATCTCAATTTGGCGAAAATAGGGCTCTCCAAAAGCTGGATGAGCAAGTCTAGCTGGACCAAAATATTTATGTTAATCTCATATTTTACCATCTGATTTATGATACGATAACTCAACTCATAATTCGATGTGAGTAGAGTCAAACAGAGTAATGAGGGGGAGTTTAAGGACCAGCATTTGAATAAGTTTTCAAACAAGTCTATGGTATCTTTCGTGTTCAGGTTGTTGATTAGCTTCTTTCTGAGGCCGTTTAATTCTGGTGCAATGATCAAGTTGTTGTTCAAGATTTGTATCATTATGGAAATAAACTTCAAGTCTTCCTCGTTGTTGGAGAACTTGTCCAGTAAGACCTGGGAAAGTGACTTGTAGACCCTCTCAGAATCCAAAGATTTGCATATTTTTTTAATAATGAAATCGGATTTGGAATCCAAAAGTTTGGAGTCCTTCTTGAATAAGTCCAAGAGATCAATCATAAAATTGTTGAAGTACTTGTCATCCGATTGGTTTGAGATTCTTGACAAAAGGTCCAACACCTTGTTGATGATTTTCTCATTGGAGCAATTCAAGGTCTTCAAAAGCGTAATGAAAATGTTGTCTGTGAACTCCATGAACCGCACGGGGTCTTTCTGTTGCAACATGATCAACCAGTCGAGGGAATTGAGTCTTGTCAAATTGTTGGTGCTGTTTTTCACTGTCTTTTTGTTGTTCTTCATGTTTGCCTTGTTTTGATTCTGGTTTGTCAAAAGCTCCATGGACAAGTTATTGATGAGTAATGTGTAGTTTGTCTCGTACTGGTTGGTGGATACTAAGTTCATCAGGCTCGAGTTGAGCTGTAGAGACATCTCTTGGAGATGGGGGTTGTTGTCGGAGATGATGTTGAGGAGAATAACCAATAATTTTGGAATCAAGAGGATGAACGACTCTGGGGAGATTGTGAGGAGGTTGATGAGCCAGTCCAAGGAAATGAGCTTAATCAAATCCTCGCTGGACTCCAAGTTGTTGACCAAGATGTCGATGATCTTCGGATAGTCGATGATAGTGTTCTGGCCTGGGAGATATATGCCATCATCTTCAGTAGCGTCGTTCTGGGCTTTCTTCTCCTTGGCAAGGGTCTTGATCTCGTGGATCTTCTTGATCTCCTGCAAGAGCAACTTGAGGAAGTTTTCTGTGATGATGCGGACATCTTTGAGCGGGGACTTGAGATAGGAGATCAAGGGGTCGAGGAAGGAGGGCAAGTAGGAGATCAACTCAAGGTCTGGGATCGAGTCCAGCAAGATCAACCAACTGACGATGAACAGGCGGGTGTAGGTGTTCGTGGCATAGATGCGCTCCTTCAAGAGCGGGATGAACTTTGAGAGGGAAAAGGCTTTTGTGGATTGAATGTCATAATACTGGAGGTTGTTGCCGTTCTTATCCTGGATCGTAGGGTCTTTGATCTTGAGCTTGTTCAGGTTGAGCACGGAAACGTAGTTGGTGGACTTGTCGCAGACGATGTCCTTGACGAGGCGGTCCAAAATGTCTGCGCCGTTCTTGACGCTGTTCTCCACGTCGGCGACGAGCTTGCAGAGGATGTCGAAGATCTCGTTGAAATAGATCAAGATCTCGCCCTTGGCGACCTTGGCGATGTTATACAGGGCCTCGCAGGCGTAGTAGCGGACGTTGGGATCGTTGTCGCCGAAGCATGCGATCACCGGGTGGATGATGCTGTTGAGGTACTTCGGAAGCTCATTTGGACCCAGTGCGATCGAGATAGCGGCCAAGCCAATCAAGCCGCCGTACCGGGCCTGCGGCTCGTGGATGTCGTAGGCAAACTCGTTGCGCAATTGCTTGATGATGAGCTGGATCTTCTCGTGGTCGTTGTTGCTCAAGCACTCAGAGACGATCCGTTCCAACTCCAAAGCGGTTGCCTTCCGCTTCTCGTAGATGCGGTCGGTCAAGCCTCTCTTGAGTGCTTTGTCCATGGCTGGCAGTTGCGGTGTGTATATAGTGACAACGGTCGATGCAGCCTGCACTAGCAGAACAGATAAGCCCGTTTGGGAGGTCTATTTAATATACGGATTTGCTTTTTCCTATACAAGTGGTATGTACACGGCTTACGTAATAATGCCCCCGGCCCGGTCATCTCTGGAGGGCCTGGAGCAGCTGGACAATCTTGATGTTCGTGTCCAGGAAGCGGTTGAGACAGTCGCCGACACACCGCTCCTCGGAGGCGTCCAGCGTACCGGCAGTGATGTCCTGCGTGACACACTTCTTGAAACACATGTCGGTGAACTGCGTTACAGACGTCTGGATCTTCGCCTTGGACGACTCCTGCTGGATGAACGCAAGCACCTCCTTGCGGGCGCCCTCATCGAGGCTCTGCAACAATGTGCTGTCGATATTTTGGCTCATGCTTATTATGTGTGTCTGTGTGTGTGCCTCTCGGTGCCCCTCTGTTCTGGCTGGCCAGAAGAGGCCAAACTTGTCGTCCAGCAGCCTCTCCCGGCTTTTCTCGATGTTTTTCGCACCGGCATTTTCTCCTCACCGTCTGTCTCTGTCCCTGTCTCTGTCTCTGTCTCTGTTCACCGGGTTCACACGGATGCTCTTGTTGAAGAGCGCCAGCCCGTTTGCCACTTGCTGCACGTAGCGCACGTCCTGCTCCGTGTAAAATGTGACGAAGCCGAAGCCCTGCTGCTTGCCGCTCACACGGTCCTTCGGCAGCCGCACGCTCTGCACGGGCGCAAACTGCATGAATAGCTCGTGCAACAACGCCTCGTCCACCGAGCCGTCGAGGTTCCCCACGTACAAAGTCGTGTCGTTCTCCATGGTGCTTGTCTTTGCCTGTAGTCGTCTTTGTTGCTAGAGCCAAGCAAGACCTGAAGCCAGAGCCAACGTCTTCTCAAGATTCCATTTCTCCTTTCCTTTTTCCCCATTCGCGTCTCCTCTGGCAACATGAATCGAACTCTTTCCGGCCATCAACACCTCGAGACCAGTCACAGGGTCTTCTTCCCTTGCGGTTTACCCGCCAACGACGGAAGCAATGAGCCAGCATTCTGTTGGTGCGACGGATATCCGAGAATCGATTGCCGCTGCTGAGGACAGCCTCACGCTGCTCAAGAACAAACTCTCCTTTCTGAATGCATCCGAAACGCTGACACGCGTGCACAGACACGAAGGCAACACGCCAGAGGCACGCAGGAGGAATCAGAAACTACGTGTGCTGGCCCTCCTGCGACAGCTGAAAACAGTGCCCCTCAAGTCTCCCTCCTCCGCCACCGCCGCCGTTTCTCTTGCAAACTCCCAGCTGCGTGCGCAAACCCGCCAGCTCTCAGATACCCTTTCCTCCGATAAGATCGCCTCCGATCTCTTCGTAAACGAGTCCATGGCGTCGATGTTGGATGCTCTCACAGTGTCGCTTACCAATAGTTTGGAGGAGCTGCGCAGAAAGCCTTCTTTCCAGCAGCAGCCGAACGAGAGTAAGGCCACGATGCTGCTCGTCAAGACAGACGCGTTGAAGACTAGGGCAAGGACGCTCTCATCCTACATTAAGGTCTTGGTCAACGAGTACCTCTTTGGCCTCGAGTTCAGCTTTCTTTTCAAGGATGCCGACGAGGAGTTCCTCAAGTCCCGCAAGCAGAAGTTCTTGAGACTTCTAGAAATGCTCTTGAACAACAATATCCTCCATCCGAATACAGACAATCCCACGTGGGTCACCCTCAATTCGATGGATGACCCGCTTGTGCGCTTCCTTCTTCTCAACCGAATAATTCTTGTCCACCCAACTATACCCAACAAGATTATGCTCAAAGACCTAAGCGTGGATCTGTAATTTCGATGGTGTCTCTTTGTTTGTTTGTTTATTTATCTGTTCGAATCTATCTAACACTCTAAATGCCTAATGCCAATTTATAGAAGTGTGTGTATTTGTAGATGTTGTATTAAATCCTATATTACCAATTACAGCTTATACCCGAATTTCTCTTTAATAGAAAAAGATCCGGCGCAATATAGAGGCACACCCATAAACGTACCCAATTTCAGATTCACTGATGTCTTTCCCATTGCTGTCAAAGCAGGTAATCAAATAGCCATTGCTTTTGAAAAATAACTCAACAACATCGTTCTTTTCGGATTGCATAATCGTCTTTATCCTGTTCTTCCTCACCAACTTGTTAGGATGCCTGAAAAACGGTAAACTGTACCCAGAATGGAAGATCACCTTGCTGTCAGCACTCTGGTAGTTTAACCCATTGACAGACCTAATAACCTTGCTATGAAATTCACACACATTATCACTATCTAGCTTGCCCTCCACTCCGGATTCTCTGGCTGCCATGCCAATGACTTTCATTTTCATACTTCCAAAATCATTTAAGGAGTCCTGCTCAAATTCATCATCTTCCTCAACCCACTCAATCTTATCTTCAAATTTATAGTTCTCCACCTCAATTTCTCTTTCACTCATTGGATAAAATTGTTTGTTAATCCAACAGTTTTTTGTTACTTTCACGTTACAAATGTATATGCAATCAAAACTCAATTTGTTCATCAAAATTTCACAGAGTAGGTTAGAGGCTTTTCTCAAATTATCACATCTGGATAGTTTCTTCCAAACGTTCAAATCGATCAAATCGTCGTACGGACAACTGTACTTACTGAACTTGAGGTTTGAGTGATATTTGTATGATGTTCCACTGCCATCTTTCTCAAAAATTATCTCTTCATTTCTTTTGTTATTACTCGTTGCTCTTCCATATATTTCTAAAAGTTTGTTGCTATTACTACTTTCGTTCCTATTATTCGTGCCCGTCGGTAAACATGTAGACTGTAATAATCTGCCGGTAATAACATCTCTATTATCACTGCACCTTTTCTTGATTGAAGTCTCCAAATATTCAACTATTTCGGTGCTCATTTTCTTCATAATCTTGATTATAGATTCATCAATGTTGCTCCTAGCAAATGAATCAAAGATTGACAAAACACCAACAACTTGTTTATTTGGAGCAATCAATGGGACTCCAAGATAGAATTTGATATTTGGTAAACTTTTCACTATAGGGTTTGACTTGAACCTCCAATCCTTGGAAGCATCCAAAATGAGAAAGAATCCCGACGATAGAATCGCATGGGAATCGATCGAAACTTGCCTAGAACATTGGTCAAATCCTAAGCCATGCTGAAATTTTATTATTTGCAGTCTTGAATCAATCAAACTCAAAGCTGCACCTTTGCAGTTGAACATTGACATCATTTTCTTCAATAATACATTGAATCTGTTGGAATGTTCCCAATGCGGAAGATTCATATACTTCTCTACAGTGTTAAGTCTACGTATTTCGTAGTATGCTTCTGGTGCCTTAAGAAAGGAGATTCCCTCCAAAGCTGACGGTTGTTCAGTAGTGGAGAGATTTTGCTTGCCCAGAGCGTAATACTCTAAAAACATCTCCTTGGTAAACGGGGAGGGAAACAAATCATAATCCTTGTTACTGATTAGATTGTTTTCTGTCAGCACCTTGTTGGCAGCAGTGTTGATATTCTTTGCTAAACTGTTTCTAGACCTATTGAAGTTATTCTGTCTCTCATACCCTTCCAGTCGGAATTTCTTAGCCGGAGAATACTCCTCAAAACGCAGGCCTGAGGCTGATTGCCTATAGGGTGATCTTCTTTGAGCACTGACAGACATGTCACTATATATACTGGTTAAGCAAAGACAGCCAGCCTATAGAATGGAGTCACCGAACAGAGGGCGTCAGAAACCAACTCCTTACTGTTTATCAATATCGTCCCTATCATGTAAAGTTGAAAGAGGGAATAAATTCTGTGTCCCTCCTGCTACCATCTACGCCCAAAAATCATGTCGCCTTCTTTTTCCCCTTTTGGGATGAGAAACTTATTCATTAGTTGACTATTTATAGTTTTATACAATTGCACTATGTTGTTGAACTATCCATCTACTAGTCTTCTTGCATCTTCTCGTCCTCACCGGTAGACTTTTCCTTCTCTTCTTCTTTCACCGCAGTGCTGGCCGAAGCAGCAGCAGCCTCTTTTTCTTTTCTAGTATTTTCTTCCTCCAAAGACAGTCTAATTGCCAGTGCAAGTTCTGGATCCATGTTAGGGTCATCCATGCCAAAGCCGAAACCACCAGCGTCTGCGGCACCACCAGAAGCCCCACCGAAATCTCCAAATCCATCGTGCATGCTCTCTAGTTGATCCTGGTCTCTCAAGATTGCTGTCTTATCGATTTGTTCGTACAATAGGTATGGACCTTGTGGAACTGTAACCAAGTGTGAAACATTGTCACCATTGTCAATGATGTTCATGAACTCTTCGAGCTTTGGCGTATTCACTTGTTGTTCCCCGAAATTTATGAAATCGATGGTTATGTTATTCTTCTTCAATTTCACAGCTAAGGTGGTCAGCTCTTTCACTCCTGCCTTTATTGGAGATCCGACAAAAATTATAATTCTTTGCTTCTGGTTCTTATTTTGCCTATTTCTCAAAGCTAAGCAGGCCACTTGAATACCGTCAATTATGTTTGACTGTCCCTCAATCTTGCTGGAATGCAAACCACTCAAGATCTGCCCGTAGTTTGTCGTCAAGTTGCTCAAAACAACCGACGATTCACCTGCCATTGTCATAAGACCCACAGTATTCTCAGGGTTGGCATTGGTTTTTCTCCTGAATATGATCTCCACAGTATCTAGTTGTGCTTGATATCTCGATGGAGTATAGTCGCCATTGCGCATATATTCCGAGTTGTCGATAATGACCATCGTAGCTTCCAACACCATCTTGTGCTGTTGTGTTGTTGTCTTTGTCTACTTTGAGGTGTTCCGTAGATAGATACCCCCAATTCCAAGATGAGCAAGGTAACTCCCTCCAGTGTGCAGAAGTACGAAGTACAATTTGCCACTCGATCGGCGCGTTCAAATCATCTCGAATTTCGGTATTTGGCAACGGAAACAACTTTGCACAAGTATCGACAACAGGCGACCTTATAACCCTATAGTAGCCTCATAGAGTGTCTAGTTACAGTCTAGTGTCGAATAACATGGTACCTAATACCCATCTTGTGCCTAAAAAGGCCCCCAAAACAACAACTACAAGGGTCTTCACAGCAAAACAAAAAGAAAAACTTATAAGGCGATTTCGCAATGAGATGGAACAGAAAGAAAAGGATTTCCAAATTTCTGTAGACAACGAGGTTAAGCTGCTAAGGCTGAAATTTAACAACAGACTCAACAAGATCATACGGAAGTTCTGGGATGTGAAGCTAGAAGATGTTTTGAATGTTGAACGAGAAATCTCTGAGAAAACACCGTTGACTCTATTCCACATAATAACGCAATTGGAATCTCTCAAAAAAGGTGGAGACAAAAACGGCTCCGCTGAAGCCAATGAGGCGCATGGAGTAACGGAAACACCGAAAGCTTGAATCACGATTCTAGATTACATGTATATTAGGTAGTGTATAGTGCGGTTAGAAATTAATAATTTAACAAAATACAAAATTATATTTATAAACTAGTAAACATTAGAAATTAAGTAAAGAATAATAAGTAAAGGAGAAATGAAATATATCAATGTTCGACAACATCATCCCAGAAGTATTTTCCCTCTAAGGTTGGCTTAATGATACCAACTCTGATGACGAAGTCACCAAAATGCTCCCCATCTAATCTTTCGTTTGCCCATCTAGCAAACATTGGAACTAACGTCGATAAAACTTCCTCTTCATTCACATTGGATTTGTATATTTTGTTCACACGACTACCAATGTAGCTTCCACCTAACATCAGATTGTAGAAACCGTAAGATTTACCAACCAGGGCAATCTCCGCAACCCATGGTCTAGCACAACCGTTTGGACAACCGGTCATTCTCATCACAATTGAGTCGTTTCTCAAACCTAGCTTCTCTAATTCGTCCTCTAACTTGCCAATCAAGACAGGTAAGTATCTTTCGGCTTCGGCCATTGCCAAGCCACATGTTGGGAATGCAACACAAGAACCAGAAGATAATCTAAGGGAAGAATGGTTCAAGTTATCAAGGTTGTATTCATGTAAAAGTTTCTTTATAGTTGGAAGATGCTTATCAGGAATATCACTTAACAAGATATGTTGATTACCGGTAAGTCTGAAAACACCTGCATTGTTGTCCTTGAAATAGTGTGCAATCTTGTTTAAACCAGTTTTCTGTGGTTTACCTGCAACATCCTCAATTCTACCATTCTCAATGAAACAGGTGTAGTGGTTCAAACCGGTTTCATCTTGAGTCCAACCAAAGTAATCAATATTGGATTCAATCTTGAATGGCTTTGGCTCTTGGAATTTGAAACCTAACAACTCCTCAACCTTGGATTTGTAGACATCAACACCCATGTCGTCGATGGTGTACTTTAATCTAGCGTGCTTTCTGTTCTTTCTATCACCATTGTCTCTTTGAATGATCATAATTTTCTCGCAAACGTCCATGACCTTGTCATACTCCACAAAACCGAACATCGAACCAGTCCTTGGATACGTTTTGGTGTTGTTATGGGTAGTACCCATGCCACCACCCACCAATACGTTATAACCGATGATGTTGTTCTTTTCAACAATGGCAATCAAACCGACATCATGTGCCCAAGCGTCAACGTCATTATACGGTGGCATGGCAATGACAACCTTGAACTTTCTCGGCAAGTAGACAGGACTGTACAATGGCTCGGCATCTACCAATGCATCACCACCAATCATGATTTTGGCAGGAGAGCCTTCGATACCTCTAGCAACTTCTTTGAGATCAGTCAACCAGATTTCGTGATATGCAGTAGTCTTAGGTAAGAGTCTGGCACTGATCAACTTGGCGGTGTGGTCCATCTGCGCATGCAAATGACGGTTACCTGGAAGTGCAGAAATCATGACGTTTCTGTTAACATCACCACAAGCGCCCAAAGTGTCCATAGCAGTAGTGTTGATTTCCCGTATAGTATCTTTCAAATCTTTCTTGATGACACCGTGCAATTGGTACGTGGCTCTGGTAGTGATCTTAAAAGTGTGGTTACCATTGGTGTCAGCCAACTCGTCAATCTTGAGCCATTGATCTGGGGAAGAGACACCACCAGGTAATCTGACTCTAACCATAAAAGAGTATGCTGGTTCCAAACCTTCTTGCTTTCTCTCCTCTCTGATATCTCTATCATCTTGCATGTAAATACCATGGAACTTGGTCAATTGTTGGTCAGATGCAGAAATTGCACCAGTAGACTCATCAGCTAAACCTTCAGCAATGGTACCTCTGAGGAAATTGGAGTTGATCTTCATGTCTTCGTTAGTGATTGGAGCAGGTTCATCTGCATTCTCAACAGAAACACCTAGAGATTCCCACAATTTTGGTTCCCAACTGTTGTAGGCGGTGTTGTAACCGTCATCAGCTTGATCATCACCTAGTCCTAACTCACACAGGAATCTACCTCCCAAAATTTCAATCTTCTTGTACAAGTCTTGACAAGGCTTGTTGAAATAGTGTGCGTCTTCAGCTCTTGGCCAGTACTTGGAGTCACCTAAACCAAAAATAGCAAAACTGATGTTTGCCAGGTCCAAAGTAGAGTTTTTTAAGTTCTCCCAGAATTGCTTACCACCGTTGGGGAACTCACCCTGACCAGAAGTGGAGGTGATCAAGGCAACGTTGGTCTCCAAAGCCAAGTCGTCCATAGCGAGGTCATCCATCTGCAGTAACTTGACCTTCAAACCCTTGCTGATTGCTCTTCTGTTTAATTTGTTGGCAAGGTTGGTGGCATTACCACCGTCCGAAGCATATGCAATAGTGAGAGGGGCACCGCTCAATTTTTCTAATAGGTCTTTGAAAGCGTTTCTGGAATTTTCGTCAACGTTGGTGTTTACTTTGTTGTTGTAGGTCTTCAAGTTGTAGTCCAACTTGGAGCTTTTGGAAACCAACAAGGACAACTTGTTTTCTCTGTCGAGAAAGCTCTGTAATTCCTTCTTGATGAAAGAAGAGTCCAATTTGAAAGAGTCATCTTCATTTTCTAACGTTGGATTGAATCTATATAATGGCCAGGAACCGACGTCAACAGCCTTCTTGGTCTCCTTCAATAGGTCCAAGTAGTTGTTGGATTTTGGCAAGTATGCTAGCACGATCGATGGACCACTCGAGTAGTTGTTGGCTTCAATGAAAGAGGTGAGCGCTTGAGTGTAGGAGGAGTAGATGGCAATGGAGGAGACGTACGAGTTCTTGTAGTTCATTGCAAACAAACCCAAGTTCTTCTTTCCCTGCTTCTGGTTGACGGAGGCATCCGAGTCAATTATGAGCAATTTCAATCTCTTGCTGTTTGATTTAAGCACGGCATGGAAAGTGGAGAGTCCCAAGTCGTAAGACCAGTTGTCCGAGCCAATAATCCAGTTATGGGTCAAAGTGAAGTACTTCTTTGCCTCGAGCAACTCGACGGCGTCGGTAGAGTTGTTCTTCTCTAGCAGCTTGATGATGTTGGCGCCATCGTAGACGTCGCTGGTGTCCCTGGCTTTCACGAGCCAGTTAGTTAACTCATCGCTCAACTCTCCCGTGAATGAGGAAAGTTTGGATTCGACAAGCTTGATCAACTTGTTCAACTCTTCCTCCTGGTATAGGAACTTACCGAAGGAGTAATCTGGAGATGGGTTGATTTCAAAATCGTTCAGTATGGACAAACACTTTGGATCGATGGATTCTTTTAAGAGCTTCAAGTATGCACCATCTGAGGACTTTTCAAACGTATCGACGGTATTTTTGGATGTTTCGTTAAAAGACTTGCCCAAAACTGGGAGGTTCGAGGATTCGACTTTAGCAAGGGAGTCCACGACAGCGTCGACGTTAGAAGAATCGACCTTCAAGATCTGCAGGGGCAAGATCTCCACGCTAGAGGAAGCGCTCAGTGAAGGCAGGATGCTGATCAGATCAAGAAACAGAGACTGGAATTGGAGGTTGATGGAGGATTGCTCGATGATAAGCAACTTTTCAAACTTCACCGAGGAGATCAACTTTTCGAGCTTACTCAACTCGAGGGGTCTGTAAACCTTGATGGAGATGAGGGAGTTGGATGCGGTGAACTTTGTGCTGTTGGCGAACGCGGTAGGGTCGCCTAGAAGAAGCACCAGGTTGTTCGATGCCTTAGCATGGTTGACCAGCTTAAATTCTGAGTGTGTGTTTCCAGTGAGAGACTTCACAGCAGCAAAAGCGTCGTCAAGTGAGGAGGACTCGAACGCATCGTAAACAGGGTTGATCTTCTCTACTGTGAGAGGAGCAACATCGACTGTGCTGGCTGTGTCCTCAACGTAGAAATGAATAGTAGATTTGTTGGCGGCCTTGGACACCAACGCAGAAAGGATAGTGAAGTCGACGGATTCCTGGATGTCCGAGGAGATGAAGAGTGGGAAACCTAGATCTTTGCAGGCTGTCACTATCGAAAAATCGGCGTTTGAGATTTTCACGTTCAGGTTGTAGATCTTAGAGCTCTCTTTCTTCAGGAGCAACGGGAGGGCCTGCACAAACTTCCTCGAGTCGAGGTTCGACACGATCGAGCGGGCCTCGTCGATGTACGTAAGGGCATCATTCGATGAGAGCCTGGCGGCAGCAGTCTTCACGGACGGGTCGACGAAGTAGAACTTTGCGTCGGCAACATGTGCCAAGATCGCAGCAACGCTGGCAATCGCTTCTTCCTGCTTCTGTGCCTGTGCCATCCTGGATCGTCTGTAGAGAGAGTGATAGACGCTGCAAAAGATAAGAGTTCTGGGTCAAGAATGGGGGGAAGCACCAGAAGAGACTACAGAAGGACGGGGAAGGAAAATATTTCAATATAAGGCCCCGGTACCGGTATCTGACGAGTCTCTATCGCATACCTAGGCCTTTGGTCGATGACTCCCGGATGGAAAAACATGTCGGAGCTGGAAAAGGAGGACGAGAAGGGAAACCCGAGACGCCACAGCTTTAAAGCCCGAGGAAACAGTCACGTGCTCGTGCGCAATCGCGGCGGGCTGACGGTTTCCGCGGCTGCGATTGGTCCGCGGCAAGAAGAGGGAAAAACAAACTGAGCTCGGCGGAGGCCGGTGCTTACATACACAGAGGGAAAATACACATGACGGAAGACCTAGACGACGGTGGTGGGGTCTCTCTTGGAGAACTTGAGGATCAAGTCGTCCATGGGGAAGATGGTGGCAAAGACCTTGACCTTCTCACTGAGAGGGGTGACGGTGTGGTCGAAGTTGGTGTACATGCAGGCTTTGCCGATGAGGGCGGTGAAGCTCATCATGACGTAGGTCTGGCCGAGACAGACATGGGTGCCTGTGCCGAACACGAGCCAGTTCTTCTTGCCCTCCCAGGCCTTGGAGCCAGGCGCCCATCTCTCCGGGACAAACTCCTCTGGGTTCTCGTAGACTTCGGGGTCGTGGAGGGAAGGATAGACGGAGGGGATGATCATGGCGCCCTTAGGCACGGTGTAGCTTTCGGTGACCGGGTAGGCCTTCTTGGCGACGTAGGGGACCATGATGACGGGTGGCCTGATCCGCAAGGTCTCGCGGACAACCATGTTTGTGTATTCCATCTTATCGATCAACTCCGGGGTCAAGCGCACGGTCGGGTCGCCGTTTCTGATTCTGAGCTGTTCTTCCCGGATCTTCTGCGCAACCTCGGGTCTGTCGGCGACGATCTGGAACAACCAGCAGCATAAGGACGACGAGGCGTCCTGCGAGGCAAACAAGAAGGTGAAGACGGCCTCGGAGATCTCCCTGTTACTGAATAATCTGACTTTGGTTTTGATGTCGGCCTCGGCGCTCTTGATGTCGCCGCGGGACTCGTACATGGAGAGGATCCATGCGTCCATGACACAGTTCGGCTTCTTGCCCTTGAGGATCTCATCCTTGGACATCTGGGCGCACGCCTCGAAGATCTTCATCGACTTGTCGGCAATGACCTTACCGTACCACGTCTTTGTGTAGGGGATAATGATCGGGAAGTTCACCAACTCCAACGCAGCAGTGACCTTGTAGTAGTTGTCGGCAATCATGTGGATCTGCTCTTCGGTGATGTAGTCGCCGCAGAACGTTCTGAGCGAGATTGCACACATGTACTCTCTGAACTCGTGAAAGAAGATCTGCGCACCGTCCTTCTCGCTGATCTCGACAAACCGCTGCAAGTAGTTGTCCATGACCTTCTCCTGTTCTGGTATGTAGTCTTCGAGCGCCTTCTTGGTGAAGAGTGGGTTCAAACCCTTCCGGTAGTCGACGTGGGCCTTACCGTCGAGGAAGACCCAGTTGGTTGGACGTAAGATTTTCACTGCCACGTCCACCACACAGGGCTTGACAAAAGAAGGAGATTGGAAGATCTTTCTGGCAAGCGTGTTGTCCGAGGCGATGACGACAAACTTGTGGAAGATGGACACGCACGACAACGGGCCCGAGTTCCATTTGGCGACGTACTCTTCAAACTTTGGGTCCAAACTCTCCAAGAATGGGCCGATGAACGGCCACACCTTGAACCTCGGCCCGGCAATCGAGCCTTTATTCAGTTGGTAGGAAATCTGGTCATAAGAGATTGCAACGACCAGCAGGGATACGACGATCTGTACCCACGAGAGGGTGCCCAGAGTTGCCAATAGACCTGTTTTCTCGACCAGAGTACTGGTCGAGTTAGAGACAGCTTCAAATGTGTCTTTCACGTCCACTTTGACCGCTTCCATGGCTGCTAGTTTCAGAGACGGAGACGGTAGGGGAGAAACGAGTGTATGTGGTACGGGGTACTGGCAGAGGGGGAAAAAAAGACCGCAAGCAAATCAGAGCAGAAAAGAATATAAGCACGTCAGCCTTTGCCAATAGTTGTATGTACAGGAGAAACAATTGCTTCATCACGCCGGCCGGAGAGACAGTCGCTACGACGGCTCGTACAGCATTTTTTTACGAGCGCTACGAGAGGGTAGGGCCGAATTCTGTTTACGAGGAAAAAAAAAAGGAGGCGAAAAAAAAAAAAAAGTTGAGCTGCGCCGATCGACGTGTTACGTAAGCAAGGACGAGGCTTGGATCATAGTCAGTTTATTTTTCGTGCTTTATATAGTCTCTGTCGTGTGACCGACGGGAGAAGCATCTACACCTTTAGAATGATCTCGTTGTTCTCGACAGTGACGTTGTTCCAGATGAGGGTGACGATGACACTGAAGACGAACTCGATGGCGTAGGCGACGGCTGAGGCCTGGGCGGTTGCGCTGAAGATGTATGCACCGAAGATGACGGTGGAGAAGGCGATGGTGAGGAGGCCGATGGTGATGTAGAAGGAGTTCTTCAACTTGGTGTCTTTGATGGTGAAGGAGGTTAAGATGGCCCATGCGAGACTGAGCAAGAAGACGGCAATGAACTCGACGTAGATGATGATGCTGAGGAAATCGGTTGGGGTGTCGCCGATCAAGGAGTAGATGCTGGAGGTCTCCATGTCGTAGACCAACATCTCAAAGACGAGAACGATGGCGACAAACCGGGCGACGTAGAGCTTCAGGCTGGAGTTCTTTAAGCCGCCGAACCATGCGCCGGCGGAGAACAACATCAAGTTGTAGATGAGCCACACGGTGAGGAGGGTGGTGAGTGCGAGGGAGATCAGGTTCGAGAAGGGGACGACGATCGAGTTGGTTATGTAGCCGTACTTGTTCAACACAAGGTAGTTGATCATCGTGACGAGGTAGAGGAAGGCAGTCCCCCAGTGGTAGATCAAAAACTTGTATTGGAGCGTGTACTTTTTGTACTTCAAGGTGTCCAAGGAGATGGAGGTCTTGTCGTTCTGGACCTTGAAATATGTGGAGGCAAACACGTATGCGCCAACAGCAAAGTATGCCAATGCCAAGTAGAGTGAGGTGAACATTCTGTTGAAGTCGCTGACCAGCAATTTGCCGAAGGATTGGACCCAGTCGACCTCGACGTTCACGTTCTTGTGGCCCTCTGGGATGGTGGAGGTCAAGAACATGATGCAATAGATGGAGGACTTTTCGAGCTTGTAGATGTGGTCTTCGTCCGTGGAGCTCAGCATGAAACTCTCGATGGGGAAAACGAAACTGTTGCTGTCGATTAAGTCGGGTAGAGTCTTCTTCTTGTAGTGGGTCTCGTCGGACTCGTGCTGGCAGAAGCCGCTGGCGAGCGCGTACTCGTCGCAGACCTTGTAGTAGGGGTTCATGCCGATGGTGACCTTGTTCATGTCGTCACCTCCCATGATCAAGGTGTAGATCTCCAGCTTCTCGTCAGAGCCTTCGGTTTTGGACCAGTGGATTTTGATGTACGGGTCCTGCGAGCGGAAGAACCGTTGCAGAAACGTGTCGGAGTTCGACACAAACGCACAGGTCTGCAACACCTTGTCGTTTTCAATCGAGTAGCTATCTGTCAAGCCAAGACAGACCGACGCACACAGTGTGACCAGCGCAAGAACAGACTTCGTTGCGAACATGATAGTGTAATGGACAGGGTGGAATGGGGTGGGGAGGAAAGAGGAGGTACGCAAAGAGGAGGAGAGGGGAGGGGGAAGAAGGAGAACACAAAACAAACAGAAAATAAGGAACAGACCGTTGGGATGGAGGGGCAGTCGACAACAGCAGGAACAGGCCCGGAAGCGCAACCCAATCGGTGATAGCATCGAACAAACAGTACCACACGCAGAGTAAAGCAGGAAGAAACCGACGCTGCTGGCGCAGGCTCGATCGCGACGCCAAATTCGGTGGACGACAGAGGATGCCGGTTACGTCAGCATTCGGGCGCGTCTGCGTCGATCGACGCAAGCCGTTTCTTTTTCGTGTTTTTTTCTTATTTGGGGCAATCTATACGAGACGGGCAGAGATGGGAAATGGGCACAAGAGAAGAGATGGATGGGGTGGAGGAGAAGTAAAGAGGAGAGAGAACAGGAGGAGAAGAGATGGAAAGAGAAGGAAAGGAAGAGTGTAACGGGCAGGCACGGAGGCCCGGCTCGTGTCCGCCGCAGGGTGGTGCTGGCGCCTAGTCAATAAGCAGGAGCAGAATGATATTAGAATGAAGTAGTAGTAGGAGTAGGAGTAGTAGGAGTAGTGGCTGTAGAACTGTCGGGAGCTTTCGGGAAAGCTCCAAAGGCTCTGTCAAAGGTCCCAGACCTCACTGGTTCAAAACGAAGTATGCGATGATGGCGAGAATGACGACCACCACGCCGATGAGAGGCAGGTTTGCGTCGCCCGAGCCAGAGCCAGATCCCCCGGCGTCCTTGGCCTTGGTCTTCAAGCCGCCCGTGAGCTCGCCGATGCAGAGGCCGGCCAAGATCTCGTGGGCGTCCTCCGAGTGGCCGATGTCGTCAAACGGCTCCGTAGAGTCGTCGCCGGCGCAGTCGAGGATGACCTCCTCGCCGCCGGGATGTTCGTCAAGATACTGTGTCACGTCGTACACCTTGTTGTTGTAGATGATCCAGAGGTCGTCTCTGGTGGTGTGTTGGGCAACCTCTTCGGCGGTGAATGTTTTCGACATGGCGGGTGGGGAGTGGGCTGTGAGGTGGATAAGGGCGGCGTCCAGCTGCTGCCAGAGGGGATGAAACCAGCCAGCCCCACGAGAAGGGCCCTTCCAGACGTTTTATCTGCTGGCGTGCCGACGCAGAGACGCCTCTGTCTGGCGTGTGCGCTACGAGCGAGGTCCGGCCATCCTGCCTCTGTCCGTCTGTCTGTCTGTCTTTCTGACACTCGAGGCCGGCGCGATTCGCCAGCTTTGGAAACCGCCTCTCGATCGAGCAATCTTTTGCGGCGTGTTGGGGCTGGCGGGGACAGCGGCACCGGCGTGCCCGGCCGCATGGCACAGCAGCCGGGGCGGCGACGTGGCGGCAGACAGCCGTTATCTCGCATATTGATGTGTCTGTTGTCGCTGTCGTCCCGCATTTTGCTTCCCCCCGAAGGGCGAATTGAAAATTCGAAAACACATCCCCATGTCGTTGATCATACTTGCCAACGAGATAACTTCGGAAAAGATCATGCTAGAATTTTTGAAGAAAGTGGCTTTGGAGAGG